>LJPK01000886.1:0-39200 GCA_001430945.1 Amauroascus niger | reverse complement strand
GTTGGGGGGGGGGGGGGGGGGGGGGGGGGGGGGGGGGCGTTTGCATGGCTTATACTCGCGAATATTGGTTGGTTTCTCTGTTCGGCGGGCGTGGGCTTCTACCGCGTGTACACACTTTGTATGAAGACTTGTAGTAATGCGATAACTACTTGATATCAAGTGTCTTTTCTCAACCTCTCTTTCCCATCCGATGCTCCCCGGTAGCTGTCGTATTGATATCTCTCGCCCTAGGCGGTGACGTAATCAATGTTTACATAAGCCAAGCTCTCGATCTGGACAGCTTCGACGTCTCTCGTCCTCTCTTCATCTTCCTCTCTCTTCCTCTTCCTCTCTCTCTCTTTCTCTCTCTCTCACTCTCTCTTCTACTATCTTCTTCTTCGTTCTTGGTATGGGCTACCGTTCGTTTATCATTGCTTTACAAAAAACATGGAATGATTTTAATTCTGGAAACGGTGTTTTAAACTACTTTCCTTTTTTTTTTTGGTCTTGACCGGCTCTCAATGAATCTCTGATATATCAGTACACCCGCACTCCATCATCAAGGTCTGGTTGGACTACAATCTGGCGAACAAAGTACATGAGCTGACGGGCCTAGTTTGCTACTTTTTTTTATCTTCTTTTAGGTATCTCCAAAAATGCGGCCCTCGTCTCCTGATACTCTCTTCCTCCTCTCCTCCCTCTTGCTCCTATATCCGCGTTTTTCGTCGGCATTCTACCTCCCCGGTGTTGCTCCGTCCTCGTACGAGATTGGCCAAAAGGTCCCGCTCCTTGTAAACCGCGTGTCTCCCACCCTTTCCGAACACGATGATCAGCTCCATTCTGTCATCTCCTACGACTATTACCATCCCGCGTTCCACTTCTGTCGACCGAAAGATGGGCCAAAGGATATCAGGGAGTCACTTGGCAGTATCATCTTCGGCGATCGCATCCAGACATCTCCGTTTGAAATATCCATGGCCAAAAACGAAACCTGTAAGATTCTCTGTCCGGAGGTTGTCTTTGATCCCCTCAGCAGCAAATTCGTCAATCAGAAGATATGGGATGGGTACAATGTGAATCTGCTCATAGACGGGCTGCCCGCCGCGCAGGTGAGCGAGGATGAGCAAACGGAAGAAGAATTCTACACACCAGGGTTTTTCTTGGGTAGTGTTGATAAGGCTGGAAATCGACTACTGAACAATCACTATGATATCTATATCGACTATCATCAGGCGGCTGGTTTAGGCAAGAAGGAACGGTATCGGGTCGTCGGTGTCTTGGTGGACCCTTCTTCCAGAAAGCCCGCAAAGGTACTGGAGGGAGGTGGCAAGGCAGAATGCGTGCCAAGGGGCCCTCCGATCACCCTGAGTGAAGATGAAGACACGGCCGTCGCCTGGACATACAGTGTTACCTGGAGGGAGTCTCCGACGTCGTGGGCCACCCGCTGGGACAAGTACTTGCATGTTTACGACCCCAGTGTCCATTGGTACTCGCTCATCTATTCCGCGGTTTTTGTTATCTTTCTGGTCGCAACGGTGAGCTCGGTTTTGCTCCGGGCACTGCGGAAGGATATCACGAGATATAATAGGCTTAATAATATGATCAATCTGGATGACTTGAATGAGAATCCAGCATCTGTTGAAGATGGGATCCAAGAAGACTCTGGATGGAAGCTTGTACATGGAGACGTGTTCCGTTGCCCGAAACATCCGTTAGTGTTAAGCGTGTTCTTGGGGAACGGTGCACAACTTTTTGTGATGACCGGCTTAACAGTTCGTAAGTTTATGCCTCGTTGCTTTGCGAGTGATGATGTTCTTTTCCGCTGACAATGCCAGTCTTCGCCTTATTCGGGCTTCTCTCTCCATCAAATAGAGGATTTCTGGGAACTGTGATTCTGATACTCTATACTTTCCTCGGCTTCATCGGCGGCTACGTCTCTTCAAGAACTTATAAATCATTTGGAGGCGAAGCATGGAAACAGGTTATCATCGCGACACCGCTAATTCTGCCAGCTATCGTTTTTTCTGTCTTCTTTTTCCTGAACTTCATTCTCTGGGTTAAGAGGGCTAGCGGTGCTGTTCCTTTCACCACCATGCTAGTTATACTTTTAATATGGTTCGTGATCAGTGTGCCTCTCAGCGTGGCAGGCAGCTGGGTTGGGTTCAAGCAACCGGTATGTACCCCCCCAATCTTGAGCTACGGATCATCTCTAACGCTTCGATCAATTCAAGTCCGTCGAAGGAACGACGAAAACAAACCAGATTCCGCGCCAAATTCCCCCGGCGGTTGGTTTAATGCGTTTCATTCCCTCTACTCTTATGGCTGGGTTGTTTCCTTTCCTGGCTATCTTCGTTGAGCTGTACTTCATTCTCACCTCGCTTTGGACGGGTAAAATCTACTACATGTTTGGTTTCCTTTTCCTTTGCTACGGTTTGATGATCATGATGTCTGCAATGACTACGATACTCCTGGTATACTTTCTTCTCTGTGTCGAAGATTATCGATGGCAATGGAGATCCTTCATCGGGGCCGGTATGACGGGTGGATATGTCTTTATCTCCGCTCTTATCTTTTGGGCAACTCGGGTTAGCTTTGGCGGACTCACCGGCGCCGTACTTTACTTGGGGTATTCGGCATTGCTGGGTTTCTTAGCCTTTATCTTAACAGGTAAGCCTTTTCCAGTGTCGCCATTCCATCTTGCTGCCAGGATCTAACCGTATGCCGGGTGTAGGCTCCATTGGATTTTTCGCCTCTTGGGCATTCATCCACCGCATCTATAGGTCCATCAAGGTTGATTAGTGAGCCATGCGTCTTGGATTGAGCGACGAAGCCTTTTTAGCGTCATATACGGCATATTACCCTACATTCTTGCATGTTATTATTAATGTGGACAGTGGTGGTATGGGTTCAGGTCTTCAAATCATTATTTTTATTTTTATTTCCTACGGCGCATAGGTCTCATCCCAAGGAACTGACTTGCATAAATCCCGTGGGAGCGGTTGCGGCCATTCTAGAGTGGATGTTTTGTATTTCCCATGTTGGAGCGGCTAGGCTTTTTTTTCTCGGATCTGAATTTTCATTGCCTGTTTTCACTATCCGCGCATGTACGGAAACTGTCCCTTCAATGGGAAAAATTAGACGAGGTTCTTGTATTTTCACATTTGGGAAAATGGGAGAAAGGTTTTATTTTTGCGAGATTGTCTACGCTGGTTTTCATTCCATGCACATCCCGGGTTGCAAACTGTGTACCGAGGAGAAAGTCTTATTCGAATACTAAGATGTGCAATAAACTATATTGTTTGGGATGGTATATTTCCCGAAAGAATTCATTATCTATTTGTTGTCACAACCAATATTCAACTGAGAAAAAAAATCAACATCACTTGACCCAACCAAAATCAACCCTCTGATTTGAAAATCCAACCACCCCGTCAGTTCTTGTAAGAATTAATTGATTACATGCAAAAGTATGGAGAAATGCTCAATAAGCATAATAACAAAATATCAAATCAAGTCATCAATTCAGTAGTGAGTATATCACCCCTCTGCTGTGATCACCACATTCACTCTTGTATTTATACTCTTGACTAGTAATTGAAATACTTCTCATCAATACTTTTTCTATGCTTCTTCAATTGCTTTAAATAATGTCTTTTGAATCTTCACAACATTTCCAGACATTTCAAGAAGCTCCAGATGTTGCACATGGATCAATTTCTTCATCTTTAATCAGCAGTTCTCAATGAAGTTCGGATTGAGAGATCTTGCAGATCATTTCATGATTGTTATGCCCATTCCCATCAGTCAAATTTTGATTTATGTGTGTGAAATGGATAGGGACATTATTCTGCATGAAGATCATGCTCAATTCCCGTAGAGTAGGAATGAACTTGAAAGAATGGCTGTTGATTTCAGGACACAATTGTGACGCGAAGAAATAAGGTTGAGTTGAAGGACTTTGAGTTGAAGGACTTTTGCGGAGTAGCTGTAGTTATATCATTCAGGGTTCCCTGAAAGTGGCTAGTGGTGCTGGACTTCATAAGATAACTGGGTGAAGCCTTCTTTCTTGTATTTGTATAGGAAGGCTCAGGCTATGTTGGACGGATTAGTTGTCAAGGTGCTTGGTACTGTAAGTCCCGATGCTGATGGAGAAGGATAAATGATCCTGTGCCACCATGAAGGTGTGGTAGGTCATACGTTTTCTCGGCTAGAAAAAAAGGAATAGTCAGTACCGTGGTCGTCGTTACAGGACGGAGAGGGGAAGGAGAATAATGAGACAGCTGGTAAAGAGGAAATGGAAATGGAAAGATTCAAAACTCACAGTCGGGTCTTCCACATGACGTTGCCATATAACTATAGGCAATATGCTTCATTGGCTGCTGGGCCAAAATAGCGGTACCTTCACCAGGCAGGCATACGAGGAGCGCGCTTGGTCTCAAATATTATGGCTTCACGAGGTAATCTCCTGCCCTGGGATTAACTGGTTAATTTTGAGCTTGAGCATCATAATCGGATTCAGGTTTTGCTGGGCTTGTGATAGATAGAATCTTCGAACTGAAGTCAGCAGGGCAGGCCCGCTCAGTTAGATTCGTCTGAGATCTTTGGTATGGATGGAATCTCTGGTATAAATCGTTTGTCTCTTTGTTTTTGAGAGATGGAAATATTGACATGATATAGCCTTCATTATCATTTTTCTATGTTTAGCGGCTATCAAGATTCCTTTTTAGGACGCGGCAGTCATGTTTCTTGTGATTCAAGTTAAGTTGCGGCAGTATCTGAATGACAGTCCGTAAGGACTATCTCCTGTATTACTCGGCCGCCACGGCTTGATCCTCCTCAATATTGATCCGGAACGCAAATCATAAGGACTTTCCCGTCTATATTCTCGGAAGGTATAGGGGCAGTCAGGGTTTGTATTCATTTCAGAGCCTGGAATGGAATCGTATCATCAATATGCGCAATCATCATCTCCTCTGCTTCCGGGAGGCCCTCTATGAAGGCCCGTATCATATTTGTTTGCACATAGAAATCTGCCCTGTGTGGTCCAGACCCTTGCTCCCGAGTAGCTGCGTCATTTCGGCCATCTCTAACCGGGGCCATGGCCGTTCTGATATTTCCGGTCGTGGGTGGACCAAAAGTTGCCATCATATAGTGAAAATAAAGATATCTTGCTCATGGGTGGACAGCTTGTGGTGGAAACCCCAGTTTTCTGGTGTGGATGTCGCCAATGGCCAGGTAAGGGACGATCGGCCTCGAGCCATTTCCACCCTTGGGGACTGTCCGGGCTGTATGAGATAGTTAAAGCTCCACTGACCATCTATAAGAGACTTGCTTCAGAGGCTCAATCCCTCCCACCTATCGGTAGTTACCTGGGGTTGGACTGGTCCCAAAAGGTTCTAACTGACATGCTACCATTTGTTGTGCGTACGGCACGTATAAGCGAGTGTAAGAGAGTTGTTATTTCTAAGAGGTTCCAAAGGCGGAGACTCTTGAAGCGCCGTGACAAGGTCCATGGCTTCAACTAACGCGGCCATGACATGACCTTCGTTGTTCTCATTTAATTCACAGTCAAGGAACACAAAGTCCCCATTCTTCTCGATCTGCTGATTGATAGATAGTACCCGAACGATGCTCTCTAGTGACTCGACGAGTGGCAGCACGGGGGGTTCTTGCAGGAGTAGTTGGAATCTGTATCAAAAAACCAAACCATTAGCAAATGTTCTTCAATATTTTGTGATAACATTGTGAGTTGGAATACATACAAGTTTTGGGGGGTCAACACTTTGCGCGGAGTTGGATCTTCTTCCTGAGAATTGTGGGCTAAAAATCATCACAGTCAGCCTATAACTAGTTACTGTCCAAAGAAACAGCCTCTCAAGTCAGGAGCCAATGAAAGCGATTTGCAACGAGCTTGACACGGTGGCCACACAATCGCAACAAATCTTCCATGGTTAGATCAAGGAACAATTTTCCTTACGACCCAACAGATAGGAGCTTCTGGCTCTGATAAGGACGTTTATGATAAGGGTATCTTTGTTGGAAGTTCCACGGATAGTTCTGCTGCTAAAGATGCTCATTTGATCTGGGTTGATATGCTCCTGTCGACTTGTTCGGATTGTAAACTAGATAATAGAACTAATGATCAAACTAGTTGCTCTTTTTGCGGAGCAAGGTCTCCTGGAATGTTGTTGAATGGTTATTCCTTCCACTGGTTCATCCATTGTCAGGCGGAGTCGAAGATCAAAGTATTTCCACACTTGAAGGACTATTGCATATTCCGAATTTGCCATTCCATATTGCTTTGGTGCAGCTGCTATTTCTGATAAATGAGCACTTGTTCCTTTCCCATTTCTTGTGTCCATTGTGGTATGAGTTGTGCTATCTGGCCGTGATTATCTCAGCCTTCGCGTCAGGGCCGAAGGAATATGTCATGACTCTCCGCCCAAGTGAAAGTGGGAAGACATGGGCTGCCTTGAGATACAACCTTTATAGAATATCGGGCCTAGGCAACGCAGCACACGTCATCCTCCTCTAGGCCCCAACGACACTGACTCTCAAGGCTATCAATGAATGCGTTCTGGCCAGTCCGCTTTGTTCTCTCCCACATAGACACGAGCCAGTTCAAGAATGCGGCCCTTGCAAATCGGCCATTGTCTTCACTAACGCATTTCAATGCTTCCTGCCTGGCGAGAGATACCAGCCAATTTTCCGTTGTGCCGCTTTATTATCCTCTTTCAAGTCCCATAGTTTTCTTTGCGCCTTGCGTCTATGGCGGTAGTGATCCCCTAGGTCCTCAGCTCCAAACTCGAGGCAAACAATGTCTAAGAGAGCTTCCCCTTCTTCTTTGCAGTATTTGCAGTAGTTATTCAAAGCCGTCAAGGGTTTTTACACTTTCCATATTTCTTTCCGTCAATCCTCTCTTTCTCTTTGCCTCCGAAAGGCGATTGTGATCCTCGCCTCTGAGGGCATTTGTCCGAGTGGGTGTCTCGGAAGCAATTTTCAACACTCTGAAGGATTTCTGTGAAAAGAAAGAAGGGTGATATTGTCAAGGGAAGGGAACACAGTGGCTTGGTACAACATGTAGAACGTTCTAGCACAGGCTAGAGAGTGTTCACTCTTTTAAATAGTCGAGTGGTAAAAGTTCACAGATATTTCGCAGGCTATAATTTGCGGCATGAGAATTCTTTTCTTGCTTTTTTTTTTTTTTTTTGAAAGTTTTCCGAGTTCCCATGGCTCATAAGAGGGTATATATATTGACCCGTATGACTCGTGGATGACTTGTTGATGACTCAATGGCGTGAAGTGAAGTCCAACTGAGTTAAAAGTGAACACTCTCCAGCCAGTGAAGGTTCACCAAAAAGAAGTAAATTCCAACCAAGTCCCGTAGGTACTCGCCAGATGGCACGCCCATGAAAAATTTGCTGACGGATGGAATGCGACATTCTTTCAGACATCACGAGCAGGTAGGCGTGTTTGTCCTTTTGACATGAAGCATCATTAGGGCATCATACGGAAATGCGTACTTTGGTAAATGTACCACACCTCACTGGCCGCAGTGACAAGCATGACGAGGGGAAAGGTTAAAAAAAGAAGGAAGAAAGATGGTAAACCTGTTAAAAAAAGCAAGGTAGGAAGGGTGGGAATGGAGCATAGTGGCATGCATACATCTTGGGCTTTCTAGCACTGGCTAGAGAGTGTTCACTCTTTTAGTTGAGTGGGAAAGTTCTCGACAGAAAGCAACAGTGACTTTATAAACAATCACTTCGCTAGTTAATAACTAGTTGAGATTTTGAGAAGAGATCTGCCCAGCAGTGAGCTGTTCCACTTCATCTGGCTCCCAAGCTAGAACCCTGCTCTTCATCTCATCAAGTTTACGGCCGACAAGCTGTTCCAGGCGCTATTCCTTACCTCTTTCAAGAAGTTCGTGTCTCTCTTACCAGCATTCTATTTCTCCCTTTGTTCGCGGGCCAAAATATTTCAAAGTCGTCGATCTGGGTCAGGGACCCTATCCGAGGTAGCGATAACATGGACAGCCGCAGCAGTTTAAGCTTCTCTTGATCAATAGTTGGATCGAGGACTGGTCGGTCTTTGATAGTGAATCCTAGTGTGTTCAGCGCGTGGTCAATGTATTCCATAAAAATGAAGGGACCGAGACCTAGCGGACTTTACTCTTTCCGGCCCCACTGCAAGTTGAACGGCACTGGGATCGATGAGTGCTCCTGGAGGTATCTCACCATAGCGACTTCATTGCGGATCTTCTCCTAAGGAAACATTGTCACGCCGGGCTTTGCAAAACGGATCATGACTGCACCACCGTCCTCAAACTCCATCCTGAAGGACACGTTGAACGCGCCGCCTTTGGGGTCACATAGTGCCACGGGCTCTCCTCTTCGATACCTCAGGATGAAATTTCCTATTGTTACCAGGGTCCCGTTTTTGAACAGGCTTGCGACCCACGCATCTGAAATGGCATCGCTCTCTTCCCAGGCGACATCGTCAAAGGGCATACGCGGCAGCATGGTTAACAATCTGAAGTCGGCCGAGAAATGTGGTGAATAGGTTGATTGAGAGTTGGTCAAATGGGCAGTGAAGTTGGGAAAATGGGCAAACCGCGGGTCAACTGCGACTTGCTGGATTTGAGGGCGTTCGCTCGCTGCGGTCTTCCATAACTGCAGCATGATGGTTTCAGCACAGTCACAACGTTTAAATAGAGGGGGAATCAGCAGCCAATGAAATCTAACAGTGATGTGGCCCAAATACAAGACTCCTTCAAATGGCAAAACTAGATAGGCCTAATGCATCCTTACAAATACAGACTTGGGCTCAGAAATCTATCTTTCTCGACGGAACGGATGCTGGGAGTAATCCAAGGAACAAAAAGGCTCGATTTGGCGGGTTCACTCTCGTTTTTGCAAAGACTGCAACAGCGACTGCTGCGAGGTGATGTAAAAGCCAGATGTAAGCGACGGTGTTCAACCACAGTTGAACCATAAAGTAGAAGGGGTGATGTGATGGGCCACGGCATCCCCGGGTCGACAAAGGATTGAAAGGGTCAACACGGGTCAATTGGATTATATGATGGTACAAAGGGCTATTCAAGTCCAGGTGTATGGAAGTGGCAGCAATTGTAACCATGCAAGCCGGTTAGCAGTTATCGAGGCTCAAGAATTCCAAGGTCTATCAGCACCGATTCCATCCATGTGTATCCATAGCGGCGGGCAAGTTGTATAGCCGATTTAGCCATCTGTGTCATATCCTTTCCCTTACACAAGGTTTGCCAGATACGCTTCTCTACAAGATATCGGACAAAATGTTCCTGTCCGCCCCTGGCAGTGCTGGAAATAATTGTTTCTGGATGTGTCGGCGTGGTGGAATTGAGTAGCAGCTGAAAAGTTCTCACATGGCCAAACCTTGCCGCCTTTGTAAAGGGGGTATACGATGTGCGGTCGTGTGTCGTCCCGAGGCGATTTGGATTCGCTCCCTTGTCTAAGAGGAGATGCACTATTTGATCATAACCATGACCGGCAGCTATCGATAAAGGCGACTCGTGCCACCACGGGGATTCTGGTGGATCCGCGGGCACACCCCTGTCGAGTATCATTCGAACCACGCCCTCAGCGCCGTGATCAGAAGCCACACGGAGCGCCCGACGCCAAAAAACGTCGAATGAAGCGGTTGTCATGGATCCTGAATCTCCGATGTCGATGAGATAGTTCACAATATCTAGGCGATTGCCTTTGATGGCGCTCAGTATGGCATAGAGATAGTCATAACCGGTCCGTGGAACACCATGCCGAGGTAAGAGGAGCAGTCGGACAATTTCGAACTTGCCAGAATAGCATGCCATTTGCAGCGGCGTTATGGAGTAGACGGCAAATTCACCAGTGTCTTCTTCGTCATCACTGTCATTCCCGTCATTTACACGATCCCTATGTATCACCTGGCTGTATCGGGCATCAAATTGCGTAATGTATTGTGAGTCCCAAGTAGTTTTGTTGGGGTCTGCTCCGGCCTCGAGTAGGAGGCTGGTAATGTCAGCATATCCATAGTACGCCGCGAGATGGAGCGGAGCCCCAAAGACGGTGTTGCCTGCATTACAGTCAACACCCTGGACGAGTAGCCTCTGTACAAGAGCAATGTTCCCCACACACGCAGCCGCGGAAAGGAGGTGACTAAGGTCGCTAGTAGGCTGTCTTTCCGGGAAGAAATGGACAAAGCCAACGTTTGATGAGATCGCGTAGAGCGCATGGACGGCTGGGACAAGCCTGACAACGACGTCCGACAATTTAGCGGTGTAGTGGTACTCGGCATCGGCAGACTTGGACGCGCCCTCGGAGAGCAGCAGGTCCCTGACGGCGGTGCGAATTGTTGTGATGAGACGTAGATCCGTTCCACCGCTGCGTAGCACCTGGAAGCGCAGATAGTCGGACGTCAGACGCTCCGAGGCATCAGCGCAGTCATCGGAGGCAAAGATTCGAGTTGCGTGGAAAGCTCTGATGATTTGGCGATCGAAGAATTCTAGCCCGCAAGAGAGAGAGAGAGAGAGAGAGAGACACATCAGTCTCGTGTTGTGCTTTAGTGTTCATCAACCCACTTTTGAAAGGGAAGGCGGGAAAAAAAAAAAAAAAGGAAAAAGAAAGGGACACAAACTGCAGACAAGCCTTGATCTGAGGGCGACGTTGAGCGTTGGTTCCAGGCTGAGGATGAGGTGGTCAAAGATGACCTGCCAGATCTCGATGGGCAAGAGGGTTGCCATGATAAGAAATAATGAATCCTTCTTATTTAGTTTAACCAGCTAGCTAAGATATCTGGAAAGCCTGAGTTGTGCGGGGATGAAGAGAAGATGACAACGAAGAAAGAAAGAATTTCAATCAGATCAATCATCATCCATCCCCAAATGGGCAAAATGTGTTGTTGGATGTTGGATTACTCAATACGGAGGAGGAGGGGTCAAGAAATAACCCCCATAGAACTAGTTACTCCGTAGTTAACTACACGCTTAGCTTTTCCCGAGGAAAAGCTTCGAGGCGAAATCGCGACAATGAAGTGAGCCAGCCTTCAGTTTCTCTGTTTTTAACAAAGATTAAACTATTTTTTAGGTTCATTGCGGAGAAGACGAGAATACCGATTCCACGCTTACACAGATATTCGTTAAATTCAAAAAATCAGCTTGGTCTTCCATTTATGCTGCTTGAGTTTATCGAGGGCAAACCCCTGTTCACTGTGGAAGTTCGCAAGCTTCCACGATCACAGAAGCGCAAACTTTTTGCGCAACTGGGTGACATCTACATTCAGCTGTTTCAGCACAAGTTTGATCGAATCGGTGCTTTTACCTTGGATGCAAAGGATGAGAATTGGGTCTTTGAGCATAGTCGGCCGCTTTCAGTATTGATGAATGATCAGACCCTTGCGGGAATTGAGCCTCGCTTCATAGGGCCTAATCAGACATTTCAGTCAGCCATGGACTATGTTTATGCAATACACCAGGCCTTACTTGATGACTTTTACCAAGGAAAGGACAGCATTACAGATGAAGAAGACACCCGTTCCTACCTCTACAGCCTCCACAAATCCCGCCAATTTTTGATGGAGTGGGTAAAGCCTGAGCATAATCACGGGTCATTCATATTGAATCATGGCGATCTCCGGTCTGCCAATATACTTGTTGATGATGACCTGAATATCTTGTCTGTCCTGGATTGGGAATGGAGCCACACTATCCCTGTCCACATGTTTGTTCCTCCATCCTGGCTTGATGGACTTGAACTGGTTGGAACTGCGAAGATGCCAGGTCGACTACTCTATGAAAGCTTGCTCTTCACCTTACGCATGGAGACAAGACGGCAGGAAAGGAAATATCATCCTGAATGCCCATCTCTTGATGATCTGCCTCTTGCAAAGATTTGGAGCAAAACACTTGAATCTCCTTTTGTTTTTATTGCACTTGGATTGTTGCAGCCACTTTATTTTGGCAATATATACTAGTCAGTGCTTGAATATGACTATTATGGGAATGAAAGAATTCATTACAGAAAGAGGATGGAAGCCTTCTACAGCCTAGAGTCACATAAGGCAGAACTGGAAGCCGTGCAGCGGAAACTTCAAGAACTTGAGCTATTCAAACAGGAATGTGATAAGCTTGGAATCCAAAGGGAACAACAAAACATTGAACAAACCAACAGCCCTTCAAAAGAATCTCTCAGGTCACCCAGCAACAATTCCCATTCTTGTGCATTGTACCCTTTGAGAACTAGCCTGAAAAGTCTTGCTCTACAGGTCTCGCTTCGGGGAAAAACCATACCATTAATCGGGAGCACACTCGTTGCAGCTTGTTTTCTCTTCATAACATGGAAGCAAAAGTGATTCTTGCTACCAAGCAGCTGGATCAGCATATTTCGGGGGTGTTTAAGTTTGTGAGAGGAGTTCAATGGAGGATTCAATAGCGGCAATCCTCTGCCTGATGTTTGCAAGCTCTTGCTGGTGCTGAGCTATGAACCATCGCGAGCCCTATGAGTGCTCGTTGAGAGCTGTTCCAAATCTTCACGCCGCGTTTGGAGATCATCTATGAAGGTATCCAATTGATCTTGGCGCGTTTCAAGTCGTTCGAGTTCGGCTTTCGTAGCTATTATTGAAACTGCCACTTCTAAGAAAGCTGGGATTGTGGAAGCCGCAACCCAGGAGGCAGCAGCACGAGAATTGATGCTCGGCCACCCCCGCCATGCATCATGTTTTGACTGTCGCGTGGCAGAGAAGGTTGAAAAGGTCAGCAAAGACGTTTTCCACCTTAACTGTACCAACACCCCCAGGTGCCTACGGATACACTACCCCATCTCGCGGCAATGGGAATCGCTTGAGAAAACTACCGTATTTTCCCATTTTCACTGGGACGCGCTACTGCACACCCGACCTCGAGACCTTCAGCCACAATGTTTGCTTGACACGCTACAAAACTCGACTCGACTCGGACTCGTTCGCAGTTTACCTGCGGAAGGGAAGGAAAACATGTTAGTGAGCATCCCTTTGAGACAAAAAAAAAAAAAAATAGAGAGACTGACTGATACCTTTTAACAGCTGCGTAGCACTCGAGTATTCTCCACGCCAACATTTCCCAATTACATCACCTATTGGCCAATTTGACACACCCGGAAAGGTTCCTGCAACATAAAGATTGACAACCTCATGATCTGGTAAATCCTTGTAGGGTGCTTCTCTGGTGACCAGAAAATAAACCAGACTTCCAAATGCAAAGAAGTCATCCTGAAGGCCAACCTTGTAGTCTGAATCCTCATAGCTGGGTGGACGATATCTAGTGTTGTTGGTCACCGTAGACACCTTCACCCCATCTATACAGCATGATGCAAAGTCGGCGAGGACGACGTCAAAAGTATCTGTGACGAGGATATTAGGGGAGCGTATGTCGCAGTGTATAATGCCTTTGCTGTGCACAAACACCAGTGCCTCGGCAATCTGTTCCGACCATTTGAGATATGGAATTTCTGGCATTTTCAGCATGGCCTGGTCGATGCAGCCAGCCGTTCTGGTAATACTCGATTTCGCATGCGAGGTCATTGTTGGCGCGGCCGTGATAACTGGCAATCCGCGGATGGGAGCCCAACAGTTCATATGCTTGTTGCTCGCACCGAAGGTCATCTCGGTGATCAGGAAAAGGATGTTTGATGATAGTTGATTTTAAGTGCTCCATCTTGTAGATAACACTACTCGCGCCATATGCAATATTTTCCATGATGGTTGGTTTGTTTGAAGCTGAAGTTGGGTCATGAGCTTCGGCTTCAACGGAATGGGGGGTTCAAATCCACGCGAAAGCAAACCCATCATCCTCGAGGAAATCTTCGGCCGTATCAGCCTTTCCCACTTGTCCCTCCCTATCTGCTACCACTACCACTAGGTAGAGCTGGGCGCGAGGCGCGAGTTATGTAGCGAAACAACAGCCAAGAGGGAACGATTACCTGTTTGGGCCTGCTGCGGAAGAACTATTGATCCGCACTTTATCCGATTTTTTCTTTTTTTCTTTTCTTTGAAGTTTTTGACCTCACAGTCTGAAGTCAGCGCAACAAGGAGTCAACTCGCATACTTACTTTACCACCAGAAGCTCAGCTGCACCAACTAACTTAGCTACGGGTACATCCCTCCTCCAGCTGAGACTGAAAACAACTCCTTTTCCTGCTGTTTGTGACTCCATGAGACAGGGATGACCGCAGTTGAGTGACAAGCAAGCAGTTCCATGCTCAAAAAGTTGAAAGAGTGGGTTTCCACGACGGTTTCGAGTCTTCGACCCTGTTGATGTGTCATTCAATCCCCTGCAGGAACTATGCAGAAGGGTCCCGGAGATTAACTTACTATCAGTTAACTAGTCTGGACTCTGCAGGATGCATCCTACGGCCACGTCGGTCTCTTTGAAGAAGTTGAACTCAGTCTGAGTGGATAGGCTTCCCCCACCTAGCCAGGAAGAATCTGCCCCAAATAGCTCCAATCCTGTGGATGCGTACTCCGTACATACAATAGTTACTCAATGAATTATTGGGTGACATGGCTCCAAGAGTTTGTCAGTCCAGTCCCATGTGGCTCGGGATGCTTCTGGGCACAAGCTACCTTCCGCGGGATCATTCTTTGACGGATGAGAAGAGCGGGTCAACAAGATTTGGGCACAGCAATCTCTAAAAGCAGACACATGGAGCAAGCCAAGTCCCAAAGCAAATCAAATCACCGCTCTAGGACTAGGATTCAATCCTGCCTATATTGTCGTCTCTAATAATCCCTTCTATGCCATGCTGTCGGGGAGGAGTTCTTTTTTATATTCCGGTTGAGATTTGCCTTATATTTACTCTCACACACACATGCATCATCGGCCAACCCTACGACTCTACTGTTGGCTAGACCTTTCGCATGCTTCCGTGATTGATCCACCTTTGGCGGGATTGCTGATCGGGTTCATACGGGCTGTGGGCGCTGTCAAAGTGGAGTGATGGGCTCAGGTTTAAACCCCACCCTGTCAGTACCCTCTGCCGAAAATCCATGAAGTGGAACTTGAACATCAAACAAAGCGCTGGAGCCTAAGGATGCTGTGAACTTTTGGCTTGTTTGGCACTTGGAGCAGGCCCATGACAGTATTCAATTTGTAGAGATCGATGTGTTGTTATGATCTTCAATTTCAGGATATCAGCTGGACTATGAACGAGACCCATGAAAATTGAAAGTGAACCTTCAACTGCTCCTTGTTTGTGAAGGATTCTCGTGATTGAACTTAGGCAGAATACTATTTCCAGGAACAACAAATCATTTTTGTCCAATGTTGTCTCTGAAAGGATCCCATGTGCACATTGATTCTGAAGCAGAGGGCCATTTGCATTGCGGCTCTAAATCAGTCGCTACTACTATCCAAAAACCTTGAATGCACAGCTGAATCAACGTGCTAGCATTCCCACCCTACACTGTAACACTGGACTAATGCAATTTGGCCTCGGGAGGAACGAAAATTTTCCGCACGTTGATGTCAAAGAGCACGCCCTGGGAATAGGGATCGAAAAAACACATATATATTGGAATTGCTCGCCTTCTTCCAGATCCAAAATTCTCTAAATCCATATCCACAACATCCCCAACTGCGTCTCGATATACCCTCTTGCAGATCTGTCATATCTTCCTGCGGCAGTGCACGAAGAGATAATAGGTGAGGCCAGCACAACTTCTACACTGACTGAAGTCTACAGACTAATGGGGAGATGGTGAAAGCAGGTCTTTGCCACCGCGACCCGATCCGTGATAACTTCTTTGAAAAGCTCGACACACGGCACTCCTTATACGTACTCTTTATAATCAACCGCAAAAATGCAAACAAAGACACTACTCCTTGCTGGACTCCTCGCAGTCGGCGGCGCTTCCGCAGACAAATTCCTTGTGGATACGAATTGCAGCTGGACGGGGACAGGGTGCACCTCTCGTGGAGTGTTTCACACAGCCTATGGGCAGTATGCGATCGATGCCAATGAGGGATGCCGGAGTCCTAATGTGCCAGGGATGAAATCGATGTGTATGGATTGGGGCAAGGGAAGAGCGCATTTCTATTTCCATGGTCAAAACAAGAGATGCCTCGTTAAGCAGGCGGATATTTACGATGGACCATGTGCCAGTTCTTATTTACATTGTTGGCGGCAGTGGTGGGATGAGAAGCCTTGCACTTGGTAGTTAGCCAGCTGGTGGTTAGATGGACAAAATCATTGGTGCTGGTTTAATAGTTAATAAAAACCAATACCGTGTGGTTACAGTCAAGACAGCAGTGAACAGAATAG
Organism: Amauroascus niger; assembly: GCA_001430945.1. NCBI lineage: Eukaryota > Fungi > Ascomycota > Eurotiomycetes > Onygenales > Onygenaceae > Amauroascus > Amauroascus niger. The sequence continues at coordinate 22,914 of LJPK01000886.1, read as the reverse complement.
ACCTGCAAAGTATGAGAGTCCAGAGCAAGTACAAGCCTTCTTCAGATTCTTCCACCAGAAATACCAGCGCCTAACTGACATGTAGTTAACTAAACAGAAAAACAGAAATTCAAATTCAACTTTGCTTTAGTTCAACACCATCAACACCATCAACAGCTACCTTCACTCTCCACACCGGATCAAAAAGACCGGCTTTCAGATCCATTCGCACCCAGGCTTAACCTATCTTGTCATCCTCTCCCTCTCCTTCTCAGCTTAACGGCCCAGCTCAAGCAAGAGATATGGCTGATCGTAGGTGTGAATCTTGACAACCCTTAGGCCACCGAGCTCCCGGTGGTGATCAGCCAGCATGAACCACACGGATCTGACGTTCGGCGTGCCCGACAAGGCGTTGAAGACGTTGTTCATCCCCTCGTGGGTCGACGGATAGAACACGCCCGGCTCGCCCTTGGGGATCTTGAAGGCACCTCGTGCCGCTTTGATCGTGTCGACCGTCCCTTGGTTATTGATCTTTTCGCGGATAATCCACTTGAGGTTCTTCACGTTGTTTCCGGCCACGGATTTCCAATTCTGAAACGTCAGCTCAGACCACGGCAAGCGAGCACTTTTAGGCAAGAAGTCTCTGGCGACAAAGCTTTGTTTGACTTGGATGACCCCTTTCGCTGAATTGTAGCTCGCTTCGTGGATTATATCCGCTCTGAACTGTTGGTTGGTGAAGAGGCTTTTATCGTTTCGCACGACGATATCCGTGAACGGGATACCTTCGCTCAACCCAGCTGTGCTCTGCAGCTTTGCCGGCATGAAGTCCAAATCTATATTTTGACTGTCCCTTTGTACCTTGTAAAAGTCGTCTACCGGTGGCTTCTTCACGTCTGGCCTGTTGGTCGAAATAGCGTCGTTTAAATTCACCCTCCCGTCGTAGCCCCTTTCCCCATAAACTTTTAATCCCTTGGCCGGCTCCGGTGGAGGAGGGTTTCTCCTTTCAAATGGGCCTGGCCGCGCCGCCGGATTCGATCCTGGCGGATTTGGGCTCGGTGGGCGCGGGATCCCTAAAGGAGGGTGTTCCCCAGGTTTACCAGGCTGATTCGGATTACCACCTGGTTTCCCCCCAGGTTTCCCCCCTGGGTTGCCTCCTGGTTTTCCCCCTGGCAGGCCCCCCGGTTTGGTGATTGGGGGAGGAACTCTGACGCGCAGGTCAACGACGGCCTCGTGCGGGCTCCCAGGCAGCTCTTTGCCAGCTGCACCGAGCGGGTTAGCATTGTATTCACCATCTCACACACAAGCTCTTCAGAAGAAAAGGAAAAAAAAAAGCATGGTCTTACCGTCGCATGGCTCAATATCACAGCTTCGCTTCACATCTGTGAATGTTCCTCCCGGGATCGTGCGAGAAAGCACGACAGGCTCGAGGAAGGCAAGAGCGGCCAGCAAACGAAGGGCCTTGGACGCGGTGAGACGCATCGTTTCGTCAAATAATGATCACTGGTAAGTTGGTTGATGGATTGTTTGTTGAGATGGTTATGTGGTTTCAAACCCATAGCTTCGTGGATTGATGGCGGCTTATATATCAGAACTTCTTAAAGCCCATATGCACCGGATCGGCTCTGAGAGAACTATTCGCGGATTTCTTGACATCTGGAATCCTGGAGGAGATGAAACTCCAACTCCGACCGCAGCTTCTTCTCTGAGGGCTACCAACAAGTGGTATGTGATTCAGCCTGAATCTAGCCTGGTTTGACCGGCTCTCTCTCTCTCTCTGTGTGTGTGTGTGTGTGTGTGCGTGTGCGCAACGGCTTACTCTAGCCATGCTCTTTTCTCCCGGGAGGCGGGTCCGTCAGGATTGGAGAAGCGTATCTGTAAAGGGCAGTGTAAAGAATTGCAAACATGAGAAACAAGAAGCCAACGAAACAAAGTATCAGACTTAGAATGCTCGTGGGGTAGAAGGGGATGGATATTTTAATCGAAACCTGTGAGCTCTGGAGAACCAACATTATAACTAGATCAAACCTCCAGTGAACTGCGATCAAGTAGATATCTGTAGACTGTTAGTGAATCTGTGCTCAAAATGCCAAACCAAATGGAGTTTATTTTTTTTTATTTATTTCTTGTTTCGAAACATGATGGTGTTGCTGAGCCTTCAGGAGTCTTGTGTGTGGTTGTTGGCCGAACTAGTTAGTTTCTTCAACTGTTGGGAGTTGGATAGTTAGAACATCAACCATCGTGAGAAGGATCACCAGTTTCAGCTTTTTTTGGAACTCCAAAGATGTAACTGCTCCGCCTCTTGTTGAGTCGTCTATTGGCAGGGTCTCATCATCTATGCTGCCATTTTTTTTTTTTTTTTTTTTTTTTTTTTTTTTTTTTTTTTTTTTTTTTTTTTTTTTTTTTTTTTTTTTTTTTTTTTTTTTTTTTTTTTTTTTTTTTTTTTTTTTTTTTTTTTTTTTTTTTTTTTTTTTTTTTTTTTTTTTTTTTTTTTTTGATTTGTGCTGCTATTCAGAGGCCTGAATATAGAACATGGCACTGATCCTGCAAGAACCGTTTATGAGTATAAAACAGCAAAGAAGGACGCTGCCATTGTGTCTTTTTTTTTTTTTTTTCTGGAAATCATTCCACATCAATCTCCTATCTATTCACTCCTTTGGATTGTCCATCAAGTCACCCCTTTTACAAGTTCATATTCTGCAAAAGCTGTATTATATCTTTTCATCCGTTTCAGTCACCAGTTGCCTTGACGGCTCGCCACCAAAAATGGGTGCCATCTTCACTGCCATCATCATCGGGATCACAGGTGTTTCCCTAATCCCACTGGGAGAATACTTCTTCCCAAAGCCTTACAAGGCAAACACAATCGTTCGCGTTGCCGCTGGACTCTCACAGCCCAGGGATGGCAAGGCCAGCACCGGAGGCAAAACGCCGAACATCGCTTTATTCGACGGAAACGGAGAGCGAATCGGGTTCAAGTCCGGACAACGACATGGCAAGATCGCCGATGGGCGTTTCGCGGACATCGTCGTCACTCCAATCGACTCGAAGAACAACCGGCCCACCGAATACATATCCCTTAGCGCTTCGGGCAGCGACGCCATCTGCATTGCATACATCGCCGTCACGCATCCGAGTCAGGAGTACTGGGCGTTCTCTGGAGACAACGCCGTCGGGTGCGGAGCCGCCTGGTATCATTCCAATCTTGCGATCCAGGCGGGCGATCGGCCACACAAGCCAAGGTGCTTCTGGATCGATGGCCCCGACGACAACGGGAAGACCACGCACAACTTCCCGCAGGGCATTGGCCTGCACTTGATCGACTTCGCCGGATCCAAGGAGCGATACACCCAGTACCGAGATCACAAGGACACCATGTGCAAAAGCCCGCCCAGGCTGCAAATGTACAAGAAGCTGACGGAACTGCACTGCCTGCCTATCTTCAACCCCCCGCTGAAATACGCCGAAGACGGGACCGATCCCGACTTCAAAGCCTTGAAAACAAAAGGCGAAGTCATGTGCAGCCCTGGCCCAGGTAAAAAACCGTCGCTCAGGGAGCTTGTCCAGTTGCGAAGGTATTCCTCAGGTCGATTTTCGATGCCAACTTATGGAGTTAAGCGCGGGATCGAGGAGATGGAGGAGATCGAGGAGGTCTCGCCTCTGGCTGAGAGAGGCGAAGCGCCGAGACCCGCCTGCTTCGACGATTCTATCGTGATCAGCGACTCCTTGAGCGCAAAGGAACTCTGCAACGATCCTAATTCGCACGGGCCGGATTTTGTCTCCAAAAAGGAAGGCCTCTATTGCGACATGTGCATGCACAAGCTTTGGCCCGTCTGCCGAAAGACTGCAGCAGCCAAGCAGCCCTTGAATTGTTTCGATCTCGATACTAAAAAGCTTCGTCAAGACAGGAAATTGGCTGCTCGCGACAATAGCACGATCGTGGCGGATAAGAATTATCAAGACGTTAGGATTTGGAAATGAAGAGTCCCTTGAGCTTCTTCGCAGGCGAAGGGCATTGTCATGATTGAGATTGTATCGTAATTTTTTAATTTTTTTGCACTCGGGAGGCGTTGTACGATGATGAATAGATTGAAGTGGATTTTTGATTTTTGATATCAGTTCAATGTTTTATTGACGTGTAATTTTTTGGTCGAGTTGATAGTTAGTTCTCCTGGTATTCAATCTATGCACTCTTTTTTTCTCTATGTCGAAATATATTAGTTTGATTCTCGCATCGTGAATTCGTCTTTCATGCATAGCAACTGCAAGGACTGCTGCTGAAAGGTTAGTAGTGACAGGTCTTCAGATTCCTTGGTTAAAAAGCGGTTATATGGAACCATACTCTCGTACGCTGCAAATGCACAACTTTTGATGGGATTCAGTAGTAAAGGAATACTTAAAAGGATTATATGCATTGAGATCTGCAAGTTCAGTACCTCAGGTAATCTCTATCTCTATGCTGCAATGTCATCCGGTCGCTCGACTTGGATGATTCTCCCCTCGAGTTTCGGCGCAATCACTCTGGTCCACGGGGGAAGCGCACCGTCCTGCGCCTCCTCAACCATCTGTACCTTTGCGTCGTCTAGACCGACTTTCTGCCGCCATCGACGCAAAACCTGCCGTGCTAGATATTCTCGGTGGTCGGCATCATTTGGCGATGTAGCCGGCTTTGTCACGTAGTTTCGTGGCCGCGAGAGAATGTCCGCTTCCGAGTCGGATTCCGTGTCCATGAGGCTCGTTTCGCTGTCGTCTTCAACGCTAGATGAGGAGGTACGTGGGTTCGTTCTGACACCCGTGAGCCGCCTACGAGCCACGTAATGAAAGCTGGGAGCAGGCGAGGGGTCTCTCCCAGCGGTAGGCGATTTCGCCTGTGATTCAACAGGTTCTTCTGTCATGGTAGGGGATCTGATCCAGCCCTCGCAATGCAACCGCTGGTGCACACTCTCCCAGTGCCGGTGAAGACTTCTGCTGAATCGATGCCATTTACCGAGAATCTTTAGACTCAGGAAATACTGCCGGAGGATCGTGCTGATGAGTAAACCATCTTCTTCGGAGACCACTTCCTCCGCCTCGCCACCTTCACTTTGAATAAGTAGAGATGAGAACCCATCCTTTCCTCTCGCCATGTACCCGCGAGTGGCGACAGTGTACATTCTGCCATCCTCAAGATCGGCGCCACCGACTTTCGCCCATAGGATTCGAGAACCGCTCGGTCTCGACGTCGAGAATGCGAATCGAATGTTGGAGATTTGTGGGAACCGACCTTCCAGGGCCGGAAGTTGGCTGACGCCGTTTTCCAAGGCCCCTCGGAGGGCCAATCCGGTTATTTTCAACACAACTACAGGGTCCTCGAAAGGAAAGCAAGTCAGGATATCTTTGATTTTAAGCACTCCAGGAGGGTAGATTTGGTCGCCCCGGATCGTCCCGGCAGCCATTATTGCACAGTCAGCACCGTGATAAAATCGCATCAGATCACAAACAAAATTTCCCAGGTTGGATTCGCGAGTCCGTACTACGGAGAATCGTCCATCAAGGGGGGTGGCCGTGTAACCGATCGGCTTTTGCAGCTTCGCCGCCAAGGAGGACGCCAGTTCTTCCACCATGTGGACCGTTACCGGGTCTTCAGGAATTGAACGAACCACGTCCCGTCGAGTGATGGAGAACTCCCAACCGGGACCGTTCTTTCTCCGCCAGGCTTCCAAGTAGCTTAGTTGCTTGAAATCCGTTCCCGAACGCAAAACATGGACACCATTGATGACGTTGTGCCTGTAATAGTGATCATGGCCACCCAGGATGATATCTATCAACCCGGGAGGAGTGTTTCTCGCCAGTTTGTTATCGTTTGGTTCTCGCTGATGAGTGACGGCAACAATGAGGTCGGCACCTTGTTCGCGCAGCGACGGAACGAGTTCCTTGGCTGTTTCAGACGCAGATTTGTATATTAGACCTGGAGGAAGGGAATTGATCGTTGCTAGCCTAAAAAAACGGAGCAGCGAAGTTGTGTTAGGTATCTGACGATGCAAAGAAGAAAACGAATTGGCCAGGGACTGTATTCGGGATCACTGACCATTCCCGTTCCCCCAAACCAATGACCCCAATCTTTAATCCATTCGAAGAAACCAACATGCATGTCTTCTGACAACCGGCGAGCGGAACGCCTTCTCCCAGAGCAGGATCCAAAACGTTTGCGAGCAGCCACGGGAACTTGCAGCAACTCCTGAGGTGCCTAAATTGGGCGATTCCGAAGTCAAGGTCATGGTTCTAAAACAGAGTAAAAGAGAAAAAAACAGAATTCACCCGTTAGTATCAGAAAAGAAACAATGTCTGTTTTGAGAATCAGGCTTGCTGTGGAACAGGTAGAATCCCACTCACGCCAACGCACGCAACATCTGTGCCTGCACGGTTCAAGAAGGACACCATGTGACGGCCCTTTGTGACGGTGCTCTCAAGGCTGGGGTTGAAAGCATCGCCGGAGAAGAAGGTCAGGACGGCCGGCAATCCTGCGAAACGGGGATGGTCTCTGTAGTAGTTGACGAGGCTCTGGAAGCGAGGCGCGCCGCCAACAGGATCTGCCGATCCGGTCCTGTTGTTGTTGTGCAAGAAACGGCAATGGTTAGCAAAAAGAAGGACGGGAAAATAAATAAAAAAACAAAAAAAACACGCACTCGACATGGTAGACGTCGTTGTAGTGAAGCAGGCGGAGGTCTGGCGGGTCCGTCCGGCCGCAGCTGAAGGTCGTTGTCAGGCCGTCGACCTCCGTGGCCGACATCTAGACAAGCTGTTGCAGTTGATCAGTCCGTTGGCGAAGCCGGGCACGGGGTAACTGTTTCTTCGACGATGCGTCAGAGATCGATGTGTTGAAGAAGGGGAGGGGGATATATATTGTACGAAGGCGGGGAAGGATAGATAGATAACCAAGTCGATGAATGGACAAAGGGATGAGGGCTTTCAAAGAATGTTTGACGACTGCTTCAGAATATAGCCTTGACGACGACAGGCATGAAAAAAGAGAGAGAGAGAGACAGAGTTGGAGAGTTGTAGATTAGCAGGATCTATGGTTTTATATCAGTTTGAAGCACTGTTGGTGAATTAAATATCATGATGCTCTCTCACTTATCGCCAAACCGCCCACTCTATAAATAGCTTCACTAACTTAGTTAACTAGCCAGCAATGAACCCACTCATCGTCCGACACGCATTGTCCAAACTAGCGTTCGCTTGTTGTCTGCGAACACAAAGAGTCCCTTTCTTGTGCGATGATGTCCCTGGAACTTGCGATACGATAACTACTGGCTGGGAATGAAAGAGCCTCCTGTTGAAAGAACAAACTGCGTGACTGTTTAATGCTTCTGCTTCTGCTACATAACTACTGCTTGACTATTCCATCTAACTAATTAATTAAATCAACTAAGCTACTCCGTACATCCCAAGCTTCTGCTCTTGAGTTTTAAAACTGTCATGCCTTCGCTGTTCGAGCTTCCACCAGAGCTGCTCCACGCCATCGTCGACCAGATCCGTCCCGCGAGCTCCGGCAACGACCTCGCGAATTGCCACCGTCACCGGACCGACTGGGGCTCCCTTACCGATCTTGCCTGCCTGTCACAAACCTGCAGGGCGTTGCGGTACATCGCACAGCGCCAGCTGTTCCACCGCCCAGAAGCACGATACAGCAAGTTCATCGCCCTTGTGCGCACCCTCGTCGAACGGCCCGACCTTGCCGCCGCAGTCAGAGAGTTGCACATCGGGGAAAACTGGTATCTCAATGACGGGGCCGCGTGGAAGATCACAGGCGAAGACGCGGTCTTGTTCAACGAGCGCCTGGCGGTGCACTGGCGGGCTGGGTCCGACGCATCGTTTCGGATAACACCCATGGAAGGGCGGGAAGGGTACGATCACCAGTCCGACGTTGAAGGTGCCGTGGTCGAAGCGTTGGCCGCGGTGGCCATTGCCGCAGCTACCAACGTGAAGCGACTCGTCCTGCAGACGCACTACTGGTATATCCCGCCATCATTCAACTTCCCGGACCTTCCACACCTCACTGAGCTTCGCTTCGAGCACGGAGACACGGAGTTCGCTGTCGACCTCGCCACCATCCGGGGTATATTCGCAGCCGCCCCGGCCCTGAAGCAATTCTATGGATTTAGCGTCGGTAACGTACCCCCGGAGATATTCAACGACAGCTTGATTGACATTGTGTTTCACCGCTGCGTTCTGAATTACGAGAGCTTCAAAGCCGTCTTCACTCGCTTCCCAAAATTGCAGAGATTCAGCTATGAGTCTGGCGGATCAACTGTCTCCAGCGACACTGAGCCGAGCCCACATGAGATATCCAAGCTCCTTCGCCTTCGGAGCCACACACTCAAACACCTGTCTCTCGATCTGGCAGATGCATTTGAAGAATATAGTGGCGCCGAGCTCATCTCAAGTTTCTCGCACATGGAATCACTAGAATCGCTAAGGGTCGATGTTGGTCTCCTAAGGTGCGAGGAGGCCATAGGGACCTTTCTGATAAGGGCTCTGCCACCGGCCATCCGGTCCGTGACTATACGATTCACCTATGAACCCGAAAGGGAATATACCCAGAAATTGGAGACCTTGGCCGACGCGGCTCTGGTACGATTTCCGAGACTGAGAGACGTACGATTTGAGGGGAAATGGGGAGAGGTAATGAAAGAGACTCTCAATCGCAACGGGATATCATTTTCTTACGGACAAAACTGGAGACTGACATCGTAAACTACCCCCTCCTTTTCCCTCTTATTTTTGTTTTTGGTTTCATTTCTAAATGCAGATTTCTTTTGCCAGTCGAGGCCTCACATAATGCAGCATATCACGTATTATTCTCATACAGTTAGACTTTCTTCAATTTTACTACACTGTCATAATTGTTAGTCATTTTATATTTTGCTACAATATGCTGAAATGGCTTTAGTAAGAGTTACGTGATTTTCTTTTTGACTTGGGCTAGGCGTCTCTGAATGTTTCTCAAGGGTGCCAGCGAATATGGATATCAGTAGCAAGATCCGACTTGATCAGCGGAATTGAGGAGGCCATATTGATGGACGTCGGTGTGGACAGATCGCAAAGACATTGACTGCAAACATATATTACAATTATCAGCCTATCGCTAGGGTTTTACTTTAACACATCGCAAGCACACCCTAGCAAGACTCAGTACAGGGCTGGCCTTGTACTGGGGCATCATCACTTGCCATCAAGCATATTTAAAGAGGCGCTTGTCCAAAAATATATTGCGTTGCGCCTTTTCATCCGAACTCAACCCTTGAGTGCCAGAATTCTTGACCGACCCAACGGCATTGACTGAATCGAGGATGACCACTCCACGGGGCATTGCTCGGTGGCTACCAAGCCTCTGAACTGATTGAATCTTCGTCCTGTCTAAATGCATGCCAAACGTCAATGCATGATCGAAGTAAGCAAAAAATGACTTCTTTTTGCCGTTTCAATTTTCGGCAAACAGCCCTTTGGCAAATGAATGTGGTATCTTTTAGGCAGAAAGTGGCCCGTGTTCCGCGCCTCCTAAGAAAGAGATAGAGCACGGCGGTAAAAATATAAGAAAGTATTTATAATGCAAGGCGGACATGGAGGTTTGAGATTCTCCATGTCATCAAGATCGGCAGTTGTGTTGATCGACTGCGCTTCGAAGCGGTAGATGCAGTATAACAAAATAAGAACAGCATGAAAATAGCGATGATAGCCAGTTGAGTCGCAACCGTATTTGTCAAGCAGTCTTCTAGGTTTTGGCGCCTCGGTATAAATGACCTGTTGATTTTCAGAGTTATTTCAAAAGGTATTGAAGGTCTCAACAAGTGCCATTGAACCGCCGAGCGTAGAGCGTACACTGGCAAGAGGAACAGGTAAGACATATGGGGCTTGTAAAGTATTCGACTAAGGACATGACTACTACACGCGAAGTCATGATAACACCAAACCGCAGAACAAACCCAAAACCGAGACGCTAATAATACTGCTGACGATAAGAATATTGAAGTCCAAGATATGTAGCGTGCGAATAACTATCGATCTGTTATCGTCCATCGCCTTTTTCCTATGGGCTCGCGGTCCGAGATGGCGTTGCTCCACAAACCTTGACTTTGGGGAGTAACTGGAAGAGGCGACTGAAGAGGAGCGTTGGCGGTCACAACCTGTTCGCCCTCCGTTGCGGCCTTTTTCAACGGTTCGGGACTTTTGCTATCCCCAAAATTGGGAATGATATCATCTGCAGGGTCGGATGACGAAGCCGATCCCCACAGACCAGATGATGACCGATTCGAAAACATCGATCGTGAAGGCGTATGGTGAGAGAATTTAGGATAATGGAATGTTCGATTGGCTGGGTCGCCTAGAGAGAAGCCCCCTCGCGAGCTGGTAGAGCCGGAAATAGAACCAAATCGTTGCCGATGCGAGGAATCAGAATTTGGGAGTCCCCTTGGAGACACCGGGCTTGATACAGCGCTGTTGCCTGGGGGTCGCAAGTGATCGGTTGATGCGAGAACATCCACAGTATATTCATCCGCAACATCCGCATGGAGGGATGCCCCATCTTGTTGTGGTAACTCGGCATCCAATGGTACCTTCGGCTTCGCATTCCGTACGGCCATAGTCAGAGATGATATGCTAATATCGAGTAAAGCCGGTCGATCTGTAATGGCACCGATTAAAGCATTGCATCCGGCGCCATGTGTGACCAAAATAACAACCGTTTCCACATCTTCATTGTTGTCGTCGCGGCCTTCCAGCATCACGCGGTCTTTGAAATATGCCGAACCATTGCATTCGTACCATGATACCATACGCTTCAAGCCATCTCGGAATCTTCGATGCATGGAGCTCCATTCTTCTCCGTATTCCCCGCCGCTACCCCAGTCTTGAGGCTCGCGCATACTGTCCCACTGGAAGTCCACTTCAACACAGGCGTCGCGTGCATGTGCCACATATCCACGAGGGATCGCGTCCGAGGGTTTTACGGCGTACGTTGGGGTTGGTGGCACATACCCGCTGTGCTCGGTGGGAAGAGCAGTAGATAGTTTGGAGAGAGCCGGTCGCTTACCAGTGTTAACATTTGAAGATATTCCATCAAGGGTTCCAGAGCGCGCTCTGATCGGAGGAGTCTGTGCGGTTCCCGAGAGGCCACTACTATCGAACGAGCCCATGGATGACCTATTCCAGCCACCTGGAAAATAGCCAGAAACCGAAGCTAGATCAGCCGGCGAAGTCAGCTCAATGGTCTCTCCGTGGCGCAAGAGGTCGGCCTTTGCGCTTGCAATCATCATGACTGAGCTCGGTGGTGGAGGGATGTGCTCAAAGTAATCTGGCGTGAGCCACTCCCCCAGGAATGCATCCAATCGCAGGATACAGTGTTTATTTCGGTCCTTGTTCACAGTCGAATCCCTCCTGGCTTCATTGCGCTTGGGTTCGTCAGAAGCGGCCGGTGGATCGCTTGTCAAGGTTTCATCGGCCGGAGTCAACTGTGAGTCGTAAGTCGAGCCTCTGGCCTGGCTGATACCAGCACTAATAGCGATTGCTGTCTGCACGCAGCGGAGGAACGGAGAACAATGGATGATAATCCTGTGTCTTCGTGTCTTGCTAGCACCGCCGGCCTGTTCCTTCACCTGCTGCGCATCCGAGCTGGCAACGCCACCGGACGTGCCAGAGTGTGTTCGTTCCCGCTCTCGCAGTAACGCATCGATTCTCAGCCCAAGGGCTCGCGACTGATTCCAACCACCGTACGTAAGAGGAGGGTCATACGGCGTGGGAGAGGTGAGATGCCACTGTTTATCGACTGCATCGAGGCGAGCACCATGTCTGCAGGGAGAATGAGCAGCCTGATTAGCAACACCGTCCTTTCCTAGCGACGTCGAAAGGATCTTGGGTGGGTGGCACAGACCTGACGACAAATACGACCGCCGGGGCCTTGCCCATGATCACAAAAGCGACAATCGAACGGCTAGAAAGGTGGGAAGGGGGGTGGAGGCTCGTATTCCACCGAAAGGATATCTAGTTAAGCTATCCACAGCCAAGCTAGCTTAGCTACAGGATGACGGAGAAACGAAGACAAACCAAAAAGAAAAAGAGATCACGAGCCGAAGAGATCACGAGATGACGATGATGCTAAGAATGGATATGTATATGACTAGTAGATTTATATAAAAAAAGGAAGGAGAAAATCGAAGCTTTTGCAGCTGGCCGAGTATGATAGCTAGTTTAACTGCCTGAGAGGTTCTGAGGTTAGATGTAACTAGTTAAGAGGGGAAGAGGGAGAAAGCAGTTTCATCCAGTCCCAAACGCCACCCCACCAAGAGAAGGAGAGGAAGAGAAGAAAGAGGAAGAGAGGAAGAGAGGGAGAGAGGGAGGGAGAGAGGGGGAGAGCAAGAGGGATGGGTTGTCGTCGTCCGTCGTCCATCAAGAAGGAAGGAATGAAGGAGCAGCAGTACCACAAGAGGAAGGGACACGCTTGACATGTGATTGCGTGCATATAAATAAGTGGGGTAGTTTAACTAGTTTACTGGCCAGGGACAATTCTCATAGAAAGGAAGAAAAAAAAAGACTACATCAATTTAACACCTTTCTCAGATCTTCTTTCAATGCTTGGAGATGATGGATGGTGATGGATGATTCAGTCGTCCTCTTTCCCGGCAAGAGTATAGTTATTTTAATCCCCTGACTCTGATGAGTTTTGACATACTACGTAAGAAATTATGCGGTTCCACGAATCGCTGTGGCCGTGGTAGTGCCAGTCCACCCGCCTCTCGTCTACTGGCTTTCTGCTCCCAAGATTCCCAAGCACTTCAAGGAAGCGTTGGCGTAGCCTCTCGCTCGGGTGCCAGTCACCGACCCGCCATTCAAAAACCGGAGAGCCACCATCCTTTGGAAGATGATATCTCAGTCCCCAAATGTAGATCTGCTCCCCGTTTCCACCCTCATCCTCATCGTACTCGGGATAGAAACACACGAATGTAAACAGTTCAAATTGCTCCAACATCGGCATGTTCTCCAATGCGCTTGCGAATGCATGCAGGAACGGTTCAATGACCTCATCATTGGGTTTGGTTCTGTAATTGTGGTATTCAAAATTCTCCCAGTAGCCCCCTTCCTCCTCCCAGATGTTGTCCCACCTCTCGTCGTCGGAGTTGTCCTCGACTGGCGGATAGTGGGATTCTGTGACTTTGTATCCGGTCGCATCGCGGCCCTGGCCCCCTGGGCCGTGGAAGTACCATACCCCAGAGGGCGACATGGGATGAAACTGAACGCGCAGACGCTTCAGGTGCGGCCAGGTGGGTGGCAGAGCCTTTGTATCCTCGGGAGCCGGCCAGAAGAGAGTGCTATCAACACACGCACGTATCTCAAGGTCAACAACGTGTTGTGACAGCCGACGGAGGCCCGAGCTGAGCGGGTCATACGTGCATGGCTCCACTAGGTTTGGTAGTGGGCGGCTCTGGTCCATCATCCTTGCATCGTGGGCACCAAATAAGAGTTTGGCTGTTTCTATTTTCGCGGGCAAGGTAGACGCATTCAGCATGGAATGCCCAAAATCATGCCGTGCATCGCGCCAAGGACCCTCCCACGGCCTCGTGTAGTGGGAAATGACGGGATATTCGTGGCCTTCTGGAAAATGCTCAAAGAGATCTGAACAATCCAGTTCATCCAAGTTAGGGAGCTTGGAAACAAGCGCGGGTATAATGGCAAAGTCCAGAGGTCGTACCTCCTCTGGAAATCCAGAGGAAATATAACAACCTCGCCCGGTGATGGCGACCGCTCGGATAAATGAGAGGCTCGGCAGACTCTCCGGGTTGAGCAACTTGACACGCCAGTTATTGTAGGTGCGGTGAGGGCAGAGGTCAGGATCACCATATTGCAAGGGAGACTCTATGCACAAACGAATGCCTGACGGTCGATTATGTGGGAGCTCTCGATCTTCCAAGGTCGCAAGTGAATTGAATAGACCTGAGATCAAGCGTGTAAACCGTCTATTATGGGCTTCAAGTTCATCAGATGTATCGCGGCACTTGGGTCTATTCTCTTCGGTGACCACCATACGACTGGATGGCTCGAATTGAACACTGATCGTGCGGAGATATCGGCAGCGGTTGCCCCGATAGTACGTCAGGAAGTCCTCGAAGTTGCTGTCCGCTTTGCATTGATAGTAACTCCAGAGGTAACTCTCAACGGCGGCTTGGAAAGACCGCGAGACCGTGAGCAGCGAAGACAGCGGCGTATCCTCGTCGGTGAAGGACACGATGAGGTCGACGATTTCCTGTGAGAATGCGACCATGATGTCGAAAGCAGAACGGGGTGAGAATGACAACAGTGAGCAGATATCTCCCAGAAAAAGAGGGTAATTAGCTTAAAGTGAAGGTGAGGTGATGATGACCTCTCAAAGACCAAGACAGACAGACCGTGGCGGAGTTGCGCTTCAAGGGGCTGAGAAGCTTGGCAGAAAAGCTCACTAACTAACCAACTAAACAGGCAATATAAAAAGGATTGGAAGATGAATATCTTTACCTTATTTTGCAAGTTGTTTTCTTGAACTGCTGGGTAACTAGAGAGCGCATAACTACACTGACAGTGATAACTACTTCTGCTTCATACCATAGTTACAGCTTCAATAGACAAAAAGAACCAATTGCCATTGAACCTGGGCATGCATAATTACAAAAAGACTTGCTTGGCTTCGCCGGCACTCTGTACCGAATTCCAGCTACTGATCCCAGGCACCACGTAAAGGTGAAGTCTATCGCCTGGGTAAAACAAGAACGCCCAAACGCCAAACGCCCAAAAACAAAACGCCCAAACCCGGTAAAAAATACCGGTCACGACGACCGCCCGTCACCCGCCTTCGGGTCCTCCACCACCGCCGCCTCCTCTGAGGCCCTGGCAACCTCAACCCTCGCCGCCACCACCTCCCTAGGCCTGGCCGCCTCCAGGTTACCCAGGGGGTGGCTCTCGCCGCCATTCCTACTTCGAAGTTAGCCTGGATGTTCGTTAACTGCAAGGATTCTGTCATACCCGAGCCTCGCGAGCTGCACCCTCTGCACGGTCTCGTTGATCGCCAGGGCAATCTGGACGATCACCCAGGCCCCGCAGACGATGGCAACCCCGATAAGGTCGACAGAGGGAATTGGCGCCATGTCGACAAAAGAAAAGAGAAAAAAAAAGAGGGGTCAAATGAAGAGAGAAAAAGAGGGGGTTCAAATGAAGAATGGGAAAGTTGGATCAACTGAAGAGAGAAAAATTGTGTGTATCCTCGGAATGCTGAGTGTTGGTGTTTGGATACGATGGGAGGGTAAAGAGAGAAAGAAAAAAAAAGAAATGCAAAAGCGAGAGGAGGGCGAAAGGGGTTTTTATAGAAGAGCAGCACGGAGGTATCCCTTCCCACTGGAAAGATCTCAAAGAGGCCATCAAGGACTCAGCAAGGGAGGAACGGAGGCAGCATGTCGTTCTCAAGGAAAGGAGAGGGCAAAAAGTAGCCCGGAATAGGCAGTAATGAAGGAAGTATTTCGTCCTTGCGGAAAGGACAAGGCAAGGGAAAAGGGAAATAAGGAGCCTGTGATAGGCAGCAATGAAGGACATGGACCAATATTTCCAAATCCTTCATGGTGTCTCTAGATACATTAGGCAGCATTCACATTCCTCCGTACAGTGGGAATACACATCCTCCGCACCCAGCATGGTTGAGCGTGGTCGATAACAGCATCCACAGCCTCTGCCACAGCACCCTCCTCGTACCCGACACAGTGCTCCTGAATCCTCCTGGGTCCGTGCAAGTCCATCATGCGCGATAATAACTGGCTGGCCTGTTTGTCGTGCCTTCCAAGAGTGCTCCCGTTCGCGCCGAAGACATCTGTCCACAAGGTACGCATACCCACCCCGGGGCCTTTTCAACTCATATTCCTCCCTCCGGTGGATCCAGTATTGTTTCTTCAGATCTACCAGTTCTGCATCAGTGGCCTCCAGCTGTTGAAACACTTCGGCAGACTTGATCCCTGTATCGATCAATTTTTCAAGCTGCTTTTGTTTGTTCGCGACTCGTTCTCGTTTCTGGAGGACAGCCATGGCTCTGATTATCGCCGAATTCCACTGCCGGATTCTTTTGTGTTGTGTTTCCTCGGGGACATGGTGGGAGCTGGTGAATGAAGCCTTTAGTCGGTTCACAAAATCTGCCAGCTGATAATTGTGATGCTTCTCCAGGAATCGTTGAATATAAAAAGAACCTGGTAAAAACATTCTGATATCCAAAGAGCTCAGGTTGTTCAAAAAAGAGGGGGGGAAGGTGCAACGTCTTGTTTTATAGGGCCGAGGTTGAAATGGAAATATATCCTTGTGGGGATGTTGCTTTGGAGAGATGAAGACGAGGGTCTTTCACAAAGGGAGTACGGCATTATATATCCAATGGCCGATGACTCAATTTTTATCGTCATCGTGAGGTAAGTTGCCCAAGTATGTCATGATTTCATCAGTCACAGAGAACTAAAAATAGGTCTATCCCGACCGAGAAGGCTGCCATGGAAGCGTGCTCTCTAGCATAGAAGTATACGAAGCAGCGGGCCCGAGGAACAGGAAATCGACGCAACAAAACACAAGAAGAGAGACTGTAGGAAGCGGACAAACCGTGGGACTGTCCGCACGGTGGCCCTGGTTAGTACTACCACAACTGGGCGCCTGGAGTCATCTCTCCATCAAGGAAGTATTCCCCAGAGGTTTAGCGACATAAGGTGACGTCCTCCAACTTGTTTTGCTCAATTCACGAGAGATTTGGAGGAGAGAGAAGAGAGAGTGTTGACGTTGGGAAGTGAAAGATGTTTTTTTTTGGTTCCCATTTGGTCAATCACATGTCTTGTTTGCTCTGTTTGTACGATATCAACCTTGCTCACAGACTGTGGGCCTCGCCAGACCATCCTATGAACAGTCATTTTCATGCGGTGTATCATCTTCTGTTTAAGGCGAAAAAAATTGAATAAAAAATGATTAGAAGAGGTTGTCGAGCGGTATGTTATGTCCAGGTCTAAAAAGGTATTGTGATGGTAGAAGGTACGACAAGACAAAAGGTCATTATTACCTTCTTTACTATTTTAACAATGACGCAGTCACGTAACACCTCAGAATGTGCAGTCAATACGACCATCACGTGGTTACCATCTGAGTACCGTTTTATTACCATTTTTTACTGAGTTCTCATTGGCTGATTACCTACTTTACTAATTTAACAATGACGCAGTCACGTAACACCTCAGAATGTGCAGTCAATACGACCATCACGTGGTTACCATCTGAGTACCGTTTTATTACCATTTTTTACTGAGTTCTCATTGGCTGATTACCTACTTTACTAATTTAACAATGACGCAGTCATGTGATACCTCAGAAAATCTGCAGCCCTAAGCCCTAACTATCCATTTTAAGCTTCCCCTTTCTAAACACGTAGTCGCGTGGTCATGTACGGAGCTGAAGGCAAGGTCACCATCAAGATATGAAGATATGATCCAGCTGGATAGAGATTAAGCAGTTAGGTGCCTCGCATCAAGTGGCAACGAGCCGAAGGCGAGGTTGCCGCTTGTACAAACGAGAATCACAAACAAGCAAGAATGACAGAACAAGTTGATCAGCAAGAGATATCCAACGGCACTCGTAATCGTCATCATCATCAGTCACCATCCGACCAAAAAAAAAAAAAAAAAAAAAAAAACACCCCGACAAAAAAGAGACAAGAGGACGGAATATCGGAAAATCTATATACGATGCGGCACTGGTCATCTTTGATTGAAGAACCAGGTAGTTCGCTTGGCCCGGTTCGATGTTGCATCGCCTGCCGGAGCGTTGTTGGAAGCGGTCGGGTTGGGTTGATCTGCCGCGCCGCCGCCTCGAAGTGGTTTCGCTATCCTCGAGCCTCCGAAACTGAAGGACAGGGCATCGGGTGAGGGAAGACCCCGAGTGGATCCAGCCTTGGCCGCCTCCAAGCGTTCTTTGACAACTGTGAGTTGCGCCTCGAATCTGCATCGGGGTTAGCACAGAACATCATCAGTCTTGGGGGGTGTGTGTGAGAGAGAGAGAGGAATGGAGGAGAGTGAGGGAAGTGAACCATACCGGTGATTGGCAGCTGTCAGTTTCTCCTGGCTTTCTTGAAGAAGCGTTTCCAAGCTCTCGATCCTTTCGTTCCGAGCGATCAACTTCCTCTCTGCAATAGCAACTTCTCTCTTCAAGCTGCCGTTCTGCTCTACGAGCTGCCGTTGTACATGCGTCAATTGCTCCAGGTTTCTTTCCAAGAACGCCATCTTCTTTTGCTGCTGACGATTGTTCGAAGACTGAACCACGTGCTTATATTGCTCACGCGCTTCGTCGAGAGATATTTCCAGTTCGACGACTCTCTCGCATCGATTTTGCAAGTCGCGCATCAGTGACTTCTTCATGGTGTCGAAGTCGGCTATCTGCTTGTGCAATGTCTTGCTGTCGACTGTGGATGTCCCGTTGCCGGACCCGTTTGGTTGAGAGCGAGCTTCGGTTAGCGACAGCTTTAACCGCTCGAGCGCTTCATCCTTACGGGAAATCTCGCTTCGTAGACTATCTATCTTTAGGTGATCGATATCCTTGCGAGCTGCATACGCTTGCTCGAGCCTTTCCTTGACCTCAGCTGCATCGTCAGTGTCAAGGCTCTGTTCCAAAGCATCCTCTAGCTCTTGCTGGAGCTTGATGACCGCCTCTAAAATCTTAGCATCATGGGTAACATCGGCACGATCGTTCATCGCTAGCTCAGCCTGTCGCACAACCCCCTGAGTCTCAACAAGCGATGAGCGTAACTCGAGGAATTCGTCTGGGGCGACAACCTCTCCCGAAGAGCTTGTCGCATGCAATGAATCCACTCGCTCAACTAGTTTTTGTATCTTCCTTTCGTTTTCAGAAAAAAAGTCCATTTTGAGATCAAACCCGGCCATCATCTGAGCCATCCGTTCTGACTTTTTTCGGTCCTTCTCGTCTAACGCCGCACTGGTTTCTCTTGCGCTCATCCTCGCATCGAGTAGCTGCTGCTTCAGTTCGTCCAGCTCGGCAGTGAGCTCCGAATTCGCATCTTTCAGCGTATCCATCGTGATCGCTGCCTCCTTGCTCTCAAATGAGACCTTTTCGAGTTGCATACGAAACTCGTTGACTTCTGCAATCAGCTTTTCATTGTCCTTTCCTGTCCGGATAGCGGATTCTTTCAGGATTTTGAGCTCCTCCTTTTTTTCTGTCATTATTTTCTCTGCATCTGCGATCTGTGACTCCTTTTCCGCCAGCTGATCATGGAGATCATTCTCGCGCCTCAGGAATTCCTCACGCTCGTCCTTCTCTAAGACGATGGTAGGAGTGGCGGCTCGGTCGCCAATCCTGGAATCAGGTCTACTGCTGGGTGTCTCCGATCGTGCCTCTGTCTGCAGGCGTGACGGTGTCGCTGGACGCGGTGGTTTCGCATCAAGTTTTATTCCAGAAATGCCTTCCGCTGTTCTTAATACAACCCACTTCTCTTGGGGGACGGTGTCGCCAGTTCGCCAGACCAGGATTTCGCCTTCCAAGCAAGAAATGTACTTTTCAAACGTCACCGCCTGGTTCTGGGCCTTTTTCAGCAGTTGTTTCAGTTCTGCCGGGCTGAGCTCTGCGTTAATCTTTGCCTTGTTCTTAATCGCCTTTGCTCGCACTCCGAACCGGAGCGTGCTCACGGTCTCGGCATCGTTGTAACTGCTCGGTGAACAGTTGATGATCAGGGTTGTGCGTGAATTTCCTCCCAAACTCTCCTGTAATATCCGAGTGAGTTTTGAATCTCGGTATGGAATGTGTGTCGATTTTCCATCCGTAAGGGCGTTGATGACCATTCCCAAAGCACTCAAGCTTTTGTTGATCTTTTTTGCTTCCTCCAAAGTCTGACCACTCGCTCCTGTCTTGCCGACCTTTT
Organism: Amauroascus niger; assembly: GCA_001430945.1. Classification (NCBI taxonomy): domain Eukaryota; kingdom Fungi; phylum Ascomycota; class Eurotiomycetes; order Onygenales; family Onygenaceae; genus Amauroascus; species Amauroascus niger. The sequence continues at coordinate 2,999 of LJPK01000886.1, read as the reverse complement.
CACTACCCGCGAGATCGACAAGGAAGAGCTGGCCGCTCTTCGCGGAACCAGTCTCCACATTTTTCTGGGTTATGGTTATGACGAAGATGGAGTGCGACCGCGAAGACTCCTGGTTCATGTTGGTAGCCGCGACAGCCCGTGCCGCGTCCCCTCTCCGCATCACCTCGTAAACCTCTTGCACACTAGACACGTATATCTCCAAAAGTCCTTTAACGTAGACTCCTCTAGACTTTTCTTCGTGGATCGGAAGGTTGTCATTTTGCGGAAGTAGAAGATCTCGAATCCGCTCCATGTAGATTTCCATGTAGCTCACGCGGACCGTATATTCGATATTCCCGGGACTCATCATGATGCTACTGAACATCTGTTCGACAATCCGCGGTATTATCCCCTTTCCTTCCTCGTCGTCAATGTCGGATCCCATCATCGTATAAGATTTGCCAGCGCCTGTTTGGCCATACGCGAAGACGGTTCCATTATAGCCGTTTAGGATATCGTCTACGGTGGAACGAATGGAGTACTCGAAGACATCCTGTTGGCGACAATTCATGTCAAAGATTCGATCAAACGTAAACGTGCCGTAGGCTTCTCTCGACTATATCCGTCCACCTCAGACAACTGCAGTCAGCACCAAGTGATAGACAAACGTCATTTAAAAACCTTGGAGAAAAAAAAAGAGGCCAGAAGCAATGGCCAAAGTCGTACGTACGTTGATCCGACATGTCTCCTCGGACTCAAATTCGACCACCGGCTGTCCATTATTGGCGACTTCGATTTTATTCTGTGGCCGAAATCGGGCGACAACTTCAACAGGCACACAAAAGAGTCAGCAACGCTGCTGTTCTGCCATTCTTTCCATGGTCGGAAAAAAAAAAAAAGAAAACTCACCCTTGATTGTATTATAACTGCCCGTTGCTCCGGACCTGCGGTTTAACCATCTGTCAGCCCGTCTTGCCTTGAGCTCTCGAGCGGGGAGGGTAAATCCCAAGCTTACGCCATGCTGGCGGTCTGCGATAGATGCTGACCCTCAAGGCAGAAGAGGGACTTCAACCTCGAACTTTGAAAAGGCACCGGCAAAGCACCAGGGTGAAAAAGAAGGACCGAGTAGCGTATCAACGGTTGCAGTGACAAACGCACACACACACACACACAGAGAGAGAGAGAGAGAGAGAGAGAGAGAGAAGAAGGAGAGTAAGAAAGGGCACAGCAGAACGGGCGGCCCACGTGAGGAAGAGGGAAACCAGCAAAAAAACAACAACTCCCCTCTCACAAGTCACCGATAACTAGTTAGAGGAAGGTGAAAGATAAAACAGATAACACAGAGGGTCTAGTGGAATATTATCAGGTTCTCTACTCTGTACATCGCTTTTGCAGTTCCCTGGCAGTTCAGATAAAAGCTTCTCTTGGCGCTTGTTTGTTTGTTTGAATTGCCCGCCAGTCAAGTAACTAACTAGTTAAATAACTAAATATCAGCTGAACTCAATGGCTAACTTCCATCTTTGCATGTTCCCGACTAATCCAAGTAACCAGCCGTTTTTCCACTCCAGTCTCCATGGCGTCTGGATGTATGTATGTATGTATGTATATGCATATATGGATTAGGGGATCAGTCATGGGACATGGTTCCGGGGAGCTGTAGTAGTTACAGGGAACAGAGTCCTCTGCTGGGGATCGGACGAATCTAATTTGTAAGGCAGAAGACAAACAACTAGCGGAATAACAATCAAAGCCTGCCTCCCGGTACAAAAGAAACAGAGGCATTTTGGAAATGAAGCAGCGCCAGAACCCCTTTCGCTGTGCATACGAGAAGAACAATCGGCTTCCCCCAGATGCCGCTTGAACTACGTGCCCTCGAAGATCGGAATGTAGGTAGGTAAAAGGATTTTCAGAGGGGGAAAACAAAGGGAGGCGAGATTGGAAAGCGGCACAGACGATGCGTTCGCAATATACAATTCGTAGACGGCATGAAAGAGTGACAAGGATGTAGTAGTGTTTCGTTGTCGGGGTATTACGGGAAACAGAGTAAACCGCGAATCAGGTTCAATCATCCCAGCTCTTCTCTACGGTTTCGCGCACGCGCTTTGCATATTCTTTGCGGTTGTCCTTGTACAGGTTGGAGGCCTCAACGTTGGCAGGAGACGACGTGTTTGGGTCATTCAGTAAACTGCGGGAGCACGAGCACGAGCAAGAGGCCGGGGTAAGTCAGTAATCACTTATGGGAACTGATTGGCATGAGATGGGGGGAGGTTGGCGTTACCTCTGGATGCTGGTTAATATCGCTGCCACGTCGTAGGTGGGACTCCAGCGGTTCTGCAGAATATCCAAGCACAGCTCACCCGTCCCGTAGACGTTAGGATGAAACATCTTGCTCACAAACTTGACGCCGGGCGGCTTATTGGGGTACTGTTCTTCAAAATGCATCACGAGACGGAATGTTCCATCCTCGAACGGAGTGTCGGCGGGGCCGATGATCACAGCATTCCTAGCTCGTGCGATGAGTATACGAAAACTGACATGAATGATCAAGGAATGTTCGCCAGAACGTACCAGGTCATCACATTATCGGCAACTGGTGAAGCGGAGACGCCAGAAGGAGGATCGGTTTGCATCCGCTATGAGTTTAAAGCAAGAGTGTTAGCAAATGGCAATGTCCCCCGTTTCAAAATAGGTAGACCAAACGGAGTTTGCGCGAGGCAGCTAAAAGGGAATTTGTCCACTTTGTAACAGAAAAGCCTTTTTCGGAGGGGCGTAGTTTTTGCCTGTCGCTCAGCTCACCTTGAAGTCTCTCATCAATCTACGACGCGCGGGGGTCGACATGGCGGATCACACGACTCCCAAAGAAGCGCTAAAAGGGCAGCGGCAAACAAAGAGGCGGCTGTCGAAGCTGTGCAGGCCTCGGTGGAGCTAGATATAGTTTCGACGGTTGAACAGCGGTGAGAAGGACAAGAATAGGTCAGAAGAACTGGATGTCGGTGAAAGAGGCTGGGAAAATTGGGGGG
>LJPK01000069.1:0-10381 GCA_001430945.1 Amauroascus niger | reverse complement strand
GCTCTAGTCTTCTTCTGGTCATCAGCAGAACATTGTTTCTTAGTTGGCTTGTCTGATTCTACCATAAGTAGGATCAGATCACTCTAGTGTTGGCATATCAATCAATAAGCTTGTCATGCCTCAACAATATTCATGTAGTACAGTAGATGTGATTGTGTAGTCTAAATGCTAGCATAAATCATTACAGAGCTGAAGGTGAAGTCACCATCAGGATATGAAGATCAAAATATGAAGATATGACCCAGCTGGATAGAGATTAAGCAGTTAGGTGCCTCACATCAAGTGGCACTAAGCTGAAGGTGAGGTTGCCGCTTGTCTTAATTGAATATCTTATGTTGTTGTTGAAATATCATAAATTTTGTAAGAGTAACTAGTTGGATTCAAATTTGGTGGTCATTAAGTGGAAGTGGTTGTTTGGATTATGTTATGTTAGTTAGACGCCTGTAACTTAACTAGTTAGAACAAGTCTTTTACTTCAACAGTATGTGACTTTATTTTCTTCTTTTGGATATCTTTCTCCACTGTGATCACTGATCAAATTTGAAGAGCTGGTTCATGATGGCTGAATGCTCAAAGCATCATTGTCTAAACACTGAAGATGCCAGTGCCTCAGACCAAGTCATTCAAGATGAATCCACACTGGTGTCATTTGACAAAGCTCAGTGGCATGGATTTTGTGAAATTGAATCTGAGCCTGTAAGCATATCAATTGCAATGATGTCTAATTCAGTGCTCACAAAGATTAGGCCCTTTTCAATGTCATGTTGCGGGACTTTGGTGTCAAGGGTGTCAAGGTTCAAGAGGTTGTCTCTCTTGATACTGAGATGCTACAATTTCTACAGTAAGTATAAAATCACATCACAAATAGTCACACAATCTGGCTAACTACAGTCAAAGTAAACCTATTTATGGGCTAATATTTCTCTTCCGCTGGCGAGAGGATGACCCAGTTAAGCAAGAACAGAGCTGTCCAGAAGGCCTCTGGTTCGCAAATCAGGTATGTTGATCACATTCTGGAGTGTCAGTCAAGTAGTAATATTTGCAAATTTTAGACTGTGGATTATGCATGTGCAAGCGTTGCACTTCTCAATATCATCAACAATATTGACGGGGCCCAGCTTGGTGATGAGCTCACTTGTTTTAAACAATTTACAGCAGACTTCACCCCAGCACTGCGCGGTGATGCTATAAGCAATTTCACATTTGTCAAAGAGATACACAACTCATTTGCTAGGTATTCCTCCTAGAATACTCCCTTAATGGCATATATTTGCTTCATATTCTGTTACTGACAGATTGTAGAAAAATGGATATTTTGAATGTGGACCTCCAACTCAAGAATTATGCACTTATGAAAAGGACTAAATCTAGCAAAATGGACAATGGTCTTGAGGATTTAGAGGCAGGATTCCATTTCGTTGCTTTCATGCCGGCAAGAGGAAAAGTATGGAAATTTGATGGGTTAGAACGTCAGCCTCAAAGTCTTGGTAAGTAGGCTCGCATTTGTTCCTCAATACACTGTTAACTAATACTTTGAAGGGGAATACTCTGGTGAACACTGGCTGGAGCTTGCCAAACCTGAGATTCAATCAAGAATGGCTGGATATGAGAAAGACCAAATTGAATTCTCAATTCTCAGTTTAGCTAGGGACCCACTGGAAGGTTTTGTCACCCAACTCACGCTAAATGCAGAGAAAATGGCTGTGATTAATGAACAATTACATCATTTGGGGGTTGAACAATGTTGCATTTCACTTGACAATGCCATTGTGGCTGACCTGGATCCATCTTTGAATTTGGCTCAGTCTGCCATAATGAAGACAACATTGCCTGACAGTGATATACAAAGCTATAAGAACATGTCAAAAGAATGCCTGCTTGATATTCTCAAAGATGTTACTGATGCACAGAAAAATGTACATGAGGCAATCAGAGAGGAACAAGAAGCTTTTGAAGCAGAAAACACTTATGCTGAAAAGCGAAGACATGACTATGAGCCAGTAGTAAATAGATGGCTTTGTACATTAGCTCACAAGAGTCTTCTTGAATATTTGACTGAAGATGTGTGTATCCATTAACATTCAAGAGTTTTTGCAAATTCTAATTAGACTGACAGTTTAACAGTCCAACTTAGTGCATAAACATTGCATGACAACAGTGAATCAATATCTGAATTTAAGTTAACTTTTAACAACAGATCTATTTTATAATTAATGTTTTTTTAATAAAATGACAACTGATCAGAAACCTTTTTTTTAAAAAAAATCATAAAATTTCTTTAAATACTTTAACAGTTTAACATCAATATTGACTTTTTTATCACTGTTATCTGCACTGTTAATACTTTTTTTCTTATTTTCAATAATTTAATTAATTTTATGAAAAAAGACAAAATAGCAAATGTCTTGCTTTTATTTAATATGATAATAATATACTGTACTGTCAATAAAAATTATATTAATTTTTAAATTTACAGCAATCTAATTTATGTTTATCAGTTTATTAAAACAAAATGATATTGACTTTTGATACAGCTGCAGAACTATAATAAATGTAAATATAATTATTTTTTAAATCATCCTTGAACTAAAATGTTTTAATTAAATTAAATTTTTCTGCTGAATTTCTAGATTTATCAATCTGTCATAATAATTAGAAAGTCAGTACTTTTGTACTCAAAATAGTATTGAGACAGTAATCACATGATGGTCATTTCTCTGAGATTGCTACAGTGTCATGTGACTGTGTCATTGTTAAAATAGTAAAGTAGGTAATTAATAATACTGTATTTACAGATCTTAATACTAATAATTTATTAATATGTAGTCATTTTGCAAGCAGTTAATAATATAATTAAATCAAAACATACAGTACAAACATGTATTATGTAATATAAAATTTATTTTGATAATCAATAACAAATATTGTGTAAGTTTTGTAATGTGAAGTCTTATGATATAAACAGCATTTTTAGAATTTTTTTCTCAAGTCCTTCTGTGAAGTTGTTTGTCAGCAAAGCTGTCAAACAAAGCTAATCCTGAAAGGGTTAGATTCAACGCACTGTAGGTGGAGGGGATTGAGTCCACTGAAGCAAAAGTTGGTCATTAAATCCAACACAACTCGCGTTTTTTCACGCGTTTAAGGATTGTATTCAACTTTTTGATTATTTGCGCATGCCCATAGCCAATTTAAATCATGGCTCCAGGAAAACGACCCCATGATTCATTTAAACATCCTGATATGCCATCTTGTTTGCAACACAAAGCTGTGTGTGCTTCTACCTCTACTGTTTTTTTTTGCGACCGTTTCATTAACAGATTTCTTGGCCAACATAGAGAAAGCGACCACGTCTATCTGATGTCCCTGCATCCGAGGGAGCTGATCAGTCTCACCATTCTCCTTCCGCGCCGTACGATACCGACGAGGAGCACGATTATGAACATGCGACACAGGTATTACGTGACAAATATGAAACTCTGGGAGAAAATCATCCCGTCGAAAACGGTATCATCGAGCGTGTGGATTGCTATAACTTCATGTGTCACGAGCATCTCTCTATGGAGCTTGGCCCACTCATCAACTTTATTGTCGGTAAGAATGGGAGCGGTAAAAGCGCTGTGCTTACAGCCCTGACTATCTGTTTGGGGGGAAAAGCTTCGTCAACGAATCGTGGCCAAAGCCTAAAAAGTTTTATCAAAGAGGGCAAAGAGTACGTGTCGTTGTTGCTCTGATGCATCTCACTCTTCTCTGACCTTTGAATAGAGCGTCGACAATCGTCGTTCGGATTAAGAACCAAGGCGATAGTGCGTATTTACCCAACGAATTCGGTCGCTCGATCACTGTCGAAAGACATTTCTCAAAGAACGGAACGAGTGGATTTCGGATCAAAAATGCAACCGGCCGAGTCGTGTCAACAAAAAGGAGCGACCTCGATTCAATCACGGACTACTTTGCACTACAAATTGACAACCCGATGAACGTTTTATCCCAAGACATGGCTCGCCAATTTTTAAGCTCTTCTAGCCCCGCGGAGAAATATAGATTTTTTGTCAAAGGAGTTCAATTAGAGCAGCTTGACCAGGATTATCACTTGATAGAGGAGTCTATCGACCACCTAAATGCGAAACTAGCCGCGCACTCTACCGAACTGAAAGACCTAAAGTGTAAAAGGAATAATGCTAGAGACAGGCTAGCCTTGTCGGACCGACATGAAGGTATTAGGGCCAGACTTCGAAATTTACGTGCGCAAATGGCATGGTCGCAGGTTGAGGAACAGGAAAGAGTGCGTTTCCACGTCATAGACATCTGCATTATTTGAAAATCTGACATAATCTAGATACGGGATCGTTTTGCCGAAGACCTTACGAAGGCGAATCAGACAATTCTTACTCTGGAGGGTGATGTTGAAACTTTCGACAGGCGATATCAAGAGGCAGATAGTGCCTGTGTGAGTGCTGTCAATTTGGTGCAGGAAGCCAAATTAAAACTCGAAACTGTCAATGATAGCAAAAAAGAAGTCCAGTCAAGATATGATACCTGTGTTCGAGAACGACATGAATTACAGGTATGTCACTGCGTTCGGTGATCTTCAAATGTACTAATGCCCTTCGTGTAGGCCACTCAACGTACAATACGCGAGCACCTGAAAGCGGCAGAAGGCCGAATAAAAGAAACAAAACGCCAAATCACCCAGGAAATTCAAAGGATAGAAGACATTGATGGGGGAAGCAACGCACGGAGATTCACTGAACTAGTGGAAAATGAAGCTGCTGCTGAAGCTGCCCGCATTCGTCATACTAAGCATAAGGGAGACGTTTCTCGGTTACAGAACGAGATAAGCCGAGCAGAAATAATGGTCACAGAAACGACTGCACCGATTGACAAACAACGGCAAGAGATCAACCAGGCAGAACATCATCTGCGCACGTTGACAAGGAACCGTCAACAGCAGGATAATGCTTTCCCTCATAATATGCCGAGGCTTATCATGGCAATCCACGGAGAGAATTCGTTCAATCGCAAGCCCGTAGGTCCGTTGGGAAACCATCTTACACTTCTGAAACCTCAGTGGTCCTCGATTCTAGAAAGGTCGCTTGGAAACGCGTTGAATGGATTTGTCGTGACGAGCAAACGCGATATGAATATTCTCTCTGAAATAATGCAACGGGTTGACTGGTAAGTTTAAGTGGTATATATCTTCTCCCTTAGGACTGTCGACTAAGCCCCGCAGTACTTGTCCTATTTTTATTGGAAATGAAGCTGGCGCTCTGGACACTTCAGCCCATGAACCAGACCCCAAATTCGAAACAGCGTTGAGGGTTCTCAAAGTAAGTCAATTTGCCATGCCTGAAAGTTTAAATATACAGCTAATGATCTTACTTTTCGTTCGAAGATTGATAATGATCTGGTTCGTCGACAACTCATCATCAATCACGGTGTGGAGCAGATGCTTCTTATCGAGGATGTGCGCGAAGCTTCCGAAGTGATGTTCGGACATAAGGCACCAAACAACGTGAGACGCTGCTATTGCATCGATACCAGAGATAGGAGGCGAGGTATACATTTAAGCTATAGCCGGACTGGAGACCCGACTCAGTCCCCACTCGATGCATATACAGGGCGTGCTCGGATGAAAACAGATATCGAGATACAAATCAAGTAAATGACTCCTGATAATATGAAGCACTGAGATTATGCTTACGAAAATCTCCAGAATGCAACAGGACACAGTAAACTTGTTAAAGGACAGACTGCGCGAGTTGGAAAGCGAGAATAGAAATGCACAGAGCGGTCTCGAAAAATGGAAACAGGCGCTTGTGAGGCATGAACGACGGGAACGAGAACTGCACCACGAATCACAAAAAGCCGAGGAGCACGTAGAGCAGTTAAAAGAGGCCATAGAAAAAGATAGCGTGGAAGATGGCCGACTTGACGCCTTGAAGGCGGCCGTCACGGAATCCGAAGGGGATAAACGCGTCGCCGAGGCATCGTATGAAGACGGCATCAATGCGTATGACGCGGCGATGGAGACGTTGAAAATCATGAAACGTGAACTTGCGGTTAAAGAGACGGAAATTGCGTTTGCAGAGGAGAAAGTCCGGGCGCTTGAAGGTGAGGAGACTAGGGCATCAGCGAAGCGGAGAAAGGCCCTCGGCGAGAAGCATGCTGCGATTGCCCGGGTCGAGGACGCTAAAAGAGATACAGCCGAAACGGAGCGGAAACGACAAGAGACAGCGGCCCGAATCATGGATTTTACCGAGAAGGCAAGCATGGTTGCCACGCGTGTCAACATTGATACAGGAGAGACCCCAAGGAGTTTAGATAAAAAACTGGAACAGCTAACACAAGACCTGCATCAATGTGATAGACAGTACGTGCTGGCCCTTTCTGAGCTGTAAGCCTGCTAACAACCAAGAATGGGAGCGTCTCGAGAGGAAATTGCTGCTGCGGCCGCTGAAGCTGAAGCCAAATACGAGCGGTCAAAGGAGCAGATTAGCGACTTCCAACAGCTCTCTCAGGTTTGTGCATAACCCAACTTTCTAAGGATAAGTCGTGACATTAATGCAAATCAGATGTTCACCACTACCGTTGACAATCGACGAGATAGGTGGAAGAGTTTCAGAAGCTTCATTTCAGCTCGGGCTAAATTGCAGTTCACATACCTGTTGAGTGAAAGGAGTTTTCGTGGAAGACTTCTCACAAATCACAAGGAGAAATTGCTTGACCTTCAGGTACAGTCCTAGTCTTCGACCCTGAGCATGATACTAATTGTTGTAGGTGGAGCCTGATACTACGAAACAAAGTTCTGGACGCGGAGCCAAGACATTGTCTGGAGGGGAAAAATCATTTTCCCAGATTTGCCTTTTATTGGCACTATGGGAAGCAATGGGTTCTCCTATTCGGTGTTTGGATGAGTTGTATGTTCACATATTGCTGCATCACAGCTCATATCTGGAGAAGTACTGATTTGTTCTTAGTGATGTGTACATGGATTCCATTAATCGCAAAATCACAATTGAGCTCCTGGTATGTATCTAAGTGAACTCCTTTTGTCCATTTTCTGTGATGCTGACATATGCATAACAGATGAATGCAGCCAGACGCTCTGTTGGACGTCAATTCATATTGATTACTCCTGGTTCAAGAGAAGAAATTAGAGTTGCTCCAGATGTGCGTGTTATTGAGTATGTCTAGTTATGAATTGGTGTAAGGGGAATGAGATTCTGACTAACTTATTCAATAGGCTTGCTGAGCCTGAGCGAGGTCAAAGTACAATATCATTTGAACAATAGCTGGATTCAAAATATGACTTCTGAGACAACTTACAACTAGGAAAAAAATTGAAGTTCAGAGTAGACTGCAAAATAAGTCAAGTCAAGTTGAGTTTTCACTCTCCACAACTTAACTCACAAGTTTTAAGTTGGATGATGGATCAAATCTGAAACTTGAAAAATTTGAAGTTGATATTAAATCAAGTCAAGTTTCTACTGAATGTGTAAAATTTAAAATGTACTGAATCAAAAATAACTTAGTGATTAGTAATTGTTTTGATAAAAAGTTTGATTTCAATATCAAATTATATTATTTTCTTTACTAATTTAACAATGATTCAGTGACATGTCTTCTCAGAAAATCTGCAGCTCTAAACTATAATTATTCATTTTAAGCTTTTTCATTTTAAACATGTAGTCATGTGATTGTGTAGTCTAAATGTCAGACATAAATTATTACAAAGCTAAAAATAAGATCATTGTCAAAATATGAAAATTTAATTTAGCTGAATAGAGATTAAGCAGTGAGATGTTTTGCATTAAGTGATACTAAGTTGAAAGTGAAATTGCTGTTTGTCAATATTAGTTTGAAATATAATATTGTAAATATGTATTATTATTTATATGTGTATTTTTCAAATGTTCAAACTTTAGTATATACTTTATTAATAATAATTAACTATAATTTATTTAATGTGTAGTGAATCAATTTCTGATAAGTAAATTCTCAATAAATTGTTAAGTTAATTTCTGAATTGACACATGTTTAATCAGACTTTCAATTCAAACTTTAAGTTTGTTTATTGAGCTAAGTTTTTGAATTGATTTTAATAAATATTTTTTTTCTTTATTTGTTTCTTTCTGTACTTAGAGTAGATAGTTTAGTAAATTAAATCTAACTTCAACTGCTCACATAAAAATGAATCTTTTAATCTTCTTTAAAAAAAGTTCTTTGTTGAATAAAGAAATTTTGAAAATTTGTTAACATTCATCAAAAACTCTGTCAATGACTTTTATGAAATACTGCATTGAAATAAAACATCAAAAATCATTGAAACAGATGGAAAGTTAATAACTAAATAAAGCTAATTACACTGTCATTAAAAAATGAAAAACAGTTTATTGAAAGTTAATTGCTAACAAAGCTACAGTATTAACACAAAAATATGTATTAGTAATTTTATTTTTTATATTTTAATGTGTGTTTCACAATTAACCCATCTATCTTCAAATCAAAGTATCATGATATAAAAAGCTTCTTTACAAGTTATATATGACAATAAGATCTACAGATCTGTAATTTGTTTTATATACATACAATTGTGATGAGTATAAATCATACAGACAAAAACTCAATGTACATTTATAATGCTTTAAAAATTTCTATTTCTACTGTCTAAAACATTTGTTTTTTAAATCATACTCACAATTAATAAAAAATTCTCTCACAATTAAGAAAATGCTGTAGTGGGGAAACCAATGTCTTTTATTATATTGAGATCACTATTACTTATTGATGATCTATTGATGACATGATTCTAAATCAAAATGTTAGAAAGTGAGATATCTGTTGAAGTCTCTACACACATGTTCTTTTTTATTGATATATTGATTTTCTATTTTGATTATCTATTCTATACTTTTTGATTATTGTAGCAGGTTGATGCCTGATAAGTAGACTCTTGATAGATTGTTGAGTCAACCCCGAATCAACACGTGTTCAATTGAGCCCTTGATTCGAGCCCTAAACCCGCTTATGGAGCTCGACTACAAAACCCCCTGAATCGATCTCAACAAAGTCCTTCTTTCTTTTCTTCCTCATCTGTTTCTTCCTGTACTTAGGGTAGATAGCTTAGCGAATCAAACCTAGCTTCGACCGTTCACAATTATTGCTTTCTTCTATACTAGTTGTCAATTTATACTATTAATGATTGAAAAGTCACTCTTTTTATTTGTAAAGATTTATGAATGAGTCAAGACTCTTCATGTTTTCTTTCTTTATCTATTAAATCTCATTGAGAGCAGCTATGCATGTCAGAAGACATCATTCATTTTTTTACATTTTTTTATATATATTCATTTTCATATCTTTATTTATTCTTAGTTCTTGTATGTTATTGAAGACAAATAGCATATTGAAACATTATTTCTTGCTATTAAAATGTTATCTCATTTTCTTTTTGTAATTGTTAGTTATTGAGATTATAATAGATTGATTGTACATTAATTGAAAGACATTTTTCAATTCAATACACATTTATGTCAATCTCTATTCTTGATTTATGTTTCTTCACTTATTTTAATTAAGTTATTTAAATTTCTCACATCATTTATGATGTTTCAGAAGAGAATTTAAGTATCTAAATAATCTAACAGAAGAATTATATGATCTGAAAATTTGTTAAAAAAAATTGACACTGAGACTGTTGAAAAAAATGTTAAAAAACTATAAAAATTAAAATATAAAGTGCATTGAAGTGAAGTGAAGTAATTAAAATAACATAAATTTAAAAAGTTTATTTATTGATATGAGTGTTGATGACATTCAACAAAATTGATGTAATAATTGTAAAGTGAAATGTCAAAAAAATAAAAAAATTCTGCACAAAAACTTTTTTAAGCTGATGTGTAAATATCATATTAAGAGAATCACTTTAATGTTATTGTTATTGAAGTATTGTGAAAAAATTTTATTATTGTCTTTATTGTTGAAAAGTGTATCTGTTTTGAATTTAGTATTAAAAAAATTTATTGTTTAAAGAAGTTTTGTGTGATTTTATATTAAGATCTATTCTGAAAATTCATTAATAAATTTTCTTTATTTTCATTTTATTGAAGAAAATATTGAGTTCTGAAATCAATATTTTTTCTAAATATAAAGTTGCATCTGACATAAAAATATAAATAAATTTCAGTTTTATTATGATGAAAACTAACAAATTATTATTGACTTTTATGACTACATTAAAAGCTTTATTATTTATTTTAATAAATGTTCAGCAAGTGCAGAATTATTTAATAATTATGTTATTGTTGTTATCTGAATCAATAAGAACACTTTATTTGAATAATAAAAATATAATGAATTTCATTTAGAACTTTAATTAATT
>LJPK01000730.1:0-14874 GCA_001430945.1 Amauroascus niger | reverse complement strand
AAGATGCCAGAAAATATCGAAGGAGAGATAGATCAGGTCCCGCTGGCTGCGGTGACTGGGTCGATGTCAAGAAGTGTGGCAAACGAGCCGAGCGTTGAACCACTATCCGAAGATTCAATGTGAATCAACTTTAATTTGATGACATGCCTGCCCACCGCAACCCAACCAAAAACACGAAAACCAACCCACAAACAAAAGAAAGCTGACTCTTGTCACGACCGTCCAGCTAAATGGAACCCCAAGCATTGAATTCACAGGCAACAGTGATGAACGCCCAAGCAAACTTGATGAAATTGCATGGCTGGTAACTGAACTAAAAGGAATAATCGCACAACAAGGCCACACAGTGGAAGCCCTCAAAACATGTGCGAAGAGCTAAAAGCAGACCAAAAAGAGCTAATCAGACAAAATACAAGCCTCAAAGATGAGATAGCTGCCCTGAAAACCCAGCTACACAGACCAGACCAGCGAACATGGGCATCAATTGCCTCTGCCAACGGAACGAACAGCCAGCCCCCAATCCCTCCACCGACCACCGCAGCACCGACAACAACAAAAGACAACCGGAATGACGCTCTTGTTATGGTCCCTAGCGGGAAGGATTATTTCCTCGTACTAATGGAGGTTTTGAATGAGCTCTTCTCGTGGCAATCTCCAACCGATTTTTGACCAGTAAGCTCCCAGAAGAATCCGCCTATGCTGGATGGGCGTTCAAGTGTTTGCTCCGGAGATACATAACACTCGTGGGATGGAGAGGAACCGAAGCCAGGAGCAAGGGTCATGTTAGAATAGTATGCGTTAGAACAAAGTACCGCGTGCAACTCAGCCGGCTCGAGAAACGCCAACCACATGTCGTGCCGCCGCAGGAAACTCCCCCAACCCCCAATATAGATGACTCCGCCGAGAACGCAAGAGCACGGCATGGAACGCAGCGCCACGGAACCATATCATGTAGAAGAAAAATTCGAGATCTGTCCGTACGTGTGGCCAGTGTTCAGAAGTAGCTCGATGGCCATGAATTACATGGTGCCGTTCCGGTGTCGTGCTTCGCTCCGCGCACCGATTTCCGTGGCAAGACCCAGGTCGATCAGCAGGCCCCGGGTCAGCGATAGTAATATTATTTTCGGATATGTCCTGGACAGGCTGCAGGAAGGATCAAATCTGTGAAGAATTCATTATTGAGTCAGGCGCCAGAATGCACTGTTGTATCCAATCTTCCACAGCTTTTGAGGCTGGGCCTGTAGAGCTCTTTGGTGACTCATTCAGGGATGGTGATTCATTATCAGATTCATCAAGATTGATCCACTCATGGTTACTTATTCCTCGCTCTCGTGGGGGATATCCATCGGTTCGGAGCCAGCCAAAAATATTTAGTGTAGCATTTTCTGAAGCCAATTCTTCCTCGAGATCCAGAGCTTCGTATCTGATGGGCGTATTTATTGCCGAGTGCTGTGCCGGTAAATGGGCAGATATAGTGGGTTTAACATACAGTGGATGTACCGATTTACCATTTCGGCATGCCCAATGCCAACCCGCATATTGGAGACCGTGGCCAGTACACTGTGCATGTAGACGAACTTCAACTTCAGCATCTTCAAGTGTCGTGGTACCAAAAGGCATCCATGGAGACACTGGCCACCGACTGTGCCGTTCTTCTTGTGACAGATAGAGAAGTCGGCACTCATCTGACCGTAAAACCGTCCCATTAGTTATTGGTGGTTGGGACACAGGTTCCTGTAAAAACGATTGTGTGACATCACACCAGGATGCAGCATGGAGTTCAATTGGTATAAGGCCGAATCGACCATCTTGGAGGACGTTCTTGTAAGTACCCACAATTATGCCACCAAGCCAAAGGAAAGAAATTTGCGGGACTCGGTTCATCAGGATCTGAGCAAGTAGGTGGTTATCCTCCACAGAGTCAAGAACGGCAAAGGTAGATTGCAGCCATGGGCTCACAGCATTGCAAGGTATCCCAGGTTCGTAAAATACACTTGACAAAAGAGAGCGTAGACCCCGTGTGTTGCAACTTAATGTCAATAGTTTGTCCAGCTCCGGCATTATCTGCTCCATTATAAAGTCAAGTGGCTTCTGCTTGGTTGGCTCGGATGCGGTTGGCTTCGGCCTTTGCCCCTTATGAGATTCGGGCGTCGGGAGTGTCGTTGGGATTTTTTTGGTATTCAACGAAGGAAGAAACAACGTTGAGGAGAGCGCCGCCAGAGTTTGGTCAACAATGTTATGTAGATTGCAGTATTCTGCGAGAAAATGAAGGGCGGTGGTGAATGAAGGTGCGGTAGTTGGCGTATGGCAGATGGGTTTGCCGCAGGAAAGCGTGAATTTCAGCCTTGTTTCCAAAGCAGTCGACCAAGGTGATCGGAATTTTGTTCGCTCCCATGTTAGGTAGGCCTGCCAGCCCTCACCAGGAGACAGAACAGCGGCCCACCATCTGGCTGCATCATCGTTGACATCTCCTACATCCACCATGACTTCGGTTCGCTTGTCTTCCTTGTTGTCGGCATATTTCGCATGCTTTTCAGTATAAACCAGCTCGGCTCCGGGCATGAGCTCGACCCAACGCGCCGAAAATATGTAGCTCCATGCCAATATTAGCACAGAAAGATGATTATCTTCAAGGTTAAACCATTTCTGATAGATTGGCTCCAGGCTTTCAGAGAGAGCAAGCTGTGTCGAGTGATTGATAGAAATTGGTAGCTTAAGTCTTTTTTCCACAAGAGGTATCTTGCATTGCCCCCGCGAAGTGTCCCAAAACGAGGTCCCGGTCGCGTAGAGACAGTTATTATCACGCTTCAGATCCAGATCATGGACCAAGGGAGGTAACTTTTGAGCTGCTGCCTGCAGGTGGAAGCAAATTCGGGGCAAGCTGGATTCCTGTCGAGCGCGAGCGTCAAGCCGTGTCCAAATACAAAAGCCTTTTTCATACACGTTTCGGCTCTTTTCAGGACTTGGGCGTACAGCGTCTTCGAGCTTCATGGCAGATGGTATTGCAAAGGGATTGAGAGGTAGAAGTGTCCGCGCGTTTGAGATCGAGGTGTCTGGAAGTAACGGGCTCCAGGGACCGGCTGAGCGTCAACCAGGCCTTTGGCTTTGTCAGCCAACTCACGAACGTAATCCACAAACAAGCAGATCACCAAAATTCAGCGCCCCCAACCAGCAACAATGCCTCCAATCTGCAATAAAAAATTGTCAAATTTTACAACCAAACGGACGAGAGCCAAACTCAATTCCACAAGGAAAAACAGCCATTTCATCTGAATAAACACCAGCTTCTCAGCAACGGATCGCAAAGTGCTCAGAGGTGAGATCAGTCATTGGTTGCTTAAGAATACTGCCTTCTATCTTCATATATATTTCTTTCTAACCCTGCCACAGTCTTCGGCCATAGTTATATTGACCACGTCTGATGTTGTCCAGCCTTGCTGTGAGTTGTTGCACTTGACTCACATCTGTTGTTCTCTGGACTTTCAACACAATCATTTCGCAACCTATAGATGTCCTGCTTCAAAATGTTCCCTAGCAGCTTACAGAATCTTCCACAAGAGATCCACAACAAAATCTATGTGCTATGTCTTGTCAGCCCTTTGCCGATCATTGTTTTTGCTGCCAGTGTTGATGATCCTGCTGGAATGAAGCTTCCGCTCAAGAACCGCCCATTATCTGTTGACCATGAGGCCATAAGATCAAGTCTTCAAGGACTCAGCAATCATGCTGTAGCTCGCGAAGCTGCTAGCGTGTTCTATGGCAAAAATACATTTTCCTTCCTCGGTTCCCATGAATGGAAACCTATTATATCTTGGCTTAGCAGCATTGGCCAAGAAAATCAAGGGTTTCTTTCATGGCTTGAGGCCAGTGCAAAAGTTCCCGCAAGAGCTTGGCAGCACTGTGGTGGAACACATGAGGCCTTTCCTACTGAATACTCAGAGCTATTTCTTCCCTCACAACCTCTGTTTGACATCTCTGTCAGGTGTTTTTCCTGAGGGTGAAGTAGATTGTGTTGACCCGGACATTGAGGAAATCTTTGTTTTACTTGGGTCTTGCAAAAGTGGTGGATGGTTGACCATTCACTTGCATCCACCAGAAGACATCTTCTCTGGTGTACTACTTGACCTAATCAATGAGTCTCAGATGAACCATCATTATCATTTTAGCTTGGATCTTCCAAATTTGATTGAAAACTGGCGCATGCGCCATTTGTCTGGTGCTGGCAACAGACAAATTGATGTTCTTTGGGAGGCAGAGGGACCCAGGCCTGCATTGGCTGAGATGTGAAAAGGCTTCGAGGTGGCTGAGTGGATTATAATGAAGCAAGAGGCTGGTGAAAAGATCATCAAAAGTCTTATTAAACCTGGAGAGACATTCAAATGTCTCACTACAAGACTTACTTTGAGAAGAAATAAAGTTGGTGCAATGCTTATAGCAGCAGAGCCAAATGGTGCATCTTGGAGATGGCCCCTGTCATTCATTCCTCAGGATTATTATGAAGAGGGAGAAACATTGTCTGATACATAAAGAACTTTGTGAGTGAAACAACTACCTTACACTTATTTCACTACAGTGAAAACAGGCAAGCTAAAGAATAAACTCAATGGTCCAAGCTATAATAAACCTGTGTCTGTGCTCTAAAGAAAAAATACCCTCGACGCAGGCGCCTAAATTGGGGAACACTGCAAACTATGGATTCGAACAATGAACAACCAAGTCAAGGTTTCCACTAACAAGTAAGAGCATGCTGATGAAACCAGTCAAGCCATTACGAAACACTGAATTAACCTTCAGCTCGTACCAGACAAAACATCTGCTTCTTTAGCAGCGCGCGCCCTTGAGCCAGCATTCCTTGGCCACTCAAGATTTATCTACATCGATATCGGGATGTTTTGTTATTTGTATAGCCGAGGCATATCGGTGACGTTGTAAGGAGAGCTGTAAGGATGATTCGGGCACCACTTGCACAGCACATATTCATGTCCAGTGATATCGAATTCGGCATGGCTGCCAGTCTGGCAAATTTTGAATTTCTTCCGGCAGCCTGCGGCGGTACAGGTATAATAATTATGCTCGTTATTGAGATGTCGGCAGGCATCACACCATCCGTTCACACCTGAGCTAGCTGACATTCTGCCAAATAAGTTAATTTTTCCAATTCTGACGTTCTGTATCCCTGTGTCATCCAGCGGCGGCTTACTCGAAAGTGAATGGAATACTTTGTTTTTTTTTTTTTGTCTCAATAGTGGCTTCTGCACTTTACGGCTCATGTTAGCACGTATAAGAAAGGTGATGAGACAGGAATGAAAGGGTAGCTACTTACAGCTTCGTATCCGGATCTTTAAAAAAGCCGAGATGAGTTGCGGGCTCACCCCAGTGTTCTGGGGAATCCATTTTTATATCTCAGTTTCCCCCCTCACGGTTCAAAGGTGAATGCTAGAAATACAGGGACGTGCACAATGGCATGCCCTGTACGAACTGGCTCTTTCTCTCATATCAGCAACCCACACTGCAATCCATTGGCTGGTGTTCCTCGTCCAAAACAAAGAACAGAGGGTCCTTCGACAACAGGCAGACGACCTGGAGTACTTGCAGTTTTCAATGAGGCTCCAATTCTGCCCACAGGCCTATCAAATCGATGTTCCCGGCTCCATAGAGTGGGGACAGAAGAGAGCCTGGCGCTTTGAGCTCTCGCGAGGATTTTGAAGCCAAAATTGGAAGCTCGATTCGGTACTGTGGCTGCAGCACTGTCAGTGGATGAACGTGGTGTGCGAGTCGGGAGGTGAACCATTGGCCATGATTAAGTTTGATGCTGCCTGGGACGCCTTCGAGGAGATTTTGCGCATGGTCATGCATGACTTGAAAATTAGGCGGCCAGCGTTCCAAGCCAACAAGGTGAGGTCTACTTCTCTCAAGAGTTAAGGGCACTTGAATATCCCTTGTCAGGTTCGAAAGTGGCGCCGAAATAGCGGCCGTGAAAGATCCAGCCTTCCTTTTCAAGGAGAGGAAAAAAGGAAAATTTGCTCACGAGGCAGGCTGCGATAGAAGCAATTTAGGCCACCATTCGCCTGGGGTAGCAATAGTTGGGTTGAGTGGCTCCCGTGGGACAATGCGAGCGAAAAAAACTCGAGCAAGGCAGCCAGCACTTAGAGGAATGGTGAAGAGCAGCGCTGCCTGACTTCCAGCGACACCGCTTTCCTTCCGTCACACGCTCCAATTAAATCCACGCAACTACACAAACCACCCAAGGCCATTCTTCCCAGCCACTGAGGCATTATTGTATCGTGCTAGAAGCACTGAGTTTTCTTATGCTTCCGATCATGTTTAACACAGTGGCATGGCAAACGGGCTTCCCTTGAAAGCCTCATATAGTCATCACTTCGCAAGCGCCCAACATGTACCCGTTAGGGCATGCAACAACATGGGATGCACGGAGCCTGGTGAGGGGTTGAGGCTCGCAAGGTGATTGGGCTGAAGGCTGCATCAAAGGCAGAGTGTGCAGTTTTGGCTACTTTCGGAATGGGAATCTTAGCTGCATAGCGATGCAGTGATGTGTTGTTCTTACCTCCTGCTGATGGCTATTTTCGAGGGATCAGACCTTCGCCAAGGGAGCTGCATGTGGAATCAACCAATCCAACAAGGAATAATGCGAGGTTCTAGCAACAGAAAAAAGGCGCCCGCTGGGAGATTTTATCCATCCAATCAGATCACTTTCCTAGATTTAAATATTCTGATTTACACGGAGTATCGATATTAACCATTTACATAAGACCACGAAGCAAGCCTGGAGATCATTGATTGACGGCGCCTCAGCCTCTACTTAAAAGATGCGAACCTTCTCCGTCTTCCCCAGTTCCTCGCTGTTTGGTTGTTGATACGCCGTGCCAACTCTGCGATGGCAAAAAAGAAAGGCAAGAAAGGACGGCTTTGCAAAATCTTGAACTCTGCCAGTATGAATCAAAGCGATGGCTACAGTGCTTTGCCTGAGGTTTCGTAAGTTCCGTGTTGTCCTTTGAGCAGTGTTCTGCCACTTCATTACTTGCTAATTGCAAGTACTAGACCATATCGGAATCGCTGTTGCTATCTTCTTGCTGGAAGAAACGCAGAGTCATATACAGTACCCTATCATTTCCTAGAGAAATACCCGTGTTTATTATCCCAGATCGGGTCATCACCGTCTGATCTCCCCGGATATGAGCATGACTATGTCGTCCGATTTGTCGACTTAGATGAGAACATTGCTCACACCGTTGTACATTTTCTCTACACCAGCGAGTACAAGACACTTTGACTATCCGTGCCAGACTCCAAGAATGTGGAAATGGAAAACGAGTATAGAAAGAGTGTTGCGGTGTTTAGTTTCGCAAGCAAATATGAGGTATTTCCTCTGGTGGCACTTGCAATGGAAGCTATGGAGAAGAATTGCAAGTCCGTGTCGTTGCCGGTAGCCCTGGATGTTGGAAGTAAGGGATATGAGGGGCTGTCCCCAAAGGACAGGTTATTGTTTGATGACCACATCAGAGCAATGCTTCAGAGCGAATTTGATGGTGACGAGAATGTGTTTATTCATCAAGATATTCTGAAGCACATGGAGAGCTCCTTCAGCAGGCTGTTATTCAGGGTGGCAGTACAAATACTCAGCACCACGCGTTCAGTTGTACGGCGGATAGACGAACCAGCCAAACAGCACAATGGAAAGGGACCGGCGGACTGTGGCGAGGAACCTGCCAGATCCCCTGAAATATCTATCAATGGAGAGCTGTGTGCATCGGAGGACCTTGCTTTGTGGGCTGAGGGGAGCAAAAAGAAGGAACCATGTCAAGAAACGCCGCTCATTCCAGTGGATTATCCCGAAGAAATCATCGCCGAGCGGCGAAAGGTTGTTAAAAAGGCTGACGATCCCGTTCCATCCGGCCCGCCAAAACCTCTTCCGCCTCAAAACATGTGGGATACGTGGGCCAAGGAAAAGAATGAATATTGTCAAGAGGCGCAACTTGCTCCGGCTGATTCTCCTGAAGACGGTGTCGCCGAGCCGCTAGAGAATGTCAATGATCCTTCGGAGGGGACGACAGCGGACGTTGCTCTAGAGCCTATTTTACCCGAGCCAGAGGAATCTTTTTTTCCACCTCGATGTACCTGTTGCAGTCCCGTGGGGGAAATACGGAAGAAATCAAAAAAGAAACCAAAGAAACCCCGGCGACAACCTGCTGAAAATCCTCCTGAGGATCCTCCTGTTGTTACAGCATCCTCTTGGCCAGAAGAAACTTGAAACGAGCTGGATGTTTCAAGGCCCGATAGCTTGATGATATATAGAATAGGCTGTCACTTACTGCAGTTTAACCAACTTGCATTCTCCATATTAGATGCACGCAGCTTCTGAGTTAAGAAGGTACTAATTCTCTTGGAGCGTATTGAGTCCTATCACAATTGCCATCTCTCGGTTATATTCTCTTATTACAGCCAATTTCTAGTCTAATATACACGTAAGACACTATTATATACAAGCAACCACCTTTTGAGCAGCCTAGGCGAAAACTCTCAATAAGATATTGGTCATCAGCTAGTACCCAAATCACAACGGCAGACAGAGATGAGAATGTGTTCAATGTACGTCTTTGGCATGGCACTGCAGATGCATTGTATGTAATACAGAAAGCTCACATCAGTTACATTGTTTGTCCTCTAGATGGTGACTGTCAAAGTGTTGGGTAAGACAACCAGGGTCATAAAACATTCAGCAGTGTATATCATCTGATTGCTTTTTGTCAGTGAAGCACTGGAAACATGCATGTGGTTTAGAAGTGTTTTTGATGTGTTCAGCAGTGAGATGCAAGAGTTTGTCATGTGTTGAGAATTGTTTTTTAGTCTCACAGTCATTCTTTGAATGGGAGTCATCATGAGGTCTGTCACTTTCTGTGGGTTCTTGTGTTCTCTTTGAGCATCCACAAAGAGGGCTGTCTTCAGGAATGTCACAATAGAGAATCATGAAATTGACAGCTTCATTGTGGTGTTGCCATTCTGCTTCCAGACAATCTGACACAGAATATGAGAGAAGTCTTTGAAGAAGCTTGTACAGAATTGGATGCAAGATGTTCTCTGACAGTGACTTCTCTTCACTATCATTGATCACATTTTCCAAAAGCTGTGCCTCAATGTTGAGAAAAGTCTGCTTTTCATTAAATTCCAGTCACATCTTTTTCTGCAGAGCTCTGAGCAGTTGTTTCTGAATATTTGTGATCTCCCACTTTTGTAGATGAATATGAGCAGAGAGACTAGAATTCCTCATATGATCAAATTCAGTCTTAAGAGTATCTAATTTGTGGATTGCTGCCATGAGCTCAGAATTGGATTCAACACTCTTCTTTTCTTCTGCAGTGAGATAATGTGATCAATGTTGATTTCTTCATTGATTCTGCTGGATGACAGTCTGCATGAGTTTCTTCTCTGAATTGAAACTGCAGATGGTTCAGATCATGTCAGTGTCAACAGTTTGAGAATGATAGTGTTTGACAAATGTCCAATGGTCTGCATGTTTCATAATTAGCATCTGTTGTTTCTCACTAATCCATTCTATGAATATGGTCAGTCAACCAGCCCTCTGTCAAGACATGTCATCAATGAACAGGTGGAGAATAAAATACCACTCTCATTGAGAATTTTCCCACCTTCATAGTGGAATTGATGTGAAAAAAGAGGGTGAAGTCAGTCATGAATCTTGCTGAAAATTATCAGAAGGTGATTCATCTTCTGCTTGAGCATTAACTGTGTTTGCTGAATAACAGAAGTTCTCTTGATCAACTTGATTTGGCAGAATATGTATCAATTAGCAGTTTCATGTTTCAAACACAGACACATCTGCTGACAATCTTGTCTCACAAATAGCTTCTGCAACTGTGCCATAGATGTCAGTTCAGAATGTTGGAATGTTTTGACATGAAACATCATCTCAAAGAGGTATGTATGTGGGCAGAAGACTAATAATGGTTCATAAATCACTTCAGACAGTGGAAACATTATTCTGGCTGCAGTTAGCAGTGTTGTCAATTGAATGTTGTGGCAAGGGGTGAGAAAGACAGATTATCAGCCCAAACTCAGCTTGAAGATAGACATACAAATCTGTTGATCTCATAAACTTTTTAACTCTCTCAGCTGTCAATTTCATGAGTGATATTGAAGAATCTCTCTTGAGATTCTTCTGAAGAGAGAACTGAAGATTCTTATACTGCAAGCTCAGAAGAACATTCTTCTGATGTATGATGAAGAGTTCTAGAGTGTTGTACAGACAGACTTGAATCTGCTCAAATTCAAGTCAGAATTTTTTCTTCTGAGTTGACAGAATGGTCTCATTGAATGAAATCATGTTCTCAATGTACACTGAAACTTTCCTGTCTTTCTGTGTGTTCAGACTGTGCTTCATAATCAAAAATTTGATGCTCTATGTTTTGGTTTTGTAAGTAGACAGCTCTCATCAGAATATGCAAGATATTAAGTGAACTTATCTGCTGCATATTAGTACTGTCTTCATCACACATCTTGTTCTTGGTGATCTTCTTATAGTACTGGTGGAAGCTCCACCAGTCAGATTTGAATGAGCTTGCTTTTTTGATTCTCTTTAGATGTTGATGGTCTTTCCCTCACCTGAGTCTGAGACACCAGCTCAGAAACTGATGGATGTCATTGTCTGATGCTTTGCAGAGAGCATGTTTTAAGTCATGCCACTTGTTCTCTACTCATCACTTCTGTAATTTGGCTTTACAGTATCTGTTCATCATCATTAGCAAAGACACCAGAAAGATCAGTTTCAAACTAGGAAGAGAGGTTGCCCACTGCTGCCAGCACTCTTCCATGCAACCTTGTTGGGAAAGTGTTCTGTTGGCCTTGTCAAAATTCTTGGGTATGGCTGAGAGGTTCAACCCAGTGTCATCAAGAGAATCATTGCTGAAATCACCTCCATCATCCCTCAGCAACTGACTGGGGATGAGACAGCTAGCTCTGATCTGGCTGTGTTTTGCTGGTTGTTCAGAACTGTCAGGCTCAGTGAGATCAGTTTCAACAGTGGCTTTCAAAGCACTGCTGGAGTTGGTGTACTCTGACTTGCTATCAGAGTCTTGTTCATGGTCTCTGAGGTGGGGAGGACCTTGTTGGCTGTGGGAGTGCTTCATGGTCACTCAGGATCCACCATGAAACCAGATTGTGAGCTGGAGTGGTGGAGAAGCCCATCACACTCTAGCAAAGACAAAGAAGTAGAGAAATGCTGAAGAACTAGAGATGAAGAATGAAGAAAAAGAGAAAAATTCTGTTCTGACTTCATGGTTTTCTGAAGTCAGTGAGTATTGAAGATAGATATTTCTGAGAGAGTCATGATCAGAAATGAGACATCTGGTCTGCAGCCTGAGTGAGTCACTGACTACTCATGGAGCCATTTTTGACACTGTTATGAAACACTAGACAAGCAGTGGGTGAGCTGGGTGATTGATGATGGGTGATGATGTTGGTGCACAGAATCTTGTGGGGCTCAGACTGGTGTTCCAGAGTGTGTGGTGGTTGTAGCAGTAGCAAGCTGTGGCAGAAGGTCAAGATCATGTGTTACCAGTGAATGGCTGAAAAAGGCAGCGGAGGCCGCCCAAAAAGGCGTGAGATAGATAAATGCAAAAAGTTAACATGTAAAAATTGACATCAAACTGTCAATAGAAGAATGCTTGCTGCAAAACAATGATCTTTACTGACAAAAATGCTGATAAGTATCAGATTCAGAATCACTCTGAATCTAAATTATACAGAAAACTCACAATTTAGTAGTCATCAGTCACTCAGATTGAGACTTAATGATTGTCATAATTAATAAACAGTTTTTTTTACCAGATTACACTCAGAATGTTTAATAATTTGTGTGAAATTATGATGTATGTCAATCTGTGAATTTATGAAAGTTTTAACAGTAAAAGTTACTGAAGCTGTTGTCAATATCTGATCAATTTTGACAGAAAATCTCAGTTAACTTCATCATCAGCTTATCAGAATTGAATGAATGCACAAACATCATAATAGTAATGAATTGATTCATCAAGAGAGTAATCTTTAAGTCATGTATGAAGATAATGATGGATGCAGTGACTGAGATGTTTATTTGAACCATCTATTGACATCATAAATTGTCAGATGCTATAGTTTTGAATTGAGATATGCAATTTGTGAAAATGATGTGAAAATGAATCTGCCAACTGCTATAAATTATTTGAAGATTCTCAACAGTCTGATATCTGCAAACAGATGAATCATAAAGAGAATGAATTAAATTCTTGAAACATTTTTACAAAAATTCATTAATCATCATCAATTGAATTGAAAACAATAACTGTCTGTGACAGAACTGACAATAAATAACTGAAAAATTAAGTTAACAGAATTCTCTCTCTTCTTTCTGACACATGAATACAACATTGAATTTTTGAATTTAAAAGAGAAACTCTCAAAAAATGCATATAAAAGCTTTTGAAGCTTCATTTAATGAGCTGATGCAATGGTAAGACAGTTACAAAATGTAAAAGATGTGATTTAAGCAGCTACTGCTGTGATTCAGAAGCAACAGAAAAAGTATGTTAATTGAAAGCAAAATGCTTTATGAAGCTACAAAATAAATGATAAAATCTGACTTGATTTTTGAAATGTTAAAACAAATTGTCTGAGCAAGAAGTTTGACATGAAGAACATCAAGTACATAATTCTCAAAGTTATAAGCTCTCATATCTACTGACTGAATACACTATCAGAAATTCATAATGTTTTTCACACACAACTTTTACATCTCATCATCAAAAATTCTTTTTTCTTACAGAAAATTCACAAGCTGCAATCATCTGTCACTTTTATTAATAATGAATATGATGATGATCTGCAAAAGAAATATGAAATTGATAAAATTATTAATAAAAAGACACTGAAGTCAAGCAGAAATACAACATTTAATAAATAGAATGAAGTTAAGCAATATGAGAATTCATCATTACTTTTAAAAACATCAAAACACTTAACAAATGAAAAAAATTTAAACAACAGAAAGAAGAACTGACTACTAAATATTAACAACAATAAAGAAAAAAGTATTGTAGCAGATTGATGTTGGATAAGCAGACTTTCAATAAATTGTTAAGTCAATCTTAAATTGACATGTGTTCAGTCAAGTTCTCAATTCAAGCTCTAAATCTGCTTATGAAGTTTGACTACAAAATCTTCTAAATTAATCTCAACAAAATTCTTCTTTCTTTTCTTTCTCATCTGTTTCTTTCTGTACTTAAAGTAGATAGCTTAGCAAATTAAATCTAGCTTCAATCACTCACAAGTCTGTTGCATCATCACATTTAAAAAAGTAATAAAGAATTATGACAGAAGATCAAAATGAATCATTTTATCATTCTGCTTGTTCTCATAAATCAATCAGTTATGATGATTATATTATACCTTAGATTCAGACTATAATATAATTAATTTAATTCTAACTTAAGTTAGAAACTCACTTTCTTACTTGTAATATTAGTTTTCAGATTATATCTCTTCAAGCTCTATTAAAGCTTGATGAATTTTGAGTTTTTAAGTTAATTTAATGAGTTGATGTTTATCTCAATTGTAGCAGATCAATGTCTGATAAGTAGACTCTCAATAGATCATTAAGTCAATCTCAAATCAACACATGTTCAGTTAAACTCTCAATTCAAGCTTTAAACTTACTTACAGAGCTTAACTACAAAATCTTCTAAATCAATCTCAATGAAGTTCTTTTTTCTTTTCTTTCTCATCTGTTTCTTTCTGTACTTAAAGTAGATAGCTTAGCAAATTAAATCTAGCTTCAATCACTCACAAGTCTGTTGCATCATCACATTTAAAAAAGTAATAAAGAATTATGACAGAAGATCAAAATGAATCATTTTATCATTCTGCTTGTTCTCATAAATCAATCAGTTATGATGATTATATTATACCTTAGATTCAGACTATAATATAATTAATTTAATTCTAACTTAAGTTAGAAACTCACTTTCTTACTTGTAATATTAGTTTTCAGATTATATCTCTTCAAGCTCTATTAAAGCTTGATGAATTTTGAGTTTTTAAGTTAATTTAATGAGTTGATGTTTATCTCAATTGTAGCAGATCAATGTCTGATAAGTAGACTCTCAATAGATCATTAAGTCAATCTCAAATCAACACATGTTCAGTTAAACTCTCAATTCAAGCTTTAAACTTACTTACAGAGCTTAACTACAAAATCTTCTAAATCAATCTCAATGAAGTTCTTTTTTCTTTTCTTTCTCATCTGTTTCTTTCTGTACTTAAAGTAGATAGCTTAGCAAATTAAATCTAGCTTCAATCACTCACAAGTCTGTTGCATCATCACATTTAAAAAAGTAATAAAGAATTATGACAGAAGATCAAAATGAATCATTTTATCATTCTGCTTGTTCTCATAAATCAATCAGTTATGATGATTATATTATACCTTAGATTCAGACTATAATATAATTAATTTAATTCTAACTTAAGCATTGAAACAGAACAGAAACATTGAAAATCAAAACATCAATCATTAAAACATTGAAACATTGAAGCAGATTGAAAGTTGATAGCTAAATAGAGCTAATTACATTACTGTTGAAAAAATAAAAAACAGTTTTATTGAAAGTCAGTTGCTAACAGAACTATTACATCATTGTTAAAAAATAAAAAACAGTATAAAAGACATCAAATCATCAGATCAATATAAATGAACTTTAAAAATTATCAGCAGTCATCTTCAGAAAATAGTGACAATAACATAAAAAGTTAATGAACTTTTGTGATTTTTTTGAACTCTGTTACTTAAATGTAGAGTTTTAAGCA
>LJPK01000728.1:0-13848 GCA_001430945.1 Amauroascus niger | reverse complement strand
AAGTGAGATTTTGATTCTAACATGAAAAAAGTCAAGCACTTTATATAAAGAGACTCAGTTTCTGAAGTATGTAGATGATGTGATCAGATTGATTTCATGAAATGATATCACACAGTGTGATCATCTGTAATATTGATATGAGTAACTTGTCAAAAAATAACAATAGCTTGAATAATAGAACACTCAAAAAGCTAAGCAATATAGAAGTATCAAAATAGTATTGATGATAATTAAAGTATTAAGTAAAGCTATTTATATATAGTTTCTGATAAGTGCAATAACAACAAAAAACAAAAAATTTCTTGCTGAGAGTAGAAGACTCTCTTATATATATAGTTCTCATTATAGCACTGTTATGATGAATTGTAGCACTGTTATGTTCAGATCATAATGCTGTTATGTTCAGCTCATAACACTGATATGTTCAGATCATAACACTGTTATGTTTCAGACATATCACTGCTCAGTTTTAATATGTTAGTGATCAGTTCAGTTCAGAATATTCTTCTTTCAGTCTATCACTGATCAAACTGTTTCTTCTCACTGTGCTGCAATCTTTTTAAATCTCTAAGTCTGCTTATAGATTCATAACACATCTCACTCATACATGTAAGAAGAGATTGAAATTGAAAGAGTTCAGATACTCATAATGTTTGTATATAATTGAAACAAAATCATCATTATAGTTAAGATCAGAGTAAATATCAGACAATTTGTGTACTTAGTGTGTGTCTTCTGCTACAGATTTATAGATGACTTACTTGAGTTCTTTCTCAGTAAAGATCTTGATTATGCATGATATACAATAAGAAATATAATCATCTTGAAAAATGAGCAGCTGTGTTGTGTCTGTATGTTTGATAAAATCTTCATAACTGTGTTTTGACTTGGCAAAGCAGATATAGATTTGAATGAATTGCAAAACTATAATTGTCAGAAAAATCATTGAGATCAAACAATGCTTGACTGAAGAACATACACAAAAGAAATATTTTTCAACTTAAATGACTTCAATCATTATCTAGAAGTTGTGAAATGCAGAAATTTGTTCAAAAAGTGTCACATTGAAGTTGATGCAGATTCTTCACATCAGTGTTGCTAATAAATTGACACATCATTCAGTTGATTGTGTTCTTGAATTGATCAATCAAGATAAGCACCATACAGTAGAAGATGAAGATGAGATCTTGAAATCTCATCAGAAATTTCACAAATTTGCCATTTCTTTTAACATTTTGTTTCACAGCAGTATATCTACAGCCTCTCTCAATCAATTCTCTATTGTCTTCAGATGACAGTGAGAATTGTCAAAAATTATAGTTTTTGAAAAAGTTGTACATAATTGAATGATCTAACAGTATTCAGATTGCTCACTCATTTTCTTAAAAAGATTGAATTTCAAAAAGCTGTCTTTTTTTCTCAAAACTTCTCAGCAGTATTTATTAAATTCAAGTCACATTCACTGCTGAACTAAATCTTCATATACTTGCTTTAAAACTGCAAAAATGCTCACATTTAGTGATTGCAGAAAATGAGAGAAATGAGATGACATGCAAAAATATATTATAGTATTATTCTTTCAGATTTAATCAAATTCTGAAGTAAGATGACTGTCATACTCATTCAGAATAAGAAGAATAAATCTGTCAACTTTGTGAGAATTTGCTTCTGAAATAAACACTCATTGAAGTTATCTCAGATTTATTTCATCAGTGATTCAGTTATTAAAACTGACATCAAGTCTTCAGTCATCTGAAAGTTCATTAAATCAGACTTTCTGTAGATTCTGACTCTTAAAAATGATGTATGAAGATAAGATTCAGTCTGATGCATTGACAGTCTCAATTGCAGTGACTCATTCTCAATTTTCAGACTGTAGAAGCTTTGCTCTGTCATAATGCTCACTACTAGTAATAATCTTAGTAGTGACACAGAGTTTCATAGCAAAGTCAGTCTCATCAAAGTTGTATATATTCTCTGACAGAATTTCATGCTCAACAATTATATCTTTCAAGCTTTTAAATCACTTCTTCATAATCTGCTGATCTTCACACTTAGCACAGTCATGATTATAGTGTCTGGAATAGCAGCTTTGAAGCTCTGAATGGTGTGCCACTAGATTTGACACCCAGTTTTTGCTAATGTGTAGAGGGGTGGTGATGAAGGTAGTGGAATTCCATATAGTAAGAAGATAATTAGCTGTATCTTCAACAAATACTGACTGGGGGGGGAAATTCTTGTTTAGACTGATCCAGCACCCATTCAACTAGTCTATCCTCTTCAGCAGAAGATAATTTGTGTGAATTTGCATGTAAATTCACTCATGAAGACTGACCACTAAGTCTATGACCTAGAGTAGAATGTGGCACATTAAAGACATGTGCAGCTTCAGAAATAGAGATAATTTCTTGCTTTTTTAGAGAATTTATGGCAAGTTCAAGTCTCCCCTCTATCTCTATAGAGTTTGAAGGCTTTTTATCGCGAATTGGTGGCATAATTGCGCGTTGAAGTGGTTGAGTTGTTAAAGTAGAAGGATTTTGAATTTGGTTGCTCGCTCGCTTGGGGTGCTCGCTCACTTGGGAATTACGTTAATCAACCTGCGTATCTGTTAGGTAATACGGCTAAGCCCTAGGCCACGTGATCCACAAACAACCATATTTGTATGTAGCTCCACTAGATAGTTACATTACCTACAATGCAAGCCAGGTCTACGGTTGATCCATGAGTATCAACTGTTATGACACGAAGGGATCAAAGCTCAAATCAAGCCATATGTAACAACTCTTGATTGGCTGGGTTATTTGGTCAAACCCTCCCAATTCACAAAGAGAAGCAACTAAGCTGCCATGTACACTCCGTTACAGAATTTTTGCTGCGATGCAGTTTGCTCTTCTTTGGTTGCTTCGGAAAAGAGACGGTCCGAGCAATCTGAAAAACGCCGCGAAAAAACTTCCCGTATGTGAACCATCATTCCCATCACCCCTCAACAAATCTCTCTGATCCGCGGCAGCATTAAAACCGTGAGGAAGCTGGCCGGGGTCAACACCGCGGCTCAACAACGACGTAATGGGTCCAGAGAGAAAGTGCGCAGCGCTGGTTTTCGCTCGGAAGGTAGGTAACAAAGTCTCGACACATGTCTAGCCTCATGCGGATGGACAAAAGTGATAATCTTGAGGGATCGGACCTTCGCCAAGGGAGTTTAGGATAACGCGTGCGAGGCTGCGGGAGCAGAAAAAGGCGCCAACTGGGGGGTATGTTTATCCATCCAAACGGATCACCTTCCTAGCCTTAAATATCCTGGATTGCACGCATTAACCATTTATATTTGACCACGAAGCAAGCCTGGAGATCCCACTTGCAGAAGTTCTCTTTTGCCTCCCATTTTAAATTAGGGATATCTTCTCCCCCCTCCCCGGTTCCCGCTGTTAGGCTTTCAACACACCGTGCCGACTCTGCAATGGGAAAAAAGAAAAGCAAGATCAAGAAAGAACAGCTTCGTGAAGCCTCAAACTCTGCCAGTATGAATGAAAATGGTGGCAACGGTGCTTTGCCTGAGGTTTCGTAGGTTCGATCTCATCTTTTGAGCGGTATTCCGCCACTCCATTGCTTGCTAATTTCAAGCGTAGGCCATACCGGGATCGCTGTTGCTATCTTCTTGCTGGGAGAAACGCAGAATCATATACAGTACCCTACCATTTCCTGAAGGACCACCCATGTTTGTTATCCAAAATCGGGCCATCATCACCGTCTGATCCCCCGGGAACTGAGCATGACCATGTCGTCCGATTTGTCGACTTAGATGAGAACATTGCTCACACCGTGGTACATTTTCTCTACACCGGCGAGTACAAGACACTTCGACTATCCGTGCCAGAGTCCAAGGATGTGGAAATGGAAAACAAGTATAGAAGGAGTGTTGCGGTGTTTAGTTTCGCAAGCAAATATGAGTTATCTCCTCTGGTGGCGCTTGCAATGGAAGTTATGGAGAAGAATTGCAAGTCAGTGTCGTTGCTGGTAGCCCTGGACGTTGGAAGTAAGGAATATAAGGAACTATTCTCGAAGGATAGGTTATGGTTTGATGGTCATATCAGGGCAATGCTTCAGAGCAAGTTTGAGGATGATGGGAATGTGTTTATTCATCGAGATATTCTGAAGCACGTGAAGGGCTCTTTTAGCAGGATGCTATTCAGGGTGGCAGTTGAAATACTCAGTGCCAGGCGTTCAGTTTTACCGCAGACGGACGAACCAGCCAAGGAACCGGCAGACCGTGTTGAGGAACCTACCAGTCTCTCAAAGACACCCGTCAACGGAGAGTCGCCCGCATCAGATGACCTTCCATTGTGGGCCCAGGGAAGCAAAGAGAAAGTGTCGCCTCATGAAGCGCAGCTTGCCCGGGACTGCTCAACCGAAGAAGCCATTGCTGAGCGGCTACATGCTAAAAATGCTGGAGGCCACGTTCCAGCTGACCCACACAAACCTCCTCTTCCACCTCCAGACAGTAAGCGTTGTCAAGAGGCGCGACTTACTCCTGACAATCATCCTGCTGACGCTGACATCGAACCGCTAGAGGATGCCAATGATCCTTTGGAGGAGCCTACCGCGGATTTTGCTCTCTAGGCGAACTAGAGGAATCTCCTCTTCTACCTCAAGGTACTTGCGGCGGTCATTGAGGTAGAACACAGAAGGCTTGGTGTAGTTGTCTTGGGGTAGTTTCAACTGACTTGCATTCTATATATTAGATGCACTCGGCTTCGGGTGTAAGGAAGGTACTATTTTTCTTGGAGTGTCTTGAGTTCTATCACAATCTCTATCTCTCGGTTATTTTTTCTGATTATAGCCAATGTCCAGTCTAATATACACGCGAGACCATTATACAAGCAACGATGTTTTGAGCAGCCTTAGGCGGAGACTCTCAATAAGATATTAGTCATCACTAAGAACCGAAATCACGGGTGGAGCTGGTGTGGTGGGGCCTTGGGGTTGCTGCCCGGCGCGGGCCGGCGGTGGGTTCGACGGGCGCTGGTGTTGTCTGGGATCTTGCAGGTGTGGCTTCACAGCGGGTTGTCAGGACGGTAAATTCATGCAGCCTTAACAATGGGGCCCAAAGCGTCAAGGCATCCATCAATTCAGCCATGCAAACCCCGCACTGCTTTCCCCTCCAAGTCATCTTATCGGAGTCTTCCTAGATCCGTTAGTTCAAACCGAAACAAGAACTGAATCCTTCTGGTGAAGTAGGTGAACAGTTTCTCTAGGCGTGTCTGCATAGTTTTATATATTACTCCCCTCCCATTCCTCCCTAAAGAGAGGACAATCTAGCTGAAACTGAACCAGATAGATCCCAGAACAAGTGAACAATGCAGACATGGTGGTTATATAGCAGGATGGCCAACAATAAAGATGTAGATAAACTGCATGACGATGAAGAACCAAAAATTGAAGAGGCAAACTATGAAGTCAAAACTACCCCCAAAAACATGGTGCTGCTCAGTTCATCGGCCGATGCCGCAAAGAAGAAATGAAATAAGAACCGGGATAATGCAGCCAAAACTGCCTTGGTGAATGCTTTCAACACCGCACTCCGCGATAAAGGGGAAGCCAGCACCAGTCAAGACAGGGCAAAATGAATCTTATGGGACCAGTGCTTGGAAGGAATGATTTGTGTCGGTTGGGAGGTCATGAGGCCTGATTCTCATCAAAGGCTTCTCAGAGCTGCTTATCATAGTTTTTCTTATCCTCCATCTTTTTGATTGCAACCTCCAGAAAATCAGTCCTCCAGTACCACAGGACAATATTGTCGAATTGCGTATGTTCCGGGCATTTTTTGAGAAACCTCAGCTGAATCTGTTTGTAGAAGAGTGCATGGAGACCCGTGGGGCTTTGAAGGGCGAGAGAATACCAGAATGTTCCCCATTCCCAAGCTTGATTCATGATGGTTGAGAGATGATGCTGCTGGGCGCCCGCTTTGCTTGGGCCCAGTAGCTTTGCCTCTTCCACTGCAAGTGTATCTACTAGTTCCTGTCTGAGTCAATCATATTCTTCAGACTCCTCAGCAATCTCATCCACAGCTTTGTTTGTCAGCCATGGGGGAATGCAGCACATCTCAATAGGCAGTGAGCACATCCACTCCAGATCCACAATACAGGTCACATTCCAGTCTTCATTGACAAAAATGTTGCTCTGGTTGAAATCGGTAAATGTCAATACAAAGGGGCCATGGTGCAAACCTGGGTCAAAGAAAGACAGCACAGCTGCTTGTAGGATTGTCAGGGCTGCTGCCTGAGCACCATAGTCACCAAGGTTGTTGATTGTGTTGGGCTGATGAAGGAGACAATTGTCATGGATCCTCAGCACATCTGTTATATAAGAGTTGATGGTTGTGTAAGTGTAATTGCGAGGCATGTCAGTCGGAATCTTCTCATTCTCCAGCGCATGGATCTTGAGGGACAGTGGCTGGTTGGTGAGTTGCAGATAGCTGTGGTTATCAATTACAAATGATCCAATGCATGGTAACAGGATTCGTGTGATGCTCAACAGGATTTGAGAAAGGGAGTGAAAGAGGTTCCCACATAGCTGGCCATCATGCCTTTTTTTGCTCCATGTGTTAGAAAGCATCCCATCAGCCAACTCCTTGATGTACTCAATCAGAAGATAACCAATATCCATGACTGGACTTTTTGGCTGGTGGGGAAGGTAGAATGAAGGCAGGGGGTAATCAAGTGATGATCAGACCAGGCACTGAAGTTTAAATAACCACCACTTTCAGAATGGCAAGCAGGGGACTGCAGTGAACTGACAACCCACAAACTTAGTCAAGTTGTTCATGAAATGGGGTGGATACATACTGTCTCTCCAGTTGATACCGCAAACCCATACATGTATGGGATGGGCACATCTGGGGCATTATGCTGAATCCACACATAGGCCCCAGCTTCACATTGAAGCTTCTTGTTGCTATTCCCCGGGCAAAAGTGGTCAACATGATATGGAAGTGGAAACTGGAGTATCAGCCTCTGCACTTTCCTCCTCCAGCTTGAGGAGACAGTGACCGGAATACAGACATTGAAGCTGCCATGGATCCAGTCCTCAGGGCCAGCCACATAGCAAGCTTTGGGAGATACATCAAGGTGATGGGCAATGATTGATTTCATCCAGAGGCGCCTGTGCTGCAAGACATTGAAGAAACTTGCGCGTTGGGTGACATATCCCAGTTGATGGAGAATATTGACCTCCTCTTCCTTGGCGACGGAGTATGTGATTTCCCCATGAAGAAGGCTACGCGTCTTTTTAGCCATTGTTCATCAAGCAAGCCAACAATTTCTTCCAGCAACTTATTTATAGGCGGAAAATCAGTTTTTCCAATTTGCTGGTGGGAATAGACTTTTCCAGTTGTTCATTGGGTTCATTGTTCCCATGACTTAGCCCCATCTTGAAAGGTCAGTGCTTTGCTGGTATCTGTGGCCGGCAAGAGATATATGTTTATGTTGCTCCAAACCTTTTTGTTCCAGCATGTCCCTCAATGGAGAACTTTGAACTTGAGAGATCCACCCACACTCCAAATGAAGGAACAGGCCGAAGCCTGCATCATTCTCCTGATCAGTGTGATGACTAACAGTGCAGCAAATTTTGTGAGATGGACAAGTTTGAACAAGATGATGACTAAGTTACTGTGAAGTGGCAAAAAACAACCTCAGAACCTCAAGAAACAGCATACAGTGCATCTAATAAGTAGAATGCAAGTCCATTGAAACTGCCTCAAGACACCTGCGGCAGTAGGGTTTCTATCACATGAAATGCTCAACCCGATTATGTTCCCGCTCTGTGAAACAAAGAAAGGTTCCAACAGAACCATTCTTTTCAGCCTCACATACAACTTCACTTGCCTAGAGTGCTACCACCATGATCAACTGTATATTAACCCCGCCAGGCAGGAATTGTGGTTTTGAAATTTGACGACTCCATCATTCAGTACAAAACTGGAAGAAAATATCTGCACAAAGTTTTGGCTGAATTGGTGGATATACTTCAGTGCCATTGCTCAAAACCAAGTAGCTACTGCTGCGCGTGAAAGCATGCCTGTTACTATCAAGAAGAATACAATTTGGAATACTATACTGATATAGAGGCCATAACTGGAGGAGGTGGGAATGTTCTGTTGCTTGGCCCGTCTCCATGTCTTCTTCTCAGTCTTTTGCCCGCCAAGATAATTCCCTCCAATGTGAGGTGTTGTTTTTGAAACGCGTTTCATTGGAAGGTCCCCCCCAAAACGCACGACGTTTTCATCGGCCATAATTAACAATCCAGGGAACCCTATTCTTTTACCCTTGGTCAGCTTACTCTTTCTGCCCACGGCCACGGAACTCCGTCCTCACACAAGATGGGACAATACTTTGATGTCATCACGCCCAAGCTGCGAGAGAGGGCGGGTTGGAGCTGGAAACTCGGTGAGATTCTTTTTGATGGAACTCCTGCTTCCCTTGTCTACTACTTTGCAAGGCCGATTATACCCCCTACTTTCATGGGACATTGTCGCACCTCAGCCTCGGAATCCCCATCAAAAACAATGGCCTTTAGTGCTATACATAACGCTCTGTCCAAGAAGCGCGCCCGCGATGCCGATCAGCTAGCAGGAGAAGAAAAGAGAATAATTAAGAAGGCGTGCACTCAACCCGCCAAACAACCTCATTCCAGCCCGCATCTCCTGACGCTGCGTGCTCAAGTTACTTAATGTCGCGGATCTATATCATCTTGGTCTAACCTGCTGTTACTTCTGGTCAACAGTCAAGCCCAAGATTGGAAAGTGTTTTGCAGGGTGGCTGGGAGTCTGGGCAGGAACACCAGTTGTTTGCATTGGCGACGAAAGCTCGGCTGACGTAGATGCGTACCCCCAGGGACTCTTGTATGAGGAAGACACGGACGAGCTTCAAGAGGGCTTAACCGCTGCAGAGTGGGAGGAGAGAGAGGAAGATGAAGAGGAAGAACAAGTGTTTTCTGGGCCGGCCACTCTCTATAGCCTTGCTCGGAGTCGATATTGGATCGAAGACGGGCTGTTTCCAGATGACCTTCTCGAGCTTTGGCTCAACAACTACAACGAGCGTCCGCCGCATTCGCGGGATGTAACGGCACCCACGCCACAATCCTTTTATCCCAATAGTCATGCCTGGGTCTTGCGCAATCTGACAACACGCGAGTTCGTCACTTCCGACTCCATTGCGCTGAAGCCTGAATATGTCAGCGGCCCATTCATCGATGGTATCGGATTTGGTGAAGTGATTCTCTCTCGCATCTGCTGGTCGACATCCGATTCCATCTCAGTACAGAATGAATACAACATCCATAAAGGCAAGTGGGCTGGACATCGGCTCGATATCGTTCCACTAGAAACGCTCAGTAAGGAAGTCTGCTCTTGGAAGAATATCAATGAAAAGGTGGCAAGGGAAATTGCAGAGATATGGGAGGCTGATTTGGATGAACACTGGCGGGAGCAAGCTATCAGCAGAAGGCTGCTCAAAACGCGATTGTTTGTAGTTATATACAATGGTCTCGCATGTATTGCAAAGGGATTTAGAGGCAGAAGCATCACTCGGCTTCTGATGTAAGGTACAAATTTTTTCAGGGAGCGCCTTGAGTTCTGTCACAATCTCCATCTCGCGGTTATATATTCTTATTACAGCTAATTTCCAGTCTAAAATATACGTGAGACTCTATTATATTGTATATACAAACAATCGCGTTTGAGCAGCCTTAGGCGAACACTCTCAATAAGATATTAGTCATAACCAAAAACCGAAATCACGGTGGTGGACGAAGACGAGAATGTGTACGATGTACGTCCTTAGCATGGCGCTGCAGATGCATTGTATGTAATACAGAAAGCTCACACCAGTTGCATTGCTCATCCTCTAGATGATGGCTGTCAAAGTGTCAGGTAAGACACCCTGGATCATAAAACATCTGGCAGTGAACATCATCTGGTTGCTTTCTGTCAGC
The DNA here is from genome assembly GCA_001430945.1 of Amauroascus niger. Taxonomy (NCBI): domain Eukaryota; kingdom Fungi; phylum Ascomycota; class Eurotiomycetes; order Onygenales; family Onygenaceae; genus Amauroascus; species Amauroascus niger. The sequence goes on along the minus strand of LJPK01000728.1, from coordinate 3,861 downwards.
AAAGCACTGAAAACATGCACATGATTTTGGAGCTTTTTTGATGTGTTCAGCAGTGAGGCGCAAGAGCTCATCATGAGTTGAGGGTTGTTTTCTAATTGTAGGAACATCCTTTGAATTGGAGTCACCATCTGGCCCACCACTTCTCATGGGTTGTTGTGTTTTCTTCAGGCATCCACAACAAGGGCTGCCTTCAAGAACATCACAATAGAGGACCATGAAATCAACAGCTTCATTGCGGCGTTGCCATTCTGCTTCCAGGCAATCTGACACAGAATACAAGAGAAGCTTTTGGAGGAGCTCATACAGAATTGAATGCAAGGTGTCCTCAGATGGTGGCTCCTCTTCACTATCATCAACCACATTCCCCAAAAGCTGTGCCTTAATGTCAAGAAAAGCCTGCTTTTCATCAAATTCCAGTCACATCTTTTTCCACAGAGCCCTGAGCAGTCATTTCCAGGTATTCATGACCTCCCACTCTTGCAGATGGATACAAGCAGAAAGACTAGAATTCCTAGTGCAGCCGAATTCAGCCTTAACAGTATCTAATTTGTGGATTGCCACCACAAGCCAAGAGTCAGATTCAACACTCTTCTTTTCTTTCACAGTGAGATAGCGCGGTCAACATCAATCCCTCCATCAGTCCTGCCAGGCAACAGCTCACATGAGTTCCTTCTCTGAATTGAGACTGCAGATGGTCCGGATCATGTCAGTGCCAACAGTTCAAGAATGATAGTGTTTGATGAACATGCAACAATCCACATGTTTCATAATTAGCATCTGTTGTTCTTCACTAACCCATCCTACAAATATGGTCAGTCAAACAGCCCTCACGTGTGATCAGCAGACAAGGGGAGGATAAAATACCACTCTCATTGAGGATCTTGCCACCTCCATAGCGGAATTGATGTGAGAAAAGGGGGTGAAGCCAGCCAAAGATCTCACTGAAAACTACCAGAAGGCGACCCATCTTCTGCTTGGGCATTGGCTTTTTACACTGGATAACAGGAGTCCCCTTGACCAACTCAATTTCACAGAATATGTACCAATCAGCAGTCTCATGTTTCAAACACAAGGGCATTTGCTGACAGCCTCGCCTCATGAATAGCTTCCATAGCTGTGCCATGGACGTCAGTCCAGGATGTTGGAATGCCTTGGCATGGAACATCATCCCAAAGAGGTACGTATGTGGGCAGAAGACTAATGATGGCCCATAAATCACTTCAGGCAGTGGAAACGTTATCCTGGCTGCAGTTAACAGCGTTGCTAGTTGTGTGGCAAGGGACGAGGGAGGCAAATTATCAACCCAAACTCGGCTCAGAGGTAGACATACAAATCTGTTGATCCCATAAACTTTTTAACTCCCTCTGCTGTCAGTTTGACAAGTGGTAATGGAGGGCCTCTCTTGGAGTCCTTCTGGAGGGAGAACTGGAGATCCTTATACTGCAAGCTCAGAAGGGCATTCTTCCAATGTATGGTGAAAAGTTCTAGAGTGTTGTACAGACAGACTTGAATCCACTCAAACCCAAGCCAGAATTTTTTCTCCTGAGTTGACAGGATGGTCTCATTGAATGGAATCATGTCCTCAATGTACACTGGAACTTTCCTGTCTTTCTGCATGTTCAGGCTGTGCTTCATAATCAAGAATTTGATGCCCTATGTTTTGGTTTTGTAAATAGATAACTCTCATCAGAGCATACAAGATATTAAGTGAACTTACCCGCCACACATTAGTACTGTCTTCATCACACATCTTGCTCTTGGTGACCTTCTTATAGTACTGGCAGAAGCTCCACCAGTCAGATTTGAATGAGCTTGCTTTCTTGGTTCCCTTTAGGTGTTGGTGGTCTTTCCCTCACTTGAGTCTGAGACACCAGCCCAAAAACTGATGGATGTCATTGTCTGATGCTTCGCGGAGGGCATGTTTAGAGTCACACCACTTGTCATCTGCTCACCACTCCCGTAATTTGGCTTTACAGTACCTGTTCGTCATCATTAGCAAAGACATCATAAAGATTGGTGAAAGGAGGTTGCCCACCACCACCAGCGCTCTTCCATGCAACCTCATCGGGAAAGTGTCCCGTCTGCCTTGTCAAAATCCTCAGGTATGGCTGACAGGTCCAGCCCAGTGTCATCAAGAGGATCATTGCTGAAATCACCTCCATCATCCTTCAGCAACTGGCTGGGGATGGGGTAGCTAACTCCAGTCCAGCTGTGTTTTGCTGGTTGTTCAGGACCATCAGGCTCTGTGGGATTGGTTTCAACAGTGGCTTCCAAAGAGCTGCTGGAATCAATATATTATGACTCGCTATCAGACACTTGATTACGGCCACTGCGGCGGGCAGGACCTCGATGGTCATGGGAGCACTTCATGGTTGCTCAGGACCCAACACAGAGCCAGATCATGAGTTGGAGCAGCAGAGACAGCCACTGCACTCTAGCAAAGGTGAAGGAGTAGGGGGATGCTGAGGGACTAGAGATGGAGGTGAAGGAAAGGGGAGAGCTTCTGTTCTGGCTTCAGGGTTCTCTGAGGCCAACAGGTATCTAAGGTAGATATTTCTGAGAGAGCCATGACCAGGAATGAGGCACATGGCCTGCAGCCTGGGTGAGTTGGGGGCTGTGCATGGAGCCATCTTCGGCGCCGTTATGAAATGCTAGATGGGTGGTGGGTGAGCTGGGTGATCAATGATGGGTGATGATGTTGAGGCACCGAATCTTGTGGAGCCCAAACTGGTGTTTGGAGTGTGTGGTGGTTGTAACAGTAGTGGGCCGTGGCAGAAGGACAAGATCACATGTTACCAGTGGGCTGCCGAAAAAGGCAGCAGGGGCCGCCCAAGATGGCAGGAGATAGGTAAATTCAAATTGTTATCATGTAAAATTATTATACTTTTTTTAATGATCTTTTCTTGTAACTTCTTTAATATATAAATTATTTCACAGTATTGAATGATTTCACTAATTTTAATAATATGTTTCATTTATTTTATTCTGAACATATTTTCATTTTTAATTACTGTTTGTAATTTTTTTTAATAAAATTTCTTTTAAATTAACAGTCTGAATCATATTGATTGCTTTTTCAAATTTTATTTCATTTTTTTTGTTTATCTTAAATAATGTTTTTATTTCATTTTTTGTTTATTATTAAATTTAATTTACAGTTGAGTGCATCTGCTCATACATTTTTCTTACTCTTACTGTATTGTATCTGAAAGTCATACTGAGTTAAAATTTTATATTATTTTATTTATTTTTTGTAAGTTCTTTTATTGTTGTGAAATATTATAAATTATTGTGATTCAATAGTATTAAAATTTGTTTTCTTGCTTTTTGAAGTTCAACTTTTCATTTCTTTAAAACTTTTATTATCATCAGCAGTTTTTTATCATAAATGTTATAATTTTGTTCAGTTGATATAAATGATTTAACATAACACACTATCAGTTTTATTTATTTATTTTTTTTTTACTAAAGTCTTACATTTATTACTTTATCAGAAATATCTGTATCTATTATATTTTCTTTTTTTATAATTTTTTATTGATATGCATTTTTGATTCTTTTAAAAATCTTTTATTGTTTTTATTTTTCTCTAAACTTAATATTTTTTCTGAACAACTATATTAGAGATTTTGCTTTTTCTGAAAATTTTGTAATGTAATTTCAGTAATAGTTTATTAATTTATGAAATATTTATGTTTTTTTCACATTTTTTAATACCAGTTATTTAAATATCACTTTCACTTTTTTGAAATTTATTTGTATTTCTTCTGTAAATATCAGACATTAAATATTTATGTTTTTTTCACATTTTTTAATACCAGTTATTTAAATATCACTTTCACTTTTTTGAAATTTATTTGT
>LJPK01000718.1:307-83877 GCA_001430945.1 Amauroascus niger | reverse complement strand
TAGGCTATTCAGTGCATACACTGATAACTGAGAGAGACATGACTTAATTTGATATTCTACTCTATATGAAGAAATCACAACTTGAAATAAATCATTTTGCTTCACCAGAATCTCTGATTACAGATTGATCTTTTCAGGTGGTGAAAGAAGTGGTGAGCAGAAAAAGAGAAAAAAAAAATCGCCTACAGGCTTCGGTAGTTAAGTGAGAGATTGCTGGTAACTATGGTTTGAAGACTCGACGCAATTGATTGCTGACTAACAATTTAACTTAACTACTAACTAGGTAGTTAACCTCCGAGTCAACTTCTGCAAATAAGATAAAAATGACACTTCAAGTTCAGCACCTATACCATCACTGATTGATACCACTTCCCGGGGATGAAATGCTGTGTTGAACTCCATCACAGAGTCATATACGCCTATATATCCAAGTCATCATGAGAATCCCCTTTTTCCTGCACATCTCAAGGCCACTGCCATTGCCTCGGATGCAGGCTTCCGTGCAGTTGGGGGCACAGGTGCAGAATTTTGCATTGACGATCACCGTCTATAGCTGTGAAACACAAAGAAAGCAGCCCTCCACTGCTCTTGAAATCTGCATCTTTAATCCAGAGTTGCATTCCTAAGTGCACATCATTCCACTTCTTGTTGGCATGAATCAATGCAATTGCTGCACCTCCAATAATTTACTTATCTGCTTTTATGTGTGCTTATGAAGGAAATCTTGTGCAGCTTTGTTCCAACGTTGACTCTTGAGTCTTGACAATGAACAGAAGATCCAGAATCGCTGACCATGGCCCAAAACCCGGACCCAGGTATGCGTTTGGGGCGTTTGCACTGCAACTCTTTTGAACTTTTCAGCAATTTGAATATGAAATTTCTGTTCCTAGTTTATAAGCGTCAATCCCCTCTTCACCTTGCTGGTAAGCATACCGCACATTCACTGTTTCTTTTCCAAAATCAGTTCACGACAGATTGATTCCATCCAGCCTTTTGAGACTTTGTGTTTTTTCTATTCACAATGGCCCAGTTAACTCCTGAACAAAGTCTTTATATTAGCACCCTAGAGGTGCTGAACAACACAAACAGTGTGGACCCGTGTGGTCTCAATCCGTATGGTGGTGATGCCTCACCAGTATCTCCACTTCAAGGAGAAAGCACCTTCAGCAACCACAGTGCCGACAAATATGTGGATCAAAGAGATTCATATATTTGCCGGCACTGTGGCGGCTATAATGGGAAAGAGGAGGAGCCTAACCTTCGACCATCTATGCCTTCGAGCCTGCCTCCACCATCACTTCCACTACCACCTCCATCTCCGCCCAAGTCCCCACGAGAACCACAGCAACCACAAGCTCGCCAACAGCCAGCACAAACGCAGCAATTGCAAGAGGCGCCAGATATACAACCCCCGCCGTCCCCACCACTGAGACAGACGAGGTACTACGCGAATCTCCTCCAGTCTCAACAATTGCAAGAAACGCTTGATATACCTCTACCACCGCCCCAACCACCGAGACAGACGAGGTACTACGCGAATCTCCTCCAGTCTCAACAATTGCAAGAAACGCTTGATATACCTCTACCACCGCCCCAACCACCGAGACAGACGAGGTACTACGCGAATCTCCTCCAGTCTCAACAATTGCAAGAAACGCTTGATATACCTCTACCACCGCCCCAACCACCGAGACAGACGAGGTACTACGCGAATCTCCTCCAGTCTCAACAATTGCAAGAAACGCTTGATATACCTCTACCACCGCCCCAACCACCGAGACAGACGAGGTACTACGCGAATCTCCTCCAGTCTCAACAATTGCAAGAAACGCTTGATATACCTCTACCACCGCCCCAACCACCGAGACAGACGAGGTACTACGCGAATCTCCTCCAGTCTCAACAATTGCAAGAAACGCTTGATATACCTCTACCACCGCCCCAACCACCGAGACAGACGAGGTACTACGCGAATCTGCTTCAATCTGCTGAAGCAACACGCCATTCCGCAGACTTTCCGTCTTGTCCAGCCGACTCCTCGCCTTCCAACCTGGACGGCAACGATCTACGGCTCTCTTCGCAGTTAACGCCACCTCTATTTCCCGGCGTGCAGAATGGTTTGGCGCGGGCAGCAACTACGTTATTCGAACATCGAAATGCCTCTCGAAAATTAATCAAACGCCAAAAAGAGCAACGATCCGGAACACCTGCTGCTGATAAAAGAAGGAATTCAACTTCGTTCATGAGTGGACTTGCAAGAATATTCGGGTCACGGAAAGGGACAGATCAACGCCCGAGAGCTTGATCCTTGGCTGAGAATTGGGTTGTTGCTTGTTGAACGGAACGATGTCGCGCTATATGCCTCTTCAATTCCAATGGGAGCGTATTATCTTTCGGAAAAGTTATGATTGCGTGGTGTCAACATTTTCTGGGTTGTTTATATGTTTTCAGTCAAGAGATTCCCATAATTCTCCATTGCTTGGGATCTGACTTGCAGTTTCATGTCATGTTTACCCATGATACTCCCAGCCGAACTTCCCATTTCCTGCCCAAGACGAAGAATCACACCACTGATCGACTCATCGGCATTTCGTCGCCTAAGCGGCTGGGCGCGTCACATGAGCAACCCCGTCACATGACTAGTTAGTTACTTGAAGGAATCCGCAATCCGGAGATAAAAGTCAGCCCACTGGGTCTAGGGAAATGCTATTATTGTTTTCGCTTTTGTATTTCAGCGGTATTGCTTTTGTGGTTTGAGTGTAGTCCTATGCATGAATCATCGGAGGTGTTTGGAGAAGAGAAGCCGGGGGCTTCCTCTCCGTGAGGCCGGAATATGCATTTGGGAAGATACGAATTAGGAAACTCTTCCACCTTAAACAACTCCGTGGTATTCCATGGGCAGTACGCTAGCAGTCCCCGACTTGGTGGTGTAAAACCCGAGTACATGCATTTCGGATGCTGGAGGAAAGTACGGAGTACGATAGTCAACATTATTGTTTTGCTTTGCCAAGTAACTAAATAACTTATGGGAACGAGGTCGGGGCTGCTAGAGAAAAGAGGAAATAAAATGCAATAGCCCTAACAATGAAATGCCCAATTTACTGTGCAATTGCAACCGATGAATATACGAAGCAAAGGGAAGCACCGTGGGGGTAGTTAGTTAACTTACTGTGAGATAGTTAAAAAGTCCACAACGAACTGAAAGAAAATAAAAACACCTTTGAGAAAAAGGTCTCAAAACAGTAAGCCCTCAAGGCCAGAGTGCGAGAACGGGCGTTTAAGGTACACGCTGATGTGCTCTTCTCGCGTTTGTTTGGCAGTATCAATTATGAAACCAAAGACTTCAATTAAAAATCCCACTGGCTAACTGCAGATTTACCCATATCCTGGAACTGAACTTTAGGAAAAATTGACACCCGGGTAACTAACTATTCTAGCGACGTAACTACGTAATGAAGCTATGCATGTGCAAGTACAGCGTGTGGATGTGCGTGCCGTGCCGTGTCATCCCAAATCTTCTTTCATTGGGCGTAAGATGCATTGCAGGAAAATTCTGATTCTCTTAGTTAAAGATCAACCCCAACAATATTGATCAAGGGTAACCGGAAGATATTTCTGAACATGGAAAGGATAGATGTTCTACGTGGGCCCCAAGCGCGGGATGTTGAGCATGTACATACATATACGTATCTGCAGGGGGTGCATATACATGGTTGTAAGCCAATCGAGACAGGGAAACCAGTACCTTCGGATATCATCGCACATAGGCAGATGCATATGCCATCGACTCCAATGAGACATGTTCTTCTCTAAGTTCCGAGACATCTGTCTTCAACTCGGATTGAGTGTAACCTCCGAAATCAGTTTGTCTGAAGTAGCAGATTCTACAGGCCTATCCCTCTGGGAAATCCTGATCTCGCTCAGCTGAACGGCTCAGATATGCTCCATCAAGCCTCGGTGCCACTGGAGAGAGAAACTCATAAACCAACAAATCAACATTGTCTCTGGCCGTATGGTCTCTTGGACGCGTAATGTCTACCTCCGACGTGGGATCACTAATCTTGTCAAACCGGCTTGCTTAACGTTGCCACAACTAGGCCAGCTGATAAATCACATAAAGTGCCGCCTGTTCCCTCGTCGAGTGTTCTGAAACGGGCCTCCATTGGACAAAGCAAAACCCATCGTTATTTCCATGATACACGCAGGCAGAAGAGATTTCTTCAATCTCCACAGAGCACCAGCTCCAGACTCGACTGCCTATGCAGTTATTGGTCAGAAAGGGCGAGGAATGCTTGAGGCACCAAAACGGAGCGTCCGAAGGTGGAGCAGAAACGGTACATGAAATATCCACTCTTGCTATCAGGTGGGAAAGTCAGGCCGTGAAGCAAGGTCGATGCATCTCTACGCGAAAACCGCGGAGATGATAGTAGAAGGTGTCTGGGATTAAAAGACTTAGCAGCAGGACTAGATCGCATCAGATCTAGCCAAGGCCGCGAGACTATGATCAGGAACCGAGTTAGGAACGAGTTCGATGGATGGATGAAGTCTAGCCATCCATCGCCGATGATATCCCTATGATCGGAAGGAAAGAGATGAAACCAGAAGCCAGAAACTCTTAACAAGTACCTCCACCATAGTACCTATATGTCAATGTTGATTATAACATGTACTCACTAACATGCCGACTTCCTGGTAACCGACAGAATTCTCAACGCGATTGTGAATCGTCGTCTTGATAGACTTCTCTCAACAAAATGATATTTTTCTAAGAATAGAAAAAAGAAAAATTTTTCCACCTAAGCTCCACCGTTCTCCGAAGCTGGGGTTCAGTGGAGCTTTTAAAAACATTTTAAGGTTGTCTAGAATGTCCCTCAAGCCAACCAGCAAATGGAAGGAGATATGGTTGTGCAACAAGCGAGAAATATTCCCTGTTCCCATCCATGTGGTCCTAGCTGCATGTGGGCATCTGCAAAGCCCAACAATGGAATGGTCGGCCGGAGATCTTGCGGAAACGAGGAAAGAATTTTTTTTCTCAACAGGGGTGCAGTGCGCTTGTCATGCATGGCAGCCTTAGCGCACGGATCGCCGCCGACCCTAGCCGCACTAGCCTGATTTCGGAAATAGGCTAGAAGGCTTGGGAGTGTTCTAGGAGGTTCTAGGTAACTACGGAGTATGTGGCTGGCTGCCTAGTTAATAGTGGGGGTTGATGTCCTTACGACGGAGTACTCCTTCAGGTTATCTTATTCGAAACTATGCTACCTAACCGACTTGTAAAGACTCGACTCTTATTAATTTGAAAGCGTTGGGGATCATATTTGCCGGATAGTTCTGTCTCTTCGAGCGTCACTTCAGGAAGAGATGAGGAATCAACTTTCTCCATCAGCGGAAAATCCGCAACATCACTCGACGAACTGCACGAGTTTTTTCAAGGCTCCGATTGGACCAAAGCGCCCAAAGGTTACTTGAAAAAAAAAACTTAGTGTCTGCCCTATCGCTTAATAGTTCCGAGGCTATCACACCCTTGCATTTTCACCTTTCTGTAACAGCAGCATCGGCCGAATAATACGCCAAGCCGTATCTATGTACCGAATTGAGGGCGCTCTAAAATACACTAATGTCACAGGTCTCCATGACAGAACTGTGGCTGTGTCGAGAATTATCAGATCCGACAAGATCAAAGGTCTTCCAAGTCTCGTTCATCTAATCAATTGTACTTCGGTTGTCGAAGTTTTGCAGCATTGGGACGCAGGTGATAAAGAACAAAAAAAGTTAAATAACTAAATTCGTGAATTATCTACGACATAATGAGATACAATCCACGATCCAAAATTCCCGCAGTGCAGCCTTCAAAATCTTGATTCATGCGCCATCTTCATCTGCACCTAGAGTTGCATCCCACAGATGTTGGGGGTATTTCATCTCTGCATAAATTCAAATCGTTGGACATTATTAAACATGCGCACAAAAAAGTAAAAAAGACACAAAAAGAAGGGAAAAGAAACGCAAAAAGAATGCCTCGGTTCATAAGTACCCTGTCTACATCAACCCAATCGTAACATCGCCCTTAACCCGCGCATACAAGTCGACTTCTGCTTCAATGTCAAGTTCGATTTTGATGCTCATGCTGCTATCCTGAGCATCCTTAGAGTGAGGCCGGTCCTTGATCCGTGATTCACGGATCACGGGTGGTCTGTAACCGTCGGCACGCGGAGGAAGTTGATAGTAATAGTCTGGAAACGGATACTGTTGCTGCGGTTGCGTCAGCTGCTGTGGTGGAGGAGGTTGCTGCTGCTGCTGCGGCATCATGGGCTGCTGTTGGCGTTTTTGGAGGCCAGTGTTTTGATTTCGGTTCCGTCTGGTCTTGGGTTTGCTCTCTTGTTCCACAGGCTCTGGTCTCTGTTGTTGTTGTTGTTGTTGTTGTTGCTCTTGCTCCTCCTCCTGCTGCTGTTGTTGCTGCTGCGGCTGCTCATTGTCGGACTCCCGCCCAGAATCCATATCGCGGTTCTCATTGTGATCTCTGGATCGACTTAGTCAGTATAATCTAGAATTTCTAGATTCCTGAGTTTCAGGAAACGGGATCGCGGTAACCTTACGAATCGGCCATAGTTAGGATCTTTTAAAGTTCTGCTGAGCAGGACCCAGAGTCAATTCTTGAAGGTGAGAAAGTTGTTGGCCGTAGTCAGGACCACGAACACGATTCAAGAGACGGTGAAGCCAAACGCGGTGGAAATCATAGGGAAAGCAGAATTTCGCGGAAGCCAGAGCTTCATATATTCCTTTCTGGGCAGGTATCTCAAAAAACTTGAAGCTTGCAATGATCCATTGGGTGACGTCATGCCTGGAATGACGACTCGGGGGAGAAACCACAAAAGCTGGGTGAGCACACTCTGTACCATGAGATGTTTATCACTCTCCACTGATATATAACTAGTTAACTCCCTTTGGATCCCTTTATGTTTCTCATTGATGAGCTGCCTTTCTTTTGGGTTGACACCGAATTTACTGCAATAAAAATCGATTCAATGCCGTGTAAGATTATTAAACAGAAGCATATGCTACAAACTGTGTACATACAACCCACAGACTGAGCGATTCTAAGAAAGTCGACAAATGACGTCAGACGCAACAATCGTAGTGTGCTCCATGTCGTGAAATAAAAAGGCTTAACATTGGTTTGTGGCTTCACCACACGGGCAAGGATACAATCAAGATCGTTGGTAGCCTAACCACAAAACCATAGGGCTGAGCTGACATTTGAAACTTGCAGTAAAGGAAGATGAGAAATCCTAATAATGGCATTCTACTTTCGCGAGAAAATGGAGATGCAAATGAAAGAAAGGAATACGCAGTACTATTGCAGGCATAACTACTGACTGGCATCTTCTGAAACACGCGCTGTATTGCTTGGAATATCATTGCTGATTCCATTGATGTAGTTATGTACGGACTTGTGATACCAATTGTGACTTTCTTTGCATTCACTGATGTTATTTCTAGAGTTTGTAGCGTCCTTCTCCCATGGCCTATTTTCTAGCCACAAGAGACAATAACCCGAACCGCCTTTGCATGGATTTCTTTCTTCTTTGTATCAAATCCCAGCTCGATCGTCTTTTCACATCATTCTGGTATTCCCGTGGCTGACTCACATCTGAATACTATGCATTCGACATTCATTGTGTCTCTTTGATGACCCTCAACGCACTTGACGGAAAACAATACTGTCACTGCTTTGAGAGTACTTCTCACCGATAAGAGATATGCACAGTAATATCAGCAACCGTTTATCCGGGGTGTAAACGGTCTAAAATATATACCTAGTCCCACATTCGCCGATTCAGCTATCAACTGATGTGGATCTCGAAGTAATCCTGTCGAACGACGCCCTTTCGGCAGATGCTCCGATTTGAAGCCGCAGTTTTGGTGCAATTCTGAATCCCCTTCGGGAGAACACGTGTTTACGTGTTCGTATCCAGCAAGCTCCATAGATGGAGGATCACGGCTTATCAAGCGTTGCAAATCAGTTCGTGCGTGTCGCGTATTAATGACTCGCCTTTTAGATCAGAGTTGGAACCCGCAAAGGAAGCTAGGGAGCTGTGAGTCATACATTTTCAATTCATTCTCACATGAGCCTTGACGAGGAAACAGATGTTGTTCAGAGCCCTCATGTCGTTTATCGTCAACAAAGTCATCCGGATTTAAGGGACTTGTCAGCTCCCCTAGCTTATCTGGGGCCCGGCAATATGGATCATAGGCCGGCGGAAAGGACCCGCAGTGACCCGAGTACGGGGTAACTAAGATTACCGGTTATTTTCTACTGTAACGCTTTGCCCTGAGGGTGCATTGTAATGTATCAATATGTCGGCAGGTCGCTATAATTCATCCCACTCCGGAACCCGGAGGACTCGGGAGAGTCCAGGTATTCCGTAGTCATGAATCACGTTACGAGGCCTCAAGTCACCTCGCCAAGCGTATTAACAAATCTGTTCACATGACCTCTTATCGTTCTTCTTCCTCTTTGTAGAGTATATTGTAATCGAACTTATGGCTCATACGATCGCAGCTCATGAGCTCGTGACCTGCGAGTCAGGGATCGTTCAAAGGAACTTGGTATTAGCCAGTGGTTAGAAGGCAGCCGAGGATAACCCGGGAGCGGTCGCAGGGGATCGATCGTATGAATGAATGTAGTTACTGTATGTAGGGCGCCGATTCTAACCTCACTTCGCTGCCTAAGAAACACATTCCGGGCAACGGAATAAGAATCGATTTTACAAACAATGTCTCATTTGTGTGTGTCATTGCTGTTGAAAGGCAGGCCAGAACTCTTTTCTGGTTGCTCAGAGTCACCAAAGCCAAGCCCCCAACGAAATGGGAAAAGGCAGGATCAAGTCCGATTAATAATCGCTTGACAAGTATTGGAAGTGCTTTTGATGAAGCCGCGCGATAAAAACGGCAGTGCTGGGAGAAGAAAAAAAAATAAGACGCCTAAAATTTGCCGGGTAGAATCGCCGAAAGATCTCCTTCGCGCGGGATTCTGGCCGCAATTTAGCGTTTGGGCTTCTCTTCCGATCTGCTGGCGTGTAAACTGATCGATTGTTGTTGATCAAGTTGCACATTATGTGTGGCTGAGTGAGATGCTGCGCGGTAATGATTGGCGGACAGCAATTGTTAGGAAAAGGACGGTCGGCAGAAGCGAAAGGAAAGTGGGAGATGTAAGCGATTCTCCCAGAGATTGACGCGACGAAATGATTTCCAGACGCTAAGACTCTTGGTTTGCCAAATAAAGGAATTCTACGCTGTAAATAACCAAGATACGTGGCGGTGCACAGAGATCTCGGGAATACCGATGCCAAGCTGGTTTGGTGGGTAAGTAATTCTGTTCTACCTTGGTAATTTATGACGTGTCAAGCCACAGATGATGTTCAACAGAAAGAAAAATGGGTTGGAAGAAAACTCTGATTGACTTCCTGAGTTGCATCAGCCACAAATTGTCTGGTTTGCGGAAGCTTCAGTGGTCCCAAACAAACTCCCAAAGATCTGCTTTTACTTTGAATAGCCTTCCTCATGTCTATGGCTCTTGATTTCCGTTTCTTGTATGGCGTGGCACGAGTTTGAAGAACCATGGTAGGTCTCGTCTGGGGTAAAATCTAGATCGGATAGTCATGAGATTATCGGAAAGCTTGAAGTAGAATGTTCTAGCGATGTCGTGAAGCTGCTTTTTTGTTGTTGTTTGGGAATACCACCAACGACTGGACATTATTCGGTTTGATTTTTTTTGACATGCCTGGAGCCAAGGAGGTGTCCGGAGCAACTAGCTACTGTATCCCGTACAGTAGTTACATACGGAGTACACTTGGTCGGGTTTTGTGAGAGGGGAAAAAAACCTGCACAGATTAGACGATTAGACGATTTAGTTTGAAGCCCTATCGGCTAAAGTTGAAGGATATCCAGATTTGCAGGCCCAAAAAAGTCTTTTCGACGCTGGAGAGAAAAAAAGCCACTATGCATGTTGACCTGGCATAATTCGTTGTTCAACGGAAGAGTGGGCTATTGATAGATCGGCCCCATCCATAGGGCAAGGGGCCTGGGCCATTCTGCACTGCCTGCCCCAACTTGCCGAGTCGTGGAACTAACGGGAGAAACGGCTTCTGGAAATAAGGGTTGCTTGAACCGGATCTGGCCGTACCCGTAACTGGGGCTTGTCCGCACGCACATTTGTGCCCAGAGCCACGCCAGGCCGCGACGTCATTACTAGCCCATTCGCGTCGTTTCGCCGAGGAAGATGCGATGGAAAACTTCGTCCCGCCCTTTTTTTTTCTCCTTGACTATTTTAGCGCTTGCACCGAAATATTGGGGGGGATGGCAGCACAACAAGGTTCCGCCAAACCGGGTAGAGACCGGCCATGGTATGGGTTTCCGCGCAAAGATCTACGCTGATCTTTGGGCTTCTAAGCTTGGAAGATTTTTCGACATGTTCCTGCATTCGAACAAGCAGGAATTGTTGCGTCCTCTTCTCTCTCCTGTATGTAGTTTAACTAAGCATGATGTATTCTGTGTCATCCTGTCCTGGCAGTGAATTGATTTAAATGCGTAAGCAAATTTTCATGACGTACGCAAAGTCAAACGTACTGTGATCTTTGTAGCAGAGACACACTAAGATTGAAAAGTTGTTGCGTTTAGAGGTAATTAACTACCTATGCTATATCAGTCAGCAGGCCAGTTTAACGCCGGGATTAAATCGGCGGAGAGTTTAAGGGCAGTGTGCAGATTGGAGTAACTAACAGGTTGCTGTGTACTCCGGAGCGTACCTACATACACAATATCAAACCGTCTGGTTGAGTCGACGGTCTCTCGGCGGGTGCGAAGAGACTAACCAACTAGCGTTGCGTGGATAAACCGAACACACCACTTTTTTCCTCCCGGCTTGCAGCTCAAGGTTGTGGTGTGGTGTGAGTTTTTCTTTTCTCGTTGCTTTTTTCTCTCCCCCCGTCATGCAGAGCGCCCAGTACAAGCGCAATACGCGGAAAGAAAGGAAAAACAGAAAAAACAGGGGGGAAGGGTTGGCCTAGCGTCACAGCGCAAAAAGTCTGCTGGTTCTAGCATCAAGCCACCATATTGTACAAGGGCCTGCATGCATAAACGGGTCTCGGGCTTTTCTTACGATAGAATATATAACTTCCATCCGGCGATACATGTCCTCAGAAAGACGGGGATAAGAATTAAAAAAAACCAAGGGAAACACAACAGCAAAAAACTCTTCCCACCTCCCGAGCAACTATTCCAGAAAAAAGACTTTTTCCCTGTTAAGCCCTACAACAGCAGGACAAAGCGAAACTGGGAAAAGGGCCCCGATTCATTCAAATCCTGGTTTCCCCGACTTCTCGACTTATTTTTCAACATTCGTGGATACATAATATTTTATCCTTTTTCCTCATCAACCTTTTTCCTCCTCCCTCTCTCCCCATTAACTACTTGTTCGGCCTTCTTTTCCTGCAGAGAGAAAAGTGAATTTCAAATCAAACAACAACAACAACAAAAAAGTCAACTCTATATAAACCAGCGAAAAAAAAAAAAGGAAAACCCCACGCTTTGTCAACCAGCCCAAAAAAAATCCCACATGCGAGGAGAACTTAACTCTACCTTGCGTCGTTAACCTTGGTTGAGCTGCACCACACATTCGCCACCCCAGCTGCGTTGCCGACCCAGCGACACACGGACCAGCTCCTCCCACCACCACTATATACTCTGCACGATTTGCCTTCCGCCGTCCAGCTTTTTGCCATCATGCTCACTCACCATCACTACCAACAACAACAACAACAACAACAACACCCGCTCTCTCCTCCCTCCTACTCACCCCGCCACCCAACTGTGGCTGATACACCACATCATCACCAGCAACAACAACAACTCTTCTCACACTACCATCAAGAAGAGCGGAACCTGGATCCCGTTGCGCAGTCCGGTTTCCACTCTCCGTCCGCTTCGTCGTCGCACACGTTCGCCGCGGTTCCTCTCACCCCAGCTCTGTCGCAGCACTCGCAATTGCCTTATCTATCAACGCCACCTCCCTCTTCAGCTGCCGCCTCACCCAACTTCTCCTCGCCTGCTTTTTCCACCCAGAACTCTCCCTGCACCGACCTTGATTCGTCCTTTTGGCCTGAGTCTGCTTGCTTTTCTATGCAAGACGACGACTACTCTTCTCTGGGAGGCCTGCCGCACACGCCACCGATCAAGGTATTCCAGCCAGCCCCCCTCTTCGGGGACGACAGCTTCGAAACTCAGCAGGACATCGCTGGTGCGTCCATGCTGCTGCAGAGCGGCCTTCCTCTCGACAACACCGAGTTGAATAACCTGCTGAGTCCCGCGAAATTCAACCATTCTTCGCGCCCCTCCCACCAGCAGCAGTTCTACTCTGGTATCAACCACAAGAGAGCGTCGTCGGGGTCTTCGCTGGTGTCTCTCCCATCCACTTCTGCAGTGCCAGCGCTGGATTCTTCCTTTTCGTCTGTTTCGTCTCCTGCCAACACCACCTACCAGGGCTATTCGGTCTCCAGCCCGTCAAAACCGCTGCCGACTCCACAGCGCACTCCCATCCAGGGCTCCTTTCTCGCCGCTCCTTTCCAATCGTACGACTCTCGCGCCGGAGATGTCAATAATACGGAGGCTGGCATGGCAATGAGAAGAGCGATACTCGAGCAGCACAGGAATCCTCAGCAAGAGCAGCGACATCACCGGCAACATCAACAGCAGCAAGGAGAGGACGATTCGACTTTTCCATACTCTTTGGCTCAGTCTGTTTCAACTGTGAGCCGTAACTCTCCAGCCACGCCGCAGACGAGCTATCCAGAAGATCTTGATGAAAACAAATCGCTATCGCATGGTGAGACAGTTCATTTTGACATTGATCGCTGGATGGATGAATACTTACCGGCAGACGCATTTGCAGATTTCGGATCCCACACCAATCCTCAGATGGGGATGCCAAAGCTGAGCCGAACCATTTCCGACATTTACCAAGACGAGTTGTATAATCCAGCGATGGCTACCGCTCAACCGGAAAGACAACCATCGCAACAGCGCGTCAACAAACCCTACTCTCCATTCCTCAATGTTATGGCAGATCGTCTTCAGGCTGCGCAGCAAGGCCACATGTCCGCTCGCTCACATTCTCCCAGCTCAAACATCAACAGGCAACGCTCTCCGTTCCGTCACGGCTCACCTTATGCTCAAATGCCTTCTGCTTACTCGTCTGCACATCTCCAACAGCCAACGCACCCTACCTCTGGCTTGAGAGGGATGGAACTGTTGGGCGCCGGTTCGGAAGAACAGGAGGAACCTAAAACAATATCGCCAAAGGATGCGCTGTTGGAATATCACGAGACCGATGAGGGGAATATACCATTATTCCCACCGCAGCCAGACCATTCCCAGTACGGTGTTCCTTCTACGACCATGGCCGCTTCTCCTGCGTTTCAAGTTTCGACGAACTTTCCTCCCCTCAGCCAGTTCCCCAATCAGTTTGGTCAGAATGGTGGTCAGAATGGGCAATATTACCTCCCGCAGCCGCAGCAACATCCTCAGATGTCTCAGATACCACGCCAGCCACAGCAAGGAGCCATACGACAGAATCAAGCACAACAGCAGACTGAACGCACATTGATTCACCATACGCCTGAATTCCCAGCGCACCTCCCCTCTATGGAGTCTACGAACAGCGAGATGAGCAATTCCAGAGCCGCGCCGACGCAAACACATCAGCAGCCACAGTCTCCAGTCAAGAGGCCGTTGGATACTTCTTCTGATTCTGGAACCTACAGCTGTACATATCATGGATGTACTCAACGGTTCGAGACCCCGGCGAAGCTTCAAAAGCACAAACGCGAAGCTCATCGCCAAACTACTCCCGGGTCTCACAGTCTTGTGCGAGATGGATCGTCTATTGCCACACGCAATTCTCAAGCTGGCCCCCACAAATGTGAACGGACCAACCCATCGACGGGAAAGCCATGCAATTCGATTTTTTCCCGCCCTTACGATCTTACTCGCCACGAGGATACAATCCACAATGCTAGGAAGCAGAAGGTACGATGCCACCTCTGTACTGAAGAGAAGACCTTTTCTCGGAACGACGCTCTCACCCGCCACATGCGGGTTGTTCATCCTGACGTCAACTGGCCAGGCAAACAGAGACGAAGAGGTAGAGAATGAAGCCATGATCTTGGATGGCACGAATCTTGCTACTTTGGAGGACGAAATCTTGACTTTCAAGATTGCTAGACATGAAGTTCTCCCGCTTGTCTCATCATGACGATCAGACCAAGAAATGGCATGTCGCCAAGCCGACTTGTGCCAGAACCCACCTCGCGCCGAGCAGTGCTCAGCAGCCTTTCTTGATTCCCTTCCTGGTAGTTGTCCTTGTCTTGCTCGGAAAGCTTCCAGATGACGTCAGAGCAATGTCTATCACCCCGCTTAGTAATCGACGATCTTACGACCGTTTTTAATTCCTATAGAAATTTTTTTTTTCCTGCTATCAGTTCTCCTATTACCATATTCGTTATTGTTATGACTGCTCTGTATGATGCAGGTTTTCGGATTGGTTAGATGACCATGTTGATGACTTGCTACTTCTTATGCTCTGATATCATTCAAATTCAGCTTTAATCTTTCTTTAGCGTTTTTAATGCGTTTTGGCATGGGTTTTGAAAATATCAAAATCAGCTTGTATTACTTACTCTGCGCTTTTCGATTTTTTACGGTGGGATTTTGTGCCATTTTATATCATACAAGCGCAACATCTGCAACAATATGCAACTTGATCTCTGTCATTCACTTATGGAGATTTGGGTTTATTGATTCGATTGCTTCGGCTCTCTTGTTCCCTCGTGAGCAAGGAAAGGCCTTGTTAAGGAGCATCTTTGGTTCCCATTTTCCTTTCTATCATCGTTTTGGTGGCTCTTTTCTCTCCCGGCATGCCTTGTACATTATGATGAACGGGGAAAACGAAACATTGCATTTTTTTTTTTTCATGCAGGTGTGTATTTGATATTGCGATCATTTTCTTTTTGCATCATATCGCATGAACCCGGAAATACGGGGAGATTTTGTTACATTGGCATCATATTTTGGGCTCATATAGAAAGATATTTTTTTGTGCGCTCGTTTTTGGAGCCTTCGTTCTGGAATTGGCATCATGTATATATATATGCATTGAATTGTACAAATATGAGAAGCTGGTGATGAGATTTGGACAAACTTTTGGCTTCATGACATTCCAAACAGTCGAGGATATTTAATTGATGCAAAGAATGTGGGAGTCTGTTATAAGCACGATTTATACCCAGACGCTGCATTTCCGCACAATGTCGGTCGATATGGGGACAGTAGGGTTTCTAAAGACCGACGCATAAGGTAAAGCACCATAACCGATTGTAGCTATGAAAAATTATTTACAAAAAGAGCGCCTGACAATGGCGAGAGACAGACAAGAAAAGAGAAAATCCGGCGATGCGTTTCCTCGCAAGAAAAGCAGCCTAATACGGATAACTACGAACCTCGTCCTCCTTCTCCAACTCTAACCCAGCAACAATCTGCTCTTCATGTTTCTTATCCAGATACTCGAGCAACACCTCTCCATACTTCTCCCTGCCCTTGTACCGCGACACATCCTCCCCCCAGCTCCGAATCGCCGACGCCAATCTCCCCGGAACATACGGCTCCTTTACAATCTCCTCAATCGGCTCAAAATACGTGCGTATCGTGAAGACAACGGCGCCGGACCGCGGCAACCGCCGCAGCGACTGCCTCTCGGAGCGAAAGTAATGATGCTCGATGGCTTTATTCTTCCGCGCCGTGTTCCAGCTCACCGACTCGCTGTCCTCGGAGCCGATGCTGTGCGACCACGCCAGATCGTCGTCGACCTGGATGAAGTAGTTGTTCCGCAGGACGGGGTCGGAGGGCTTGATGCGGCGGAAGAAATTCATCATGCCCTTTTCGAGTTTGGATTCGTAGGCGGGTACGGAGCCGGAGGTGTGGATCTGGGAGAGGGGCATGCCGAATTTGTCTTGGATGCGCCAGAAACCGGCGAGGAGGACGGCGCCGGCGAGAAGGTAGTATTGTCCGTCGGGCTTTTCGAACATGAGCGCTAAATCGTCTTGGATCAGGCGCGCGCATGTTGTCATGGGGTTTTCGGCGAAGGGGCGCTGGACGATGTTGAAGGATTCGCCGGTGAGGAGGTTATCGATGCCGACGGGGGTTTTGCGGAAGAGAGAGGGATAGCGCATGGGGAGATAGGAGCATCTGGATTTTAGGGTTGGGGTAAGTTGAGATGTCTATCAAATATTTTTTATCCAATAGTTTTTATGTTCATGGGTTCATGACATACAGGTCTTCTAGGAGTTCGATGACGCCGTCCATGGCTTCGGGAGCAACCATGACACATTTGTCCTCTCGTTCCTTGATACGACGAGCTTTGTCGGCGTGGTACTTTGGATAATGATTGTCCAGTTCTGGATCCTCGTTAGTATACACGGCGAAGCATCAGTGTCAACTGGCGCGACATACCGATCCATTCATCCCATTTCATGGATCTTAATCCCAAAGTGATAAAGTATTTCCTTTTACCCGTCAGATTCTTACCCTAACGGCATCAATTGCTCAAACAATGATCAAACTCACGGGCCATATCTGAAAGGCCGGTATGGCTTCGGATTCGACGTATGAACGTCCCAGTCAGGATACGGCTCGGGATCAGGCCGCTTGAAATCTTGCGGTATCCATTCTAATTCGTTTTGGCATCAGCACTTCCATACGCAGCAGATAAGCGAAGGGAAATCTACCTCCTGGCTTTCTATCGAGTTGCTTCGCGTTGTGTGGTTGTGCACTAGGTTTCTCCAGGTCAGGGGTACCTGGCCGCTTCGAAGAGCGTGTGCCGAATATTCTCAGGAGGGTATTGATAGCCCACGAAGAAGCAAAGGCAAAGAGAAGGATCTCAGCTAATTCCCGTATGTAGAACTGGTTGGCAAATTGTATGAGAGGGCGTTCCATTATGTCTTGATGTAAAACTTTGTATGTCATTCAGTCATCAAGGGAAATATGTGACATCTGCCCCAGCCAGGGAGCAAGCTATATTAATACATAATGCACAGCGAGACATTGATAAGTGCTTTCTGGACAGGAAAGTACAGCGGCGGCCACACATTCTGTGCATTTCCCTTCTCCGCTGCTTGATCAACATCTTCTCATTCAAATCCGAGTGTCAAGAGGGGGGCGAGGTGGTATCACGTTCCACCAACTGGACTGGCCCATCTCGTACTATTTCCCTTTGCGGTGTAGTTGAGCCGCCCGCATTCTTAGTTTTTTAGCGCGGCCGTGGATATCTTCTCCCGTTTGGGTAAAGCGTCACGCCAGCCAGCCCAGCTGGATGAACCATTCTGAGCGGAACAACAACTAATCAGGAATGCAAATGCAGGCGCTTGTCTGAATTCGCTGAATATAAGAGGCGATTCGCTGCTTGTCTCCGCGGATGGCCAGCATTTTTCGTTTGAGATTGCCAGACAAATCAGGAACCAAATCATTCGTGAAATACATTCGTCGGCCGGAAGTAAAATTCTCCTGTTGTTTTTTTGGGGGTCTCTTCAAACGCTTGCCTCTCTACGTTTGAGCAGACAATATTGCCCATACTTTCGTCGCAATTTGCTGGGAATGAAGGGCATGTCAGGAACCCAGAGAATGCGACCGAGTGTGCCTGTGCGGCGACTGTCCAGGAATGGTCTGCACGACATCTTCTCCCACGTTTTCTCATCAAGGACGTAATGGGGTTGCAGTTTGGACTCTTTATCATCTGGAAAATAGGAGTCCACCAAAAACCTGCACTGAGAGATGCTGGTCTGCCGGGTATTAGCTTACATCCTTTCCAGACACAAGTCCTATTTACATATGCGATCGGAAAACTTCACTCACATATTTTGTGGGATCTTCTTGGTTCAAGTCATTCATTCCTGATGGTATCATCCAGGTTCCAGTAAATGGTCCGGTTTTACGTGACTCCACAAACTCTCCAGGCATCAGGCCGTCGAACTCACTCTTGACGAACTTGGCTCGCAAACCGTCAGGTAAGAAGAATGACGAAGGAAAGCGATACCATTCTTTTCCGATACAAACAAAATCTCCGGAGTCAGTTGTATTTGACTGTTCCAGATCACCAAAGACCTTGAGCGGGGCGTTATATGCAGTCATCATGCCCACGATTCTTAACAGGCCGAGATTGAGTGCAAATAGTACGGTGCCTATAATCACAGCGAACTTCAATTTGACGGGAATACGACCAACCAATTCCTGACGATTGGTAGATCCCAAGTAGGCGAGCAAAATATGTAGCCCAATCGCAGCATTTAGCGCGACGAAGGGGTATGCAGGGTACATGAATCGCTCCTCTTTGTGAGGTTGAAGGGTGAATATCCCGATCCAGAGATAGAATGGAAGAATATATGTTACTGATCTCAGTAACGTTTGCTTGGAAGTCTTGTTGGGGCGGAATAATGCCTGCAGGACGAGTAGAGGACCACTGGAAAGCGCTAATACAAACCAGATATTGAAGTTTAGTAGCAGATTACGCGCGTAAAACGTCCATGCCTCGGTGCCGAAAATATCAGGCCCTTTTCCGGCACCACCAAAGATATTGTAGGCCACTATATTCCAAGGAACCACAACTAGCTTACGGTAGAAGAGGCTATCAACTGCCACCTCAAGAAGCTACATCACAGTCAGCATGCGTACAGTTATAATTGGGAGCATTTTTTCTCACCAGGACGCCTAAACACCTTGCCACCCCATGAAATATTCTAGAAAGGGCCGACGTCACCTCCCCGAAGATGACAGCGAAAACAAACTCTTCGAGAACGAACGGTATCACCAAGGCTCCGGCAAACGGCCATCCAACTAGAGCACCGACGCCGAACCACATGATGCCTTTGGCCGTTTGAAGGCCTCGTCGCGAATCCAAGAATGCCGAGAGGCCTAGCATAGACGTATACATTGCAAAGCTAGACGGTAGAAGGGCAACCGAGGCGTGGAACATGCCAGGACTAAATATCATTATCATAAGAAACAGCACGCCGATTCTCGGGTTCAGCGTGCGAGAAATGACGGAATAAAGCCTCGTCTCACACATGGTGCAGGCGAAAGCGAGAGCCATGCGGACAAAGTAGAACTGAGCTGACTTGGTACGCGTAAAGAAAGCGGATATCTTTGCGACAAAGACGTGAGGGATGATATACAGCCAGCTACGGATGGAGTATTCTGGAGAATACTCCCATGTTTGAAAGCCATAACCGTGCGAGAGGTAGTGAGTCGGCTCCCAGTAGTTGAAGACTTCATCGCAGTCCTGAATCGGCGCCAACGCCGCGGCTACGACGTTGGAGAAAAGGCAGAGGTAGAAGACAACATTCAATGGAAGGAAAAAGGGCGGCGGAACTGGTCTGTTTTGAGCAGTTTGATACGTTAGCTAGCTTGCCTATTTTCGTCCATGACACGACATACTTTGGGTTTGATGGCGAAGCTGTGGGAGCTTCATCGCTCTCCACCTGCGTCTCATGAGCCATTTCTTCTGAAGCCACGAAAAGCAAGGAGTCGAAAGAGTATGGAAAACGTAAAAGGAGGCGTTTTCGTCTCAATACATTGCGCTGCCTGTCTGTCGATTTTGTTGGGGAAAGTTATTTAGTTAAACATTGAAGCTAGCGGGCGGTGACCTCATCACCAAAAATTTCAAATCGATCAAATTTCTTTTCTTCAATCTTCACAAGCTCTTCAAACAAGACAACAACGGCTGCGCTATTTTCAAACAAGAACCTCATTTTCAATCCAAAAAACGATGTTTTGTTAAAGCTGCACCCTGGTTCTACTATTTCTCTTTGGAAAACTACGAGTTAAGAATCTCAGCAATGGCAGAAACTGGAGCTTCAGTGCCGAAATCTCAGAATGATGGCCGAAATCCCTCTGCAATCCCACCGAGACTCGACAATGCCAGCTCGTCTATAGACGTCGCTACTACCCCTATAGACGACGACAGCAATTTCTACAATACACCTCTCGGTGGAGGCACCCCTCTCCCTCCGTCGCACACTGCAAATGTACCCGAGATCGGACGGCCTGCGACGCCAGTGATGGCCCGTCCACAAATACCTGGACTGAGTCTCTGTAATGAGCGTAACGGAACCGAATTGCAATCGCATCCAGAACAGGATAATGGTACCACGCTAGCCGATTCTTTAGACCTCGTCATCAACGCAATAGAAGCCGCGGCGAAGGAAGAATCTGAAGGTATCTCCAACGGCACAAATGACACAGGCCTAAAATATACGACTACAGAAATCGGAGAGATAAACATGAAAGAAACAATATCTCAGCAAGGACCTGTAGAAGATGACGTTCAAGCACAATTGCCATTACAAACGCGAGATAGTACGATGCTGGTCGCTGAGAGCGTGGTATATGGTGGTGTCCCCGCAACGAATGAAATTGTCATGGCCGAAGATGCGCCACCAGAGAATGGAGAAAGGGAGTGGGAGACGGATTCTTCACCTTATGAATCGTCGTCCGATCCATCTTCCGACTCCTCTTCAGACTCCAGCGACGAAGACGAAGATTATGAGTTATTAAACCCGGAAGAACAAGCTCGCATATTAATGGAAGCGGCAGGGTCGGATGACGAAGATGGAAAGGATGGAAAATCGGCAGCGAGGGAGGTGAGGACCGCCAATGAGAAGCCGGAAGAACTTTACCCTAAGCCAGACCTTAATATCACGTCTGATATGAAGGTCGAGATGCTTGGCAGCGTTGAGTCGGTCATCGATAATATCGTACTGATCAAGGCCAACATATCTGGCGAATACCAAGTGCTTGAAGCTGGCTCTGTTCTCTGCTCAGCGAACCTGGAGGTTATCGGAGTTGTATCGGATACATTTGGCAAGGTCGAACAACCACATTATACGGTTCACTTCGCAAGCCAAGAGGAAATTGACAAGGCAGGCTTGGAGAAAGGTGTGCCGGTGTTTTATGTGGCCGATCACTCGAAATTCGTTTTTACTCAACCCCTCAAGGGATTGAAAGGAAGCGATGCCTCAAATATACACGACGAGGAAATTGGAGAAAATGAAGTAGAGTTCTCTGACGACGAAGCTGAAGCGGACTATAAACGCCAGCTCAAGTTGAAACGACAACAAAGACGTGAAGGTCGATCGGAGCCTAGCAGGGGCGGCAAACGTCGGGGAGGGACAATAGGACTTTCCGCCCTGAGAAATATGGAACTCAATTACGATGACGAGCCACAAGATGATGGTTATAATACTTTAGAACGTCCGAAAGACCTGCATGAGCAGATGATGGCTCGTGATGTAGTGATGCAAGAGGGTTCACACCATCATTTCGAGAGGAATCCCCGTGGTGGCCGAGGAAGGGGAAGGGGACGAGCTAGGGGACACGACCGGGGAAGAGGTGGCCGGGATAGGGGTGGCGGTGGCAGACATCAGTCTCACCGAGAAGGCTATCAACATCAGCAGTGGCAGCAGCAGCAGCAGTCTGCTCCTGAACGACCACCACACACGCATGACCTTTCTTCCAACGGATACCCTCCACCACCGCAATATAACGCCAACCCTACCAACTATGCACCAGCGTCCGCCGTACATCAAGCATATTCTACACTATCCCCGCCAGTAGCCCAATTCCCTATGCAAAATTTCCCTTTTCTTTCTCAGCAACCTCCGTTTGCCTTCCCACCCCCTGGCGCTCATATCAATCCGGCCTTTTTTCCAACTTTTATGCAACAGCAACAACAGCAACCGCCATCCATATCACCACAAACGCCACCGTCCCAAGCACCAACTGATGCATTTGCTGCTGCACAGGCTCAGATAGATTTATTAAGACGATTGGGTGGTGGGGGGTGACAACGAGTTGTGAAAAGATTGGAGTATGTGCTGGCCTGGTTTGTCTAGCATTTATTCAAGCTTCTATCACCTTTTCTTTGTCATTTCCTCTGAATACGTATCAGTTTGGCGTCAACTGGAGAGCTTGTTGGAATTTGGAGTTATTGTCAAACTTTTTGGCTCATCTTGGATTCGACTGGAAAAGCTTTTATGGATGGAGTTTAAAATGGGCTTCCAATAAGTTTTTCATGTTTGTATCACCAAATTATATCCTCAGATTTTGTATTTGAATAAGTAGATTTATGGTGGTCTAAGTAATAGCTACATTTGATACCCACACCTCGTGGATTTTGCCTAAACCATCCCAAACGCCTGATGCTATGAACGCTATATTAAAATCACCTCACCGTCCCAATTCGAACTCGCCAGAGCCAGTTCCTATGTCATATTCGGCTTCATGCTTTTCGCAAGTGTCCAGAAGTTCTCCATCTTAGCACGTGATAAGGCATCTTTTGCAGCGGCATCAGTCTCGCAGACCCTGGCACCGAGCCACTTGCGGAAAGCTCTCGCCTTCTCTTGTCCTTCCCATACTAATGTACATGTGTTGAGACTCAGATCTTTGAGTTCACCGGTTTTCTCGTCCTCTGCCGCCAGCCAAGAAGCCAAAGCCTCTCGATTTCCTTCTCTGACCGCGTTCGCTCCAGCATTTTCAGTCCAGTCGATACGGTTGAGCATAAGTTTTTTATATGCATTGATGGAATGGTATCCTCCCTCGACAATCACGAGGTTGAATTTGGGGTTCATAACACAGATGCCGGAGAGAGCATGTTGCTCTGCATTTTTACTGATTTTAAAGCGATGGCGGCCATTGGCTAGGTTATCCACCCGGTAAACATTGACGTATACGCCTTTCATGGCATCCTTTTCTTGTTGTGTTGCAAGCTTTTCGTGTCGTTGCTCCTTTGTTAGCTTGCGGGCTTCATTTTCCGCCATATGCTTCTCTGCACGTTCGGCTATTTCGCGGTTGACACGAGCCTCGACAGCCGTGGGATCTTTAACCGCTTCTTCGCCGAGAACTCGCATCAAATTGGATTTCTTGACCTTCGGTGGGGGAGCTGGTTCCAAGCCTAGCCTGATTTTGGCTTGTTGTTCTTTGAGGTCGGCCATTCGTCTCTGACGCCGTATTTTGGCCTGCTCCTTGGGTGTAAGAAACATTGGTTTGGGTGGTGGCACATTCTTGTCTTGGGGAGGTTCTATAAGGACAGGATGTTGTATGTAGGCGGTAATGACCGAGTCGGGAGTATCAATCTTTAAATTACTAGGGTCGTTAAGGGCGCTATAGTCGTTTCCATTGACCAGACCCTCGTCCCACCATTCAATGGCAGGAGGAGCGGGGACCAAAAATGCCTTTTCCACATCTAGATCTTCGTCGATACCAGCTTGCCGGGCGCGTTCAGCAATGCGCTTCTTCATGGCTTCCAGCTGGGCCTGGCGCCGTAAAGCAGCAGCTTGCTGAATATATTTTCCTTTCTGGTTGAAGACAAGCTGGCGGGAATATCGCGGACGGGTCACGGCCGTTTTTGCTCCGAGGCTGGGATCGAAATAAGGATTATTTCTAATTTCTTCAATCGAAGGACCCGAGAGATCGAGCTGTTTTCCTTTCATTTTTATAGAAGACCCCGGGGATTCTGTTCGACGGTTTGCCATTGTGGTAGCAAACTTGGGCTGCATTGCTTGTTTGCCTCTGGCAGACCTGCCATCCGGGCCAGCATCTCCAAGAAGAGCAGGATGCAAACCCACGTCAAGACCCCCCCTAGCTCTAGACATCCCATCGTCAACGGGCGGAGGAATAAACGATAGCGGAGGTTGGGGCTTTTGGTGTGCGGCAGCGTTCGCTCTTCCAGTGGCTGCAGCGACTCTAGCTTTCATTTGTTCGATTCTGGAGAGGGATGCACTCGCGGCGGGCGGTGCCGGCACAGGGGACGGTGACGCCAATGAAGTTGGGCTCGCTCCTGTTTGCGCTTGAAGTCGAGCTCGCACGGCTTCTGCTTTGGCCCTCGCCGCCGCAATAGCTTTCTGAATATCGATTTTCGGAGCGGTGCCATTGCTGCTGGCAGGTGCAGGTGATCCCTGTTGAGAACGTGGACGTTTCTGAGCATTGTTACCTTCATCACCAGGATGTGGCCGTTTCAGTGAGCTTCCTGGCGCATCGGCCATGATTGAATTGACCTTGAAGGGAAAAAAAAAAGGCCTCAGTGCTGAACAACGCGATGTCACAAACAGTTGACCGTGCAGTTTGCCCAGCGAGCTGGAAAGAAACAAGCAAAACGAACAAGATGCTGACTCAGCTTCGTCTTGGCACTGCAGGCAAGCTAGAAAGCGGAGATTCGTGGCAGAAAAAAAAAGTTCCCCAAAGAGGAAATGAGAAGAAGCTCGCTCGACGGCGGCAGAGCAGAACAGAACAGCGTCTGGTCAGCCGGAGAGAAAGGGTCGCAATTGGAGAGCGTGACACCACCTCAGAGGAACGATGGCAAGCTTTACCCGACCCGTGTTCTCCACGGTGAGCGGCGTGGACTTTGAAATCCTCTCCAATAACGAAATCAAATCGATATCGGTGAAGCGCATACACAATACGCCGACTCTCGATTCTTTCAATAACCCGGTGCCTGGAGGTTTATATGACCCAGCCCTCGGTGCATGGGGTGATCATATGTATGCAATGCCCTACTACCTCTTTTTTGATGGACATTCACAATTTTTCGCTGACAATTCATCTTCACATAGCTGCACGACATGTCGATTGAATACGTGGTCTTGCGCTGGCCACCCAGGCCACATTGAACTTCCGGTTCATATCTACAATGTAACTTTCTTCGACCAGCTTTTCCGTCTACTAAGGGCACAATGCATCTATTGCCACAAGTTCCGGATGTCGAGGGTACAGATCAATACGTATGTTTGCAAATTGCGTCTCTTGCAGCATGGCTTGGTTGAGGAGGCTTCAGCAGTTGGAGCTATGGAACTTCAAAAGGGTAAACATAATAAAGGAGATGGGGATTCGGAGAGTAGCGAGGATGAAGATGAGGAAGATCTCATTGCGCGTCGAAACGCCTATGTCAAAAAATGCATCTCCGGCGTTGCAAAGCAGCGGATGGGACAAGATCATATGCAGACGGCGAAAAACCCGGTAGCGACGGAAATGAGGAGAAATTTAGTGCATGATTTCTTGAAGGACGTTGTGGGGATGAAGAAATGCGCGTCTTGCAGCGGGTGAGTTTTGGGATCTTCTCACACTGGCCGGGACCAACATGGCTGACAATACTTTAAGGATCTCACCTCCGTACCGAAGAGACAAATACTCAAAAATCTTTCGAAGGCCGCTGCCACTGAAGGCTAAAGCTGCGATGGTTGCGGGTGGCTTCCAGATTCCGAACCCACTTGTACTTATGGATGAAGCGAACCGACTATCAAAGAAGTACAAGTCGATACAGAAAAAGGACAGTATTAATGTAGTTGCCGATGATGATAATGTTAGTGTTGTCACCGACACCCATGGAGCCGAGCAAGAAGTATCGATGGGGAACGCAGTATTAGCCGCAGTCGAAGAGGCAGACGCTTCGGGATCGAGTGGTCAATTAGACGATTCTCAGCAATATATACCCTCCTCGGAAGTTTACGCTTCAATCCGATTTCTTTTTGAGAAGGAGCAGGAAATTTTGGATTTGGTTTACGATTCGCGACCCGGCTCAAGGCGGAAATCGCCTGTGAACGCGGATATGTTTTTCCTCAAAAATCTACTTGTGCCGCCGAACAAATACCGTCCAGCTGCCCATCAAGGTCCCGGTCAAATTATGGAAGCTCAGCAAAATATTTCTTTCACCCGGATCATGAAATTATGTGATCAGATCAACCAAATTAGCAGGGAGAGGCAGGGTGACAACAATGAATCTGTGTCAAGGATCCGAAACTATCGCGATCTACTTCATGCTATCGTACAACTGCAGGATGCTGTAAACAGTTTAATGGATCGTGATCGAAATCCAGCACAAGGAGCAGCAGGTATGCAAAATGAGGATGGCATTAAGCAAAGATTAGAAAAGAAGGACGGCCTTTTCAGAAAGAACATGATGGGAAAACGTGTCAATTTCGCAGCCCGAAGCGTTATATCCCCTGATCCAAACATCGAGACTAACGAAATTGGAATTCCTCTTGTTTTTGCCAAAAAGCTCACATATCCGGAACCGGTGACAAATCACAACTACTGGGAGCTCAAGCAAGCAGTGATAAACGGTCCAGATATTTACCCAGGCGCCTCAGCTGTGGAAAACGAGCTAGGACAGGTCGTTAATCTGAAATTCAAAACAGTTGATGAACGTATTGCAATCGCAAATATGCTTCTCTCGCCATCAAATTGGAAACTGAAGCGCTCACGTAATAAAAAGGTATATCGACATTTGACGACCGGAGACGTGGTGCTGATGAACCGACAACCTACTTTGCATAAACCGTCCATCATGGGCCATCGAGCTAGAGTGTTGACCGGAGAGAGGACGATTCGAATGCATTACGCCAATTGTAACACATATAACGCAGATTTTGACGGTGACGAAATGAACTTACATTTCCCCCAAAATGAGATTGCACGGGCCGAAGCGATGCAACTTGCTGATACTGACCACCAATACCTTGTTGCAACTTCCGGGAAACCTCTTCGTGGTCTTATTCAAGATCATATCTCCATGGGAACCTGGTTCACATCTCGGGACAGTCTTTTTGACGAGGACGATTACCATCAGCTTCTTTATAATTGTCTTCGGCCAGAGAATTCTCACACCGTGAGCGAGAAGATCGAACTTATGCCTCCTACCATTTTTAAACCCGCGCCCCGATGGACTGGGAAACAGATCATCTCCACCATTTTAAAAAATATCACTCCTGTGAACAGAACCGGCTTAAACCTAGTGGGAAAAACGTCGACTCCAGGAGATCGGTGGGGGAAAGGTTCTGAGGAAGGCACGGTCATTTTCAAAGACGGGGAACTGCTGTGTGGTATATTAGACAAATCTCAACTTGGACCTAGCGCTGGCGGCCTGATTCACTCCGTTCATGAGGTTTATGGACATGTTGTTGCTGGGAAACTGATTGGTATCCTCGGACGTCTACTTACCAGGTTCCTTCAAATGCGCGCGTTTACTTGCGGTATGGACGACCTTCGGCTAACCAAAGAGGGGGATGAAGCGCGGAAAAAGGAGTTGAAGAAAGGTGACAATCTTGGCCAAGAAGTGGCTCTCAAGTATGTTACCCTGGATGAGAACTCAGATGATGATAAAGATGCCGAATTGCGAAGACGACTGGAAGATGTACTACGGGAGGATGAAAAGCAAGCCGGTCTGGATACTATGTTTAACTCTAGAACAGGTGAACTTTCGTCTTCTATCACGTCTGCATGCCTACCTCGTGGTCTTGAAAAGCCTTTTCCGTGGAATCAAATGCAGGCCATGACGGTCTCTGGTGCTAAGGGTTCAATGGTCAACGCAAATTTGATTTCCTGTAATCTGGGACAACAGGTTTTGGAAGGCCGCAGAGTGCCGGTCATGATTAGCGGGAAGACCTTGCCTTCATTTAAACCATTTGAAACCAAGCTTATGGCCGGTGGTTACGTCTCCGGTCGTTTCCTTACTGGTATCAAACCTCAAGAATATTATTTCCACGCCATGGCTGGACGAGAAGGTCTTATTGATACTGCTGTTAAAACTTCGAGATCCGGATATCTCCAACGCTGTTTGATTAAAGGAATGGAGGGCTTGAAAGCAGAATATGACAACTCAGTACGAGATGCCACGGATGGAACCCTCGTACAATTCCTGTACGGTGAAGACGGTTTGGATATCACGAAACAAAAACATCTCCGAGAATTTGGCTTCCTGGCTCAGAATTATTTGTCTATTCTTGCGCAAGTCAATGGTATGGACGAATTCAACAAAGTCAATAGCGAGGTTGCTTCTGAGTGGAATAAATCCGCCATAAAAAAGGTCAAAAAGACAGGCCAACTGGATGCCAAGGATCCAGTGCTGGCTCATTATCATCCAGGAGCTAACTTCGGAAGTACTTCTGAATCTTTCGCTGCTGCGCTTAAGGAGGTAAAGTTTACTCACTTCTACTTAACGAGTACTTGCTAACTTTCCTTATTAGTATGAGAAGAAAAACCCTGACAAGCTCCTAAAGGATAAGAAACAGGGCATTGACTCGGGCATCTCCAAGAAAGACTTCGAACACATCATGAACATGAAGTATATGCGTTCAGTCGTAGACCCTGGTGAAGCAGTTGGGATCGTTGCTGGGCAATCCGTCGGCGAACCTTCTACCCAAATGACTTTGAATACATTTCATTTGGCAGGTCATTCTACCAAAAACGTCACGCTAGGTATCCCTCGTCTTAGAGAAATTGTTATGACTGCTAGTGCTCGCATTTTAACCCCTACTATGTCGGCCAACTTTTATGAACAAGTTTCTCCCAAAGATGGCGAGTTATTTGCCAAGGGGATTAGCAGGCTTACTCTAGCAGAGGTTGTCGATAAGCTTTCGGTACATGAACGTATATCAAAGGATGGTAAAGTGAAAGCGAAAGTTTACGATATCCATATCGACTTCTTCCCTCCCAAAGAGTATACCCAAGAATACGCCATCGAAATTAAAGACGTGCTGGAAACACTAGAAAAGAGATTTATACCGAAACTCGTGAAGCTTACAAGGACTGAGCTGAAAAAACGGACCAATGAACAGTCTCTGTCTAACTTTTCCGCGTCTCAGCCTGAAGTTGGAGCTTCCATCGGGGTTGTGGAAGAAGGCGCACGGACTGGCGAGGGAAGAGAAGATGAGAGTGATGATGACGAGGATGAAGATCTAGATGATGCGAAGAGAGCAAGTTCATCACAAAACAGGTCGAACCAGGTATCGTACGAAGCTCCTGATGAAGATGACGAAAATATCATTCGACGCCAAGATTCCCCAGAGCTCGAATCTGAAGACGAAGATGACAGTGGCGAGAAGAAAGCCAAACGTCAAGCATCGGGCGACGAAGACGTCGATATGAAAGATGCTTCTGATATAGAAGATGAAGCCAAGGAACGCGAAGAGTCTGTCCGAGATAAACATGCCGAAGTCACTAGATTCAAATTCGATCCTAAAAAGGGCAAGTCATGCGTCATTCAACTTCAGTATGATGTCTCGACGCCCAAACTCCTTCTTCTACCCCTTGTAGAAAGCGTTGCCCGCGCGGCCGTCGTTCAATTCATACCCGGCCTCGGCACCTGCTCATACGTACCCAAAGATAAAAACGGCCCAGCACATGTGGTCACTGATGGAGTCAATCTCCTCGCCATGCGCGATTATCAAAACATAATCAACCCACACACTCTCTACAGCAATTCCATCCATCATATGCTTACGCTCTATGGCGTCGAGGCGGCAAGAGCAAGCATCGTTCGCGAAATGGACTCCGTTTTCAAGAGCCATAGTATTGCCGTTGATAATCGCCATTTGAATCTCATTGGTGACGTGATGACTCAGAGTGGAGGTTTCAGGCCATTCAATCGAATGGGCATTGTTAAGGATAGTACATCGCCATTTATGAAGATGAGTTTTGAGACCACTGTGAGGTTCTTAAGGGATGCGGTGTTGGAGCGCGATTGGGACAACCTTGCTGCACCAAGCAGCAGGATTGTTATGGGAAGAGTAAGTACTGTAGGTACTGGGTCTTTTGAAGTTCTTGCACCAGTTGGATAAATCGATTACTGGAGTTACATTTTGGCATCTAAATCTTCGTGGGAAAATATTGTGTCACTTTGTATGATGAAACGAGCAGTTTTTTCATAGAATGCAAAAATAGTCATCTTAGGGGTCCATTCAAGTCATAGTGTAGAGTACAGCAACCAGAAGTTTCATCTATTTACCAATTTAATATGTCCCAGAACTCCGCCCAACGTATCTTCATATCTGCCGTTTATAGAACAATCAAGAAAAGTGCCTCAGGATTATATCAACTATTTCCGATTATTCCGCGTCCAACATCATCAGGTCTTCGTCGATATTCTCGTCATACATCTCATAGTCAACGTTTCCATTATTCGCACCATTAGCTGCTGCCAGAGCAGCTTGCTGTTGAGCCGCTTCATGGCGCTTCTTATCACTCTCACCTTCTTCTTTCTCCTTATGGCGTTCCAGATCAGCCAAGCTCCAAGTGGATATGCCTTCCTGGTCTTTGGCTTTGAAAGGTTGAGCCATCGTTCGCAGCCAACTCTTGGCCGTCGCCACGGCCATATCCGTGCTCAAGTTCGTTTCGCTCTCGAGCATGTTTTGATTGATCCATTTCGGAAGTTGGTTTCGTTTTCTTTGGAAACGACGGTCAGCGAGAACCATGATCCCGTAATCGTCTTTACCCCGGATGACACGACCAAGACACTGCGCGGCATGACGCATAGCGTCGAACGAGAGAAATTCATTGTCCTTTATTCGGTAGTTGTCCCGCAAGAATTCAAGCCGCGCTTTCAGAATGCGTGATTCCGTGTACTGGAACGGAGCGCCAATGCAGAGGACTGCACGGCCATAATGATGGTCAAAATCGATTCCTTCAGAAACTTTGCCCCGAGCGACGCAAAGGAGGATGGCGCCACGGCCATTGCAGCATGCAGTGCGATATGTCTCGAGTGCGAGAGATGACTCTTGAGAATCGGGTGTCTCAACGAGGATTAATTTATAATTCCATATGGAATCGAGAATACCCATCCCCTGCCACATGCTTATGATGGATTCCATGTAGAGATATGAAGGAAAAAATACTACTATTCCATCGGGCGTTATGCGAGAGAAATCAAGAAGTAGATTGCCGTAATTTCGAACGACGCCAGGGTCGTTGCGAATTTGGAAGGAAGAAGATATTTGGGCCTGATCAGAGCCACGCGTGACGATCATTGGTAAGAAAGAACGTCGAGCGAGGGTCATGCTGTATGATTCCTGAAGCACAGTTGTGAATCCAAGCATCTTTGGATACATCTCTAGAGGTGAGAGGGTACCCGACGTGATGATCACTGAGCTGAACCTCTCAAACACAGGTTTGATGGCTATGGCTGCATCTAGGCAGGTTAAATGGAGAATAGGGTTTGGGACTGTCGCATTCTCTGATTCAAAGGGCTCGAGAATGAGTAGAAATCCCTTTTCGTAAGTGGCAGCCAACGTGGCAAACGTTGCTACTTCTTGAAGAGGTTGATAATCCTCAATATTCATCAGTTCTAGGGTTCGAACAAGCGAAGTGAGTCGTTCTGCGCAAAACCTCAATGGCTTTCGCTCAATGAATGTTAAGTCTTTCAAATGAGCGAGAAAGGAAAGCGGTGTCTCAGAGATGGCATGTATCACTTTCATACGAGTCTTTAAGTATTCGATAAACCGCTTTAAAAATGCGACAAAGTGCTCTGCTCTCCGAATATTTCCCGGAACTGCTTCTTTGAGTAAGTCGTCTGGTAAAGCAGGGTTTGCCATAAGCTGGTCCTCTTCCCGCGCTTGGTCGGCTTCTCTTAGACCTTCGACCAGCTTTTCGTATTCCCTCTGTAGTTTGTCTGCGTCGGACCTCTTCATCTCATCTATTTTACGCTCCAGGTTGCTTGCACCACGGCTTGCTTTTCGTAGCGAGTCTTCGGTGATATCGATGCTGAGGGATTCAATGCAGACATTGTCAATGTTATGGGCCTCATCGAAAACTACTATGCAGTCCTTTGAAAGCTCTTTCGACACTCGTTCCGCGATTTTAGGGTCGAGTAAATAGTGATATGAATATATTATAACGTTGCAAAAAGGCATCTTTTTGTGGTTAGTGGCAGATCCGCAAGAAAGCCATTCAGAAACTAAATCAGCGTACCATTCGTCGAGCAGAAAAGTACGGACATTGCTTATGTTGTTCTCCGTACCTCAGGAGACCGTCGAGCGTATAAACACCAGGTGGAACGAGGTTGCCGGGTTCTAAATGATCAAGATTCTACGATGGTTAGCATTGTTCCAGCATAGAAAGACGGCCGCGGACCTCATGATATATGCAGAGTTCGACATCTTCCCCCTTTTCCTTTCTTTCTTTCACAAAACTAGCTGTCAGGCTCCGACATCGAGCGTCCACGACTGTACCGCTCTTTTCTCGCCTCACAGAGGGATGGAGACACAAATTCTTTCTGCTGGTCAAACCCAAGGCCCTAAAATCCTCGGTATATCCTAACTGTTGTGCTCGAAATTTCATTAACTGTTGTAATTCCGTCAAAGCCTTTTCAATCTCAGACATTGTTCGAGAGCAATAGATTAATTTCCTGTGCTCCGGCTTATGTTGCTGGTATGCAATAATGAGAGATAGTAGAGACACGGTCTTGCCAGTTCCAGATGGCATCTCCAGGACGCAATGCCCGCCCGCATCCAGGGTCTTTTTGAGGTCGCACATGTATGCATACTGCTCAGGGTAGATACGCGGATACGGGAAAAGGATAGGTAAATCACTAGCAAAAGAGTTTAAAGCCTGTTAGCCAGTCCGTTCTTCCACTGCAAAAAGGCAAGGAAATATATATCTCGTACTCAATAAAAAACTTCATTGTCGCAGGCAAAAGCCCTGACAAGCCCTAGCTCGCCGGTTCCGGTTGAAATTGTTCGAAGATAGCAAGATTAGAAACACGGTTTCGTCTTCTTCTTCTCTCTCTCTTTCTCCCTCCCTTTCTCTCAAAGAAGACACACACAATCTCTCTGCCTTGAAGGCTTGAAACGCGTGTTCAAGTCAAAAGCTCAAGAAGGAAACGGGAGAAGATCGCCAAGTCACGTGAAACCCTCTGGCCCCCTCCGGGTTCCGCTTTTGGGCGTCGGGGGGGCGAAGCGCTGAACTTCCCCCCAAAGCTTTGCTGTTTGTAGTTAATATTTTAGACGCCAACAAAACTCCGTTCGCATCCTCCTCGGAGTGTCTTCTCGAATAAATAATACGATGGTGTGGTTGTGTTGATTTGTTTTCTTATTCTCTTATATCCTTTTCCTTCGCCCGTTTAGTTACCCAAAGAGCGACAAGACCAGTGGTATGACGTTGTTACCGGAGATCTAAAATCGCCATGAGCAAGAAATTCAAATCGCAAGCGTCGAGCAGCCGGGCTGCTACTACCGGTGCCTTTGGTACAGCGTCGCTCGGCGCTTTCTCTCAGGCAAGGCCAGGTCAAGGAGATGTTCCTTCGTCCTTGTCGTATATATTCGAACCGCCAGACTTGTCGTTGATATCGCAGTCGCAGGTGGTTGTTGCGTTCAAGAATCTGTTGAAGAAAGACAGTATTACCAAGTCGAAAGCTCTAGAAGACCTACTTGATTCTATTTACGGCTCTGAAACTCAGAAAGTAAAGCTGGAAGATGGCTTTTTAGAAGCCTGGGTGTGTGTTATCTATCCCTAATCTAGTAATGGACAGTATTGTTTATAATAATACTTCGCCTAGGTTAAGTTATTTCCTCGCATCTCGATAGATGCTTCGCGGAAGGTTCGCCAGCTTGCCCATACGCTTCAAGGATACATAGTATCGACAACGGGAAGGCGCATAGCCCGCTATGTCCCCAAGATGATCGGGGCATGGCTGGCAGGCCTATACGATAACGACAAGCTAGTCACCAAAGCAGCCCAGGACTCAATCATCCGTGCATTTCCTACCGAAGAAAAAAGACAAGCCATCTGGCAGAGATACCAATCAGCCATTCTTGAATTTGTGGTAGATGCCGTTGTTCAACAAACGCCCCTTACTCTGAGCGATGAACGAACCGTCAGACCAGACGAGGCGGAAGCGAAGCATGCACGTGTTGTTGCAACAGGTTTGCAAATGCTTAATAGATTGCTCGGTAATATCATTATCGCTATACTGTTTCTCTTTGAACCATGCCATGCTAACTCGCCTACAGCTAAAACCCCAATGGTGGATTTGGAGAAGGACTCCAATCTCCTCCAAATATTATTTGGTAGTCGTTCTTTATGGCAATTCGCCCATCACGAAGACTCCTTTGTTCGACGGTCTCTATACGATCTATGCCAAACATCCCTCGCTGCGGCTACCGATTATATTGAATGGAAAACACTAAGCGCACAACTGCTGTCGAAATCGTTACATATGGACCAACACGGGTCAGCGTCTAATTTTTCGACCCTTTTACTGCATCTGACAAAAGCCCATCCTTCAGTATGGAGCGCCGACTATTCTGGAAAAACCGGTGCCCTGAAACGACTCCTTCAGTATATCAAAAAAGGCTCTCAAGGCGCGTCCCCTTCGTTTTGGAAAAACCTGCACCACTTGTTCCAGTCTATTCCATCAGAGGTCTTGTTTCCAGAGTGTCAGGATGGAAATAATAAATTAGAATCTGCTTCCTCTATTATGGAAGCGTTCCTCGAAGGCATTTCTAACAGGGAGGAGCCGCGTTCAAACCTATTGGCCGCTTGGTCTTCGTACTTCAAAACTAGTTTCTGGATGTTGGCGGAAATTGAAGCGCCGGATTGTCGCTTGCATTTGGCCGAAGGGTATATTTTTCCAGTACTGGAACATTACGTACTGTCCCCGTCAGATCAGTCGAAGTGGACTATCCGACATCAAGCTGCCGTTGACATTTGCGCAGAATGTCTTATTTCTACTGCCAAGGTGGTCGAAAGCGGCCCGATTTGTCAACTCTGGACAAAACTAGCGGCCTCATTATCCGAAGGCATTAAATTGTCTGCACCAGAACAGTCTGAAAACTACCAGGCCTCGCAAGATTTAATCTGCCTACAATCCTCTCGGCTATTTGGCGTTGAGTTTCAAGTTATCAATAAACTTAACGCTATCAAAGAGGTGTCACCCATCTCAAAGGTCTTCCACGATACTACTCTTGATTTATTTCATACCGCTTTGCAAACTCTTAAGTCACGGGAAGGGAAGCCTTATGGTGCTGCTTCGATCATCAAGGAAGCTGTCACAACAGTTCCGCAGTTTATAACTGATACAGATGCTCTATGCTCATTTTTGACAGAGGATATCCCGAATCTTGTGTCGTCACCATCTTCTTACCATTTGGTCTCCACTGTCTTTGCATACCGATACCAGCAAGATTTCCAGGCTTTTCTTGAGAAGCTAATAGATGCCTTCCAGACATCAGTTTTTATCTCGAATACTTCACGCGGATTTCAGATGCTACTCTCCTCCGTCACTTCAGAGGATCTAGATTCACATCCCCGATTAGAAGCATTAATCATAGAAAGACTAGGCCAAGCTCTAAATGGCGACAAACAGGCATGGGAAGACATTGCCGTTATCCTTGGTAATTCTGCTTCCTATACTAAAATCGCCCCCTATGTCTTGAATAGTTTGGTGGAAAAGTTGTCAAGGGATGAGATAGCTCTGGAAATTCTCCGTGGCCTTTCAAAGATCGTCGCCATCGAGTCAGTCAAGGTCTTTGCCACTGGTCCAGAAAGCCCCAAGCTTATATCTAAACTGCTTTACCTTTCAGAGTCTCTTAATGAAGAGACCGCGCAACTGGCGGACTCTTTACAAGCAACCATAAGTTCTTTATCTGGAGGGTCGGGATCTAAACCAACAATAGAAATTATTCAGAGCAACTTTGAGAATGTCGGAAAAGAGTCATTATCGTGAGTGTTCTTGAGTAATTGCGTTGCTGACCTTGTACTTACAGTTCTCATAGGGTCGATGCTTTGATCATGATCGCAGAAGATATTGTAAAAGGTCTTCATGAAAAAGCAGATCTGGATTTATCCAAACTATTTCCCAGTGAGAAACAGTGGTCAGCCGCCCTACAACCATTCCTATCAATCCCGCCACCATCTTCATTATCTATAATGAGCCCACTAGGCGGAGCAGGGTTTCTTGTAGAAAACCCTCAAGAGGTCAATGTTTCGTCATTACCTCGTGACCCAAACCAGCTGGTCTTAGCGAGCCGATTGGCATTATATGTTACAAAGATGCTTTCTTCGACAAACGTCAATGACATTGATTCGGAACGGCGGATGGCGATGTTCATGTACCTTCCCCTTGTAACTCAACTGATTGAAGACGAATTGAATATGGAGGATTCGACTGCGATTTTACCCTTAGGTCCTCCGGAAATCCGGAATGCTTTTATTGATGTTGTTTCTGATGCCAAGCATGCCGTTAAGAGATGGGTCGGGGCTGTAGACATTTCTACACCCCCGTCAGACTGCGCGGCGGACTCAGATATTGTAACCTTCTGGCAGGGTAACTTGGAACAGCTTCAAGGGAATGCGCCCAGAGTGTACCGATTCGCAGATGTGTACTCTAGGGTTCTGTCGGAAAGAGACTCTTTGGGGAGGACCAGTTTTGCCGAGTCCTCCCTTGATTTTGCGCAGAAATTGGATAGCCCCTCCAATCCATTTGTTATGATCGCTGTTGTTACCGCCTTCAAAACGACTCTTAGCGCCTCTCCTGCTGCTACTAAACTATGTAACCAGCTCGTCTCGCAAGCAACTGGGCTTGACGACTTGCCTGAGACCGAAGGTTAGTTCTATCACACCGCATTGTCTTAGGCAGGCTACTTACTGGTAGTTATAGGTCTTCGAAAACTGGTCATTCTTAACGCTTTGATACAGGGAGAAAATCCATTCGTTGGAAAAATCCCTACTCAAAGATTAGTCTTCCTCGTGAAGCATTTGATAAAGTGCTTACAGTCAGAGGAGATAACGCTAAAAATGGTAGCGGAAATTTTGAAGATTTTCACGGCCGTCTTCCCTTGTATCAAAGAGATATATGGGTCTCATTGGGCCGACACATTTGTGATCCTTAAATCTTTATGGCAAAGTAGCAAGGGGTCTGACGAATATCTCCCGGCATTGCATGGTTCACTTCGCCTGTTCTCCTGCCTGAGAAAACTAGCAACAAACGAGAGCAATGATGATCTTGAAGAAGCGTGGACTGCAACGCAGAAGCAACATGCGGAAGCATTAATTGGTTTACTCTCTGAATTCGGTTAGTTGATCTTCTCATCGTTGCTGATATCAATCACGACTAATATCGCCGGTTAGATCCGTCATTCTATCCTGACATGCCGTGGAGTATAACGATTGATCTCCTTGACCGCCAAATAAAAGAAATCAGCGTAGAGCATGTTGAATATGTGAGCGGGCTTTTTGCTACACTGTCAGTCCACAGTAAGGGCGTACAACGTGCTGTTTACGATGTCCTACGTCGAGTTATACCGAAGTCACAGGAGGCGTTATCCTTCAATGTTGCATTGTCTGATGCTGTGGCCAATCTCCCCGATGAATTACTTTCGCTTCTTCTTGATGTTCCTTCCACAGATGTTTTGTCCCAGTATCCAGTTCAGGATGACATTTGGATGGACATTCGCTGCTACTTATTGAGTTGGAAGGCCGTTTTCGACCATTTCACTTTTTCGGTAAGCAATTCTGTCGTTTCTTTTTTGCATGTGCCTTTACTGACGTGATTTTTTCCTTCAGACCTTGCCAGTGCAAGAGAAGTATTCATCAGATATCAAAAACAACAATTGCCTGAATCCACTCCTGGATTTCATGTTTGACTTTTTACAAACTTCTCAGGGGAAGCTCATAGACGCATCCAAAATCGATGTTCGCTCGTTTGTGTTGGATGAATCGGAATCGTCAGAGATAGAAACACAGTGGCTGCTAACTCACATCTATTTTCTTTGTCTAAAATACTTACCAAACTTGACGAAAACTTGGTGGCTGGACAGTAAGAAGCGTGTGAAGGGGCCAGTGGAGACATGGACCCAGAAATACGTAAGTATCAGGCTACATCTCAATGTAGTCCAACTGATCCACTAACAAACGTCAGATCTCTCCCTTTGTGATAGAAGACTCGCTTCGAAGCGTGACGGATTGGCACAGCGCCAAAGATTGGACCAACGAAGAGCAAGCCTTACAAATCAGGGTATCTTACAAGGCCGCTGAAATTGTCGCTAGCATTGAAATCGACGAGGAATCTCCGCGAACATCAATATCGATTTCCTTGCCACCAACATATCCGTTGCAGCAGGCCTTGGTAATTGGCGGTTCCCGTGTGGCCGTTGACGAGAGGAAATGGAAGGGCTGGTTGAGGGCTATTCAAGGCGTCATCATGTTCTCCAATGGCAACCTAGTTGATGGTTTGCTTACCTTCCGCAGGAATGTCCAAGGTGCTTTGAAGGGCCAAGGAGAATGCGCGATCTGCTACTCCGTTATTTCGACTAATATGCAAACGCCCAATAAGCGATGCGCGACGTGCAAGAACACTTTCCATTCGGACTGCTTGTTCAAGTGGTTTAAAAGCAGCAACTCCAGCAGCTGTCCGTTATGCAGGAATAATTTCCTTTACTCGTGAGTTGTGAGATAGATGGGCATTGGTTGCATTGGGAGGTGCTATTGGTTTAACAAGCATTATTGTTAGAAGGTATAATATAAAAAGCATTGGTAAAAAAGGGAAACTCTTAATGCAAACCCCCACCGCTAATCCCATTCTTCTGCATTTGAGGGTCTTGAGTCACTCTGAACTCTGCCCTCGTCTGTGATAGAACGAGAATCGTTAGCTTGTCACTGGTCCATCTGCAGAACGACCCGTAGTGAAGTGGCTAGTTCAAAACCATGCTTTTCCAGTGATTATGAAGAATAGTGATCATGAATTCACCAATGGCTGGAGACGGTAGACTTCGGGGAGGACGGACCCTCTTTGCATAGATGATTCGCAGGTCATGCGTCTAGTTTGGCAACCTTGTCAGGCTTTTTTTGAGAATCAGAGGGCCGTGCATCATGCACCGCAATGTGGAATGAACTGGTTGGCATAGTAGATCGATGGGAACCCCTCATTTATACCAGATGTGGATAGCAACAGGTTCCGGGATGGCAGCCTTTTGGCATGTTAGTACAGACGTACA
The DNA here is from genome assembly GCA_001430945.1 of Amauroascus niger. Taxonomy (NCBI): domain Eukaryota; kingdom Fungi; phylum Ascomycota; class Eurotiomycetes; order Onygenales; family Onygenaceae; genus Amauroascus; species Amauroascus niger. Next base: position 45,022 of record LJPK01000718.1, on the reverse strand, counting down.
TCGTCAGCAGGAATGGACGAGGCTGCAAAAAACTGCACAGACACGCATCAGCGGCTCGATTCGATTCAAAGACCAAGTTGATTCGACGGCTATAAAAGCGAGCGTTCTTGCCGACTGCTAGGAAGAATAAAACGTCTCTCCTTTATGCACCCAGTCGAAAAAACCTTTGAAGATCTTCGAAAAATTCCGTTGATCTAGTTACGAGATATCCCAAGTTTTACCAGTTAAGAACCCCTTCTCTTTTGTATAAATACCTCCAGCTAACCCACTGGGCAGACCTCAGCCATGGCTCACCAAACCTTGACTATGCCAGTTGATCAACTTGCGTGCGACCAGTGCAGTACGTATTTCGTATCATCATCGAGGTAGATTCGGCGAGGTTAACGCCAAATGCTCAAAATAGATTGCCATAACAACCTCGCCCCGGAACAATTCTGTTCTATCTGCCAGCATGTCCATGTGAGCAATTGATTGTTCAATCGGATACCAATTCTGCGCCAACTGAGTGGCCCCTTGTGAGAGAGATGGAAACGCACTGGAGGACGAAGGGATAATTAGCGGCTTGTTTGGTCATTAGGAAGTCTTTGCATTGATTAATAGTCAATTTGATTTCATGAAGTTTGGATTGGCCAGCACTGTTCCAGTACTCAACTGTTTGTAATTCTTTAAAATGGATTTTTTCGCAGTTCTCACCAAGTGACAAGAAGCGATGGGTGGGTTTCGGATTTCCTGGAGCTCAAAACTTCTGGACCAGGTCCATCTGATAAGATTAGATTGCGGGGCAGCTCCTCTCTCTCAATTTGATCCAAAACGCCCAAAATATTAGAACGGCCTGTCCTCCTAGAAGCATATTCAATCGCGCGTCAATGCTATTTATTTGACCGTTGGATTACTTTTACGATATTCCCATCCCATGTCTGCACCCCAAATACCCAATCTAAGTACCATTCTTCGAGGCCGTGGGGGTCCTCGTCTCCGCGGGCGGGGTGCTCACACCGACGGTATTAGCGGGCATCATACCAGAATCCCCGCAAAGGACAAAGTAATTCAACAAACAGATCATGATGCAAGTGTCTCACGGCTGAGTGCGGTTGAGCTGGGCTATCTGGATGATCCATTTGCGAGAGCTTTGAGCGGTAATGGCGATGTGGGCAATGGTGCGGGAGCGGGCATAGGTTCTGGGAGAAGGTATCCGATAATAAATCGCGGTGAGTTGGTTCACAAGTATCTGTCAAAGAAACGGACAACAGTTTGGCTGAACTCAATGTTTCTTGATTTGTAGGGACGTACGTTCGGACGACGGCAATAGACATCCTTGTGTCGCTCTTCTTAGGATCGCGGACAAAACCAAATAGCAAGAGAAAAAAGAGGCAGATAATATCGCTGGGGGCAGGCTCAGATACACGAGTATTTCGATTGCTTGCTGAACAGCAAGTATCGGGTGCTAATAGAGAGGACACGTTTGTCTACCATGAATTGGACTTTCCAACAAACACAGCAGCGAAGATCAGAACCATCCGAGCCTCCCCATTACTATCCAACACGCTCCGAAAGAGTTCTTCTAATGGAGAGGCAGATGAAAATATAAGGATCTCAGGAGAAGGAGACGCGTTGCACTCCAAGTACCTTCATATCCATCCCATAGACCTGCGTTCCCTCTCCGGATTGCCGTCATGCGAGACGAGATTCGAAGGCATCGATACAACACTCCCCACACTCATAATCTCCGAATGCTGCCTAATATACCTCTCTCCGACTGATGCCTCCAACGTACTCTCTTACTTCACGTTCCTCTTCTCTCCCCACTCAGCCGCGCCTCCATCCCCTGCAGACCCAGAACCAACGCCCCTGGCCCTGATCGTCTACGAGCCCATCCGTCCGCACGACCCATTCGGCAAAACCATGATTTCCAACCTGGCTACCCGCGGCATACACCTCCAGACTCTACATCAATACGCGACTCTACGCCTGCAAAGAGACCGATTACAAAATGAAGGTTTCGTCACGGGTCAGGGTGCAGCAGATGTCGATTTCATCTGGGAGAAGTGGGTTAGCAGGGAGCAGAAGGAACGAGTGGCCGGATTGGAAATGCTGGATGAAGTTGAGGAGTGGAGGCTACTGGCAAGACATTACTGCGTGGCATGGGGATGGAGAGAGAAAAGCGAAGAGGGTGAAGGCGGGGAGTGGGTTTTTGAAGCGTGGAGGGAGCTAGAGAATCAGCAAGACGAGGGGGTTTGAGCTTAACCACGTCAATAATGTCAACCCAATTTTTGGATCGAACTTGTCCTGGAGGCTAGTTGCTAATTCGGTGAAACGAGAACCAATTATGGGTGCGGGTACGGGTAGGAGCAAACAATATGGATTAGTTTTTTAATAGCGAAGAGGAATGCATTTCAAGTTCCCATTAAAAGGATATAATAGTTTTCAAAAGAAGGCTGGACTAGAAAAACCAATACACCAAAGGTCAAATAGGTAACGATCCTCCTCACGTTCTTTGTGTCTGGGGCGCTTCCTCCCGATTTTTTCCAAATAGGGGCTTCTAATGGATGCTGAATGACGAATATAAGCTCCGTCAAAAGAAAAAGGCTAATCATTGCCCTCCAATTTTTGATAAAAGGACAACATCAAATCTCATAAACGTCGGGAAGGTAGTCTGTAAAAGTATGTACAAGAATGTAAAAATAGGGGGTATCAGAAATGGGTTGAATAGATATATGTTTAGTATTAAGGTAAACCTCAATCATGCAGCCAGTCTAGGCCGAAAAGAAATAAAACATCCATCATAAGCACCTAACTCAGACATGAATCTCATATGTTAAAATAAGGTATGTAAGTGAAAAAAAGGGGGTTATGCCCGAAAGGTTAAACGGCTTGCAAAAATGCAGGAATCAACAAGTAGGTAGCGAAGAAGAGATAAGCAATGCGCTACCACTGGTAGGCAATGGCTAGAGTATCGGTCGCCCTAAATTCTTCTAGAAACTGAGGAAGATCGAGACAACGAGAAAGCTGGCTGTCAGACTCAAAATGGACAAGACGGTCGTCGAGGCAGCGCCGGGTTTGGGCATGGAAGAAGCTGTCGGGGTTAAGGTTGCGGACGCAACGGCGGTCGTCGAGTTCGAGATCCTAGAAAATGTTGAACTGGGTTTTTCGACGAAAACGTGCGGCGAAACGGCGAGAGTCTTGGAGGTATGCGTGGTCATGATACTAGACTTTGTGGAAGTTGAAGCGATTGTCGACGTAATTTGTTCAGTGGAGGAGGTTGAGCTTACGATGCTTGTAGTTGTTGGTTCAGGAGTCGACGTGGTCGGCTCCACTGTGGTTGAGGTCGGTTCAGGAGCAGGTGTGGAGGTCTCGGGCTGTTCGTCTTCTTCTTTATCTGAGTCATCATCGTCATCTTCTGATTTTTTGGAACCTCCGCTGCTGCCTTGACCGGTTTCGAAGACGACGACATTGGCTTTGCTGCCTTTGGGGACAGTTACGACACAGAAGGAAGCTCCACCGGCACCGTCACTGCTGCTGCCGGTGACCTCGTTGACACTGTTTTTAGAAGGGTCAATTTCGCATGGAAGTCCATTACAGCCATCGCCATCACATTCAATTTTCACGCCATATGACGGGCTCTCATCGCGGAAAGGGGTGGCAGGCTCTAGGTAGATGGGATTCCAGCCGATTTTGAGGAATGTTTGCCCTTTGTCGTCCATGTTGGCTCCAGCAACGTAGGCAGCCCAGTTTCCCCACGGATTATCTTTCGTACCCCAAACGCAGGACGTGTCTGTGTCTTTTCCAGGTGGGTTGATATAATAACTACAGACATCATGAGCATACCAAAGACCTCACAAATTATTAAGAAGTACTTACTGAGCAGCAGTGGAGCACCAGTAATCAGGGTTGGGGACTGCAAGCTTGGCAGAGCTGTCAACACTAGTCGGGATCAACATGGCTTCATTGCCAGGGAGAACGGTCTGGCAAAAGGCCACAACACCGCCAGCTTCGTTCTTTGCAACAACGGAACCTGATGCATCGACACAGTATGGTTTGCTGGGGAATGGTTTCGAGACTTTCCCATCTTTATCGCAATACAAGCCACCGTTCTAGGATATTGCTATCAGTAAACCGACTCCGAAAAAAGGGGAAAAAAAACGAAAGGACAGTTTTAGGTCGTAATGCATACCATTGACATTGGATAAGAGTACGAGGTCGCGTCAGGATCCCATTGGGCCATGACCATGCCAGCCGGACATGCATAAGGACAATAATTGCCCGGTTCACATGGTTGATCGGGACTCATAGCCCATCCACCGTTCTCCTCATTCGGGGTGACGGCAACTAGTCCGGCATCAGACGGAAACTCGCACTTTCCTCCGCGTTTTTCAATTGGTCTGGCTTTGGAGGCACCGTGGGGTTTCTGAACCGGAGAGACGGCCGCACGACGGTGGAAATGATGGTGCTTAAGGCCCAAGCCATCTTTTGGAACATTCATAATCTTTCCATGGCTGTGACTATGACCATGATGGCCGTGGCCAGCCTGTGCGACGGAGGCGAAAACGAGGATGAGCGTCGAAGCTCTTGACAAAATTGAGTGTGGTTTCATCGGCCTCCCTGAACGGTTCAATCCTGCCGTTCGGGACTATGTGTAGAGGTGATATTTGATCTGGAAACAATATAAACGATATTTCTTTTCATACGCGACGCCGAACAACCTAGAGAATGCGACACAATCGCTAGCGACTTAGATCGGGCAACGAGGGAATGACTGTATGCTCTCGAAAGAACGAGATAAGAAAAAAGACACGAGCGAATGAAGGAGAGAGTCCAGGCTTAAAGGAGCGACGGGACTGAGGGTGTCGAAACACCAGCTAAAAAGGGAGAGACGAAATGAAACGAGCGACGGTGAAGGGTGAGGTCGAAGGGGAGCAAAGCAGAGAAGCTCTCAAAGGGGGAAAAAGGGAAAGCGCTAGCAAGCAAATTAAGCCAAATTAGCCCTAGCTACACAAAACAAACCTTCCAAGATCCTTTTTTTTTCCAATGATCTGCTTCAGGGCCAACTAACTAGTCCGGATGCGGGCTGCCCCGCGATCCAGGTGCCCAAACAGCAGCAATCACTTCACCACAACATGTTCGTCTGGGATTTGTTTCATCTGTTTTGCTGGCAGAATTCCCTGTTTGTTTTTTGTGCATCTATTGATCTCCTCCCAACTCATCACGGTCTGAAGTTGAAGGCATCACTATCTAGTTACATATTCTCTTCGATCATTCTGCGGCCGCACAGTACATCCACATCAAGGGCTGTGTTTACCTCAGTGTTGGCGTGGCTCATGAGGCAGACTTGGGGTGTGATTTCCAACCTTGGTATAATGGCTTTGCGGTAACCGTGGGGACAACGGCTGGATACGGTATAGTGCCAGGGGTTGAGATTGCGATCATCTTAAATTCAGCCAATCAAATTTGTGATGTTTGCAGATTCGCTGGGGTAATGCGGATAACAGTCAGCAGCCACCAAAAGTTAAAAGCAGCCACAGAATTGCCAAGGATCACAGCACGTGCAAATTCAGGAAAGATCTCTTCTCGCCCATCAAGGAGGAGCTGTTGCGGCTACCGAGTGGCTTACTAGTTTACGTTACCAACCGCTGCAAAGTGTAGGCAAGGGAGGGATGGAACACCAGCCGTCGTTATATCTAGAGCCAACTCAGTCCTGCTAGCTGGTTCTTACCTACACAGCCGTCATCTTAAGCATGTTGATAGAACCCTGGCGCCCTCCACAATGTGGCTTGCTCGAAATGCAGCCACCGATTGACACACATCGAAAGCCTTTCGATATCTCTGGCGGGTCTTGAATCGATACAGTCAATCTCGAGTGCTGCGTCCGAGGGTGGAAACCGCTGGTTACAGGAGTTATGCTCCTGTCTCAACCCGTGCACGCCTTGATCGCGCCATCTGCCGTGTTTCTTTTCCTAGCAAAAGAAATTAACCAAGAAGAGAGATATCAATCTTTCTTCGTATTATATACATAAACCAGCTTGTCTTTGCAGATAATGCAAATAACTGTCTTCCAGATCTATCCGATTCAAAAAGCCCTTATTGAAGCTCACAGCCGGCCCCTCAAAAGACCACAAATGCTACCATGGCTTGCCAAATCTAGCCAGAGTCTCCATCGGGTCATCCATTTGCTGCCATATATCAAACACATCTTCCGATGGTATCCAAATCATGCCAACCATAGCAGCTGCATTCACAATCTTTACACCTTCTTGGCTTGCACGAGACCTCGGTATCACTAACATCCATTCTCTCACCAGGACCAAGTTGTGGGAATAATCAGTCTGGTCAACGCCAGCCGCAACTAAAAGATCCTTGTATATTGAAAAGATGTCGCCTTCTGTAGCGGACTGCGGTAACCTGCGAGCAGCATGTCGGAAGGGTATATTGGGGATTATTCCTAAAAACCCTGCAAAAGGCAAATGTGTCAGTCCAACTACAAGCGGCTGAATAATCCTGAGAGAGGGAAACGTGTACACACCATCTTGAATGCCATATAGATCCGGAAAAAGGTCATGCACATTCCTCGGAGGACGTGGGAGTAGCTGCATATGCCGATGCGGTAATGACCATCCTCCCTGCAGTCCACCATTGTAGATAACTAGATAGGGACTTTTCAGCCTGCAAAGCACATTCCATCCAGCAGCCAGATCTGACGCAGAAAGGGGTTCAATCTGCGGCTTGTATTCATTTGTGTGCAGGACGAACTGGGGCCGCACAACGCAGAACTTGTTCAAGCGCAGCGTGTGTTCTGAACCGACATGTTCGAGGACGAAGTCTGGAGGATCTCTGGCAAACGGATTAGGAGTTTCTTTGGGTTTGTCGGATTGCACCTTGGCCTCGTTGATGTCGATTTGTGGTTTCTTTGTCAGGCTGGATGCGATGCGGAATTGGAGCTAGTGAATCATCGCGAATGATCGTGTTCCACTGTAATTAGTTTTTCTTTCTTCTGTCTTCCGTTTAAGGGCAGGGTTGAAGCAAGGAGGACAGGCTGCCCATGAGAGCAAATTGGCCATGTCTTTGCCTTACATTGAATGGCTGCGCAGGGACATGTATTGGCGGAGCATTTTTGAAAATTATGCTACCACTCTGAACAAGCTTGTCAAACTGTTTATGTGCTCGCGATTCTAGGTCCTCCATGTGTGCGTATGATAGCTTTTGCAATGAGAGTGACCCTGCCGTTCAATCGCGACAGCTCGTACAGATCTCATTGCGGAGGTGAAATTGAGACACAAGTTTGACGTGACGTTGATGAAAAACTAATTTTCCGCAACCTAATCGGATAACTAAAACCGGTATTTTCGTAAATATCAGGGTTGGTGACTTCAACCTTGGGACCCAAACCAACGATATCACTGACTTGAGGAAATATTACATAGTTGGGAAAGACTATTGGCAACGATATGTCGCTTTACGAACGCAAATAACCCAGGTTTACAGTTAAGTAGTCCCCTTTGCTCACGCTTTGATCGTTAGGTGGCTCGTTTTGTCACATGCAGGACGACTTTACAACGAAATCAGACACCCAAGAGAGTTCATCTTCACGCTCATTACATCAGAGCTCATCATGGGAGTGCAGAATGTCTTGCCCAATAACTTTGACGCTCCGAATGCGTACTCCGGCCTCGGATGGATCTATCCCGTCCAGAATCCTGGAAGTGAATTTTCCACGGGCGTATTTGAAGTCTAGGTATACCTTTTTTCCACCATGGAGAGATTCTCCATCGTCGACATAGAGCCGCCCAGCGGCGGTCCCATCAAGGCCCAAAGCGACCAGTATCTCAAAATCCTTGGATCGCAGTTCCGTCGTGGTGTTTGCGCTCTCAACCCGGAGAGGAACTATGCAACCGCCGCGAATATGCAGCGGAATACGGTCAAACGGCACGTTGGCTGTGTTGGAGGTTCCCTGGCCACGTAAAGGTTCCTGTGTCTCGAAATCATAAAACATATCTTCAGGTACGTAAAATTTCACTTTTGTCGAATTTGCTTCAGTAACCGGGGACACCAGAATACAATCTCCGAAGAAAAATTGTAGGTCGATTGGGAATGTATTTTGATCGCGTGGATATAAATACCATAAAGGATTGATTGCAGGAGTCCCGTCAAGTGATTGCCGATAAAGCGCAGTATAAAGGTAATCTAAGAGTCGATACCGAATAGAGATGGCATATTTGGCGGCTTCTATAACAAGTGGCCAGCGATAGAATTCTTGTGGAGGTGCATTATCAACATTGTGATTCCGGTAGAAAGGGCTGAACGCTCCGAGAGTTGCCCATCTCGCACATAATTTCTCAGTTGGTACGAGTAAGAACCCGCATACCTGACTTGGGGTCAGTGCAACCTGTAAGAATTCCAAAATAGGGTATACAGTGTCTTACATCACTTCCAACCATTGGGATCTGAAATATGGAGGCGAAGTTAAGCATTCCTGCGATGGAAGATCGACTGATGATATTGTTAATCTAAACTCTCAATCAGCGAGTTGGAACAGACCTACTAATGGTCCCAACGGGAGGAATTGTCTCCAAGCCATTTTCCGACGTGCTTCCCAGCTCCAGCAAAGGTACTCCTAGTGATAATGAAAGGTTTCAACCCCGGTCGTCTACTCAACATCGCCTTCCGCGTGAGTGAGCTCATCACTTGAAAAGGGTTAGTATGTAGATTTCCTGTCAATTTTGAGTAAAGACTCACTTGTTCCATAGAGGTTGTGAACGTCATACTCCACAAGCCCGTTCGCATGCACAACACCAGCGTGGACGGTTCTGTCGCTTATAATTCCTGTCGAACCCCCGTTTTTGATGGGATAAGGCGGGAAGTCCAAGTCTTCAGGAGAAGGAGTGTCGGTATTCCGGGAGTATAAACGAGGCCTAGCTGCTTCGTTGGCTTGGTAGATAAATGAGGCATCAAGTTCATCCTTTGTGTGATGTTCTGCAAGGAAGAACCAATATCAGTATTTCATTATTAAAGCAACCAAAATGCCAAACCTTTTTGAAAACCCTCGACTTTGCCGCTGTCGGTAAGATTGGGATATCCAGGGAGTTCTCTCGGCGGATCACGCAGAGGAGGGCCCTTAGGTGGTAATCCTAACCGCCGGGCCTGTTTATCCGCGTCTGTACAAGGGAAATCGCAAAAGCTCGCAGGCTCGTTCATATCAATCCTACAGCAGTGTCAACTAGCTGGGTTCGAGAATAAAGCCATCTTAAGAGAAAGGTCTTCTCTATACCAGACTCCATCGATGTCAATGCCACTCTCCGGATTGAAGTTTTGTTTGAACATATCAATCCAATAATCGGTCACATTGGCGTGGAACCAGTCGGGGAACACCGTAACACCCTATCGAGGTTAGCCGCACTTTGGATGCAAAAATCAGTCTATCGGATATTGTACCGGCCAGACCACCCCTTCGTGCAATGAGCCGTCTTGGTTCTTTAGAAAAACGTCCATTTCGACGCCCATATTGAATGCTTCGTAGTTCTGGCGAGCTATCGCAGGATCCACCATAAGGATGTACTTCTGGCTTTTGCTATGAAGATTATGAACAACCTGCCTCATCCGCTCGATAGGAAACCTCTGTTGATCAAGGGAAAATACACTTCTATGGTCCATGTAATCGATGTCGGTCCACATGGTTCTACATGAGTGGCAAACGTCAGTTCAGTCTCACGGTGCGGACCAGAATACGCCTCCTTACTCGAGTGGAATTCCAGCAGAGCTGTAGTTGGCGATAACTTCGGCCACTTCAAACCAGTCTTGATAGCCAAAACGGCATTGATGGAACTGCAACCTGTTAGATCCTAACTGAGACAGTTTGTTCGTGAATCAATACCCCTAGACTCCAGTAAGGTACCATCGCTGGTCTTCCGACTAAATCCGCATATTGCTTTGCAACACTTGTCGGTTCAGGTCCAGCGAGGAAATAAAGGTCAATGACGCCTCCGATAATGTTGTACTCTAGACTCTGTCGCCTTTGATCATCTTTATCGATCTTGATGTCCATGCCATTTGAATTGAGCAAAAAGACTCCATGAGTGCCATCCATTCGATGTTCGAAATAGACGGGATGACTGCCATAGAGATTTTCTCCGTAGGGAACACCACCCGAATCCCTGGCCCATAAAGTACGGGTATAATTTTCCGTAGGTAGGTGGAATGAGTCGATATGCTCACCAATTCCATAGACGTTGGGCTTCTCGGGGAGCCATGTCTTGAGACGAAGGTATTGCTCCTCAAAGATCAATGCAGTTTCGGTGGTATCGAAGAGGACCTCTCCTGTAGACGATCGCGAAATTGTGAAGCTAAACGGTGATTCTGTAAACTTGAATACGAGCTCTCCAATTTCTGAATCTGCCCCAGAAGATAGGGGACGTGGAAGCACCTCTTCGGGCACCTGATACCTTCTTTGGCTGAAATCCTGAATAATAAGGTGGATTCTGGTCTCTATGTAGACGGTTTAGTCTGGGAGTCTGATGCTCGGGCTCTGTATCAGTGCTTTACCAGTCTCGTGAGTGACCTTCAATGACAGCTTAGGAATATCTGGCCCATAAACACCACAACCTTCTCCGATCAGCTCCAGATCAGCTTCTAGCTGGAACGCATTTTTGCGAATAGTTTGTACAGCATAACCACTGCATTTGCCTGTATTTCTAGCCGTAACGACGGGCGAGTATACGTAACACATCAGAATCCACTGTATCAGACGCATTTTGCCGTAAAGGAAGTATCCCTGAGAATTGTCGAGGTGTCAGGACAATATTGCGCTCAGACAAAATAGGTTCGACGATTGAGTGGAAAGGCTTAAGGGGAAAAACTTGAAGCTTTTCAAGTGGTAGCTGTACGGCCAGTCAGTAATATGCTTGATTAAACTCCTGATATTTGTTTGATGGCAGGTGGCAAATAGTGCTGGGGCCAGTCCGTCCTGTGTTACTGTTTGGTGCTTCTAGTTAGTTGACTAACTTACTTATGCAGCCAGATATCATGTTAAATGCAGGTGAAGTGCATCACCGCTCCCACCCCCGCACTCAAATGTGATCCTCTTGAGAGATCATTCCTTGATGCCAAAGCACCCAAAACAGAGAGGTTCAAGCTTGCAAAAGATTTTAGGCTACTTAAAAAAGCATACTACTCTCTCTGAAGCTGTTCATTGAGCAATTCCCTCAGCGTGGCAGCCCACTGATTTGGTGCTACCTTGTAACATGTAGTTAAGCTTGTTGGTCGTCTTGGAGCCTGAAGATACAGAGGAGAGGGCTTGAGATTCTACACGATCTCGTCACAAACAACACTGATTTCGGCAAAAAGAAAGAGAGTTCATTTATGTCAAATCGCTTCTTTCATGTGTTCCCAGCCAATAGGTAGAAAGAAGACCGCATGCTAGCAGGAGGCCACATCACTTGAGAAGACAGGTGATATGCCGTGAAAGCGATACAATAATCCTTCCAATCAATGAAACATCCTCTGTATGTGGCAAATTCAGGAAGCAAACAATAATGCGGTCAGACAGCTGCTGTAAGGACTGGAGAACGACGGATTTTCGTGGTCGAATTTGGTTTTGGGTTTCACTTTCTGAGAATCTGCCAGCTGGGAGACCTTGACATTGTTATAGTTAGCTACAGAATGCAAAATGAGCCTTTCTCTTTGTAGGATGTAGTATCAACAGAGCATACAATTGCATAACTTCAGCCTGGGTTGGTGATGATGACCTCAAAGCCTGGTCAATAAAAGGAGTCAATAGGCTTGCCAAGAGGATTGATGCTGTCATTGAACGGACCGAACTCAACTCAAAACACCCCCCTATTTAGTCCCGCCATTTCACTCTTCTCTCATTAACTACTCCGTAGTTACTTGCTTCACATCGCATCCTTCTCGGTGACCATCCCGTAGCAACCACCGCTTAGCTAACTGTTTAGATGGCATCCCAGCAAGAAAGTTCGTCTCGTCGTCGGGCCCTCCCTCCCCACCAAGTGGACTGTACGTGGTGGAAGAAAGGCTACTGCTACAGGGGCACCAAGTGCTTCTTCCGTCATGACGCAGCTTTGGCGGGGATAGACAAGGGTAAAGACAACACTCCACAGACAGCCAAATCCCCAGAAGCAGGTGAGAGCGAGGGCCTGTCTATAGTCTTCGAGTAACTATGCTAGCGAGCGTTTTGAGCTGACAGATATTTAAAGGAACTACTTCAGTCGTATCTCCATCAGAGCCCGCGGCCGGCCCCTCCACTCAACCCCGGGAGCCGTGTGCAATCTGTCTGGAGGTCCCCGTCACCTACGGCCTGTTGGTCAGCTGCGACCATATCTTTTGCCTAGGTGTGTTTGTGTAGAAAGAATATGCATTTCCCCCTTGTTATCGGATTACTGGTGGACTCGCTATTCATCCTAGGATAAAGGCTAATCCATCGTAGAATGCATACGCAGCTGGCGTTCCTCTTCCAACTCCGAGCAACAAGACGACGTTGAATACCCGACCGACCACGTTGCGCTGTCAAAAACCACAAAGACCTGTCCGCTATGCAGGAAGAAGAGCGCATTTGTCGTTCCGAGCTCCGTCTTCCCCACTCCTTTGACTCCCGACTCTACTGAGACTACAGATGAGAAGAATATGCCCACCAGCGGGAAACCGGACTCCGAATCAGTGGAAGAAAAGAAGCACCCCGTCAAAGAGGAGATTATCCAAGGCTATCTCTCGAAATTGAAGAAGATACCTTGCCGCTATTTTGAAGCAGAGGTCAAACGTTGGCGTGAAATAAACGCTGCTTTTGAACCTAAAAGTGAAGAAGACCAACAGTTCACCAAGCGGGCTTTTCGGCCGCGATGCTCTTTTGCGAACCAGTGCCATTACGCCCACCTTGACCCAGTCACCAATGCCCCGTACGAATTCTCGCCAGCGGAGATCAAACGTATAAAGCGTAGAAGAGCCGAAGAGAGGAGTCGACAACTTAGATCTCAATTCCACATGCCCTCCTCGCAGTTCGAATTGTTCACGCGTGCCCTCGAATCGTTTTCCTTTGGCGAAGACCCAGAAAGCGAATCTTCATTGTCTAGGGATCTCAGAAATCTGCATTTCACGATTGACTCGGAAGGTTTGAGCATTTACCAGCACATAGAACGCTTCAACTTGTTCGATTCTGATTCCGAGGGGTTTTCACTTTTCGGATTCGACAGATTCGACGACGGCTTTGGTGATCTTGATGATTTTGCCTCTTTTTAGTCCGAACCCACGTCGACCCGGATATCCATGGGACTAGACAGAATACCGAACGGCAGGTCAAAACTGCTTCCCTTTTTTTTTTTTTATCAATTAGCGCACTTAATGGTTTGTTGGAGGGCGAAGAAAGGGCTTCTTTTATCGATTTTCAATGGCGCTACCCGCATTAGGGGGGTTTGTTTTTTGGGGGTCTGGCTGGTTATGAGAGGTGCGGTTGTTTCCTGTTGATGATACCCGAAATTAACATATCAATTAAGAGATATAACCGTTGCATACAGACTGATATTGATATACAACCCTTTGTCTGCTCTGCTCCTTTTGGTTTGATTTGGCTTGGGGTAATATCTCAAAAGTTTCGGGGCATTAACTATTCATCACAGAACATGGCGACAGTTTTGCAACACATCTTTTTCATCTATCAAGCCCGTTCTTCATGCTGCACAAAACCCCCCAAGAACTTAATAAATAGGTGTTTCCCAGGAGTGTTGGTAATGGTTGGCACATATATAATGATGATTGTTCTTGCATATACGAAATCAGCACTGGAACAATTCAATGATGCCTGTACAGTGATCTCTAGGTCGAACCCTCTTTGACAAGCCTCAACCTGCAACCTAAGGTTGAAGTTCATCGGAAAGGAACAACCATCACCCGCAACACCTCTCCTGGCGGGGCCCGAGGAATCCGATTTATTCAGGGGAATGAGCGCTGGCTTTTGGGCTCCGCAAGACGATATGCTTTTGACGAGCATCCAGATGCAACGATGCCCGAAAGTGTAAATCTAGGCGCATTGAAATGGATCATCAGAAGTCTGGATTCAAGCTGCTAGTTAGCTGTGGGTCTCCCGGGTTGGCATTAGACTATAAATAAGGACGTGTCGAACCACAGGAGATGTCTGACAGGCAGCCGTATCGACTTTACCACATCTTTTCAACCCAGACAGCAATTCTAATCAGGAATGCAAGCATTTGTTCGATGGCGGCCTCCAAGCCCAAACGAGTCGACAGCCGCGGAAATTGAGCGCTCGTATACACAGTACGAGAATTCACGGTTCTCTACTTCGATAATCTCTCAGTCACGTTCGAGTCGAGATCGCTCGTGGAAAAGCGCCGGATGCTTCTCACGGATATTCGAAGGCAGTGACGGCAATAAGGACGTCTTTGATGCTGTCGTCGCGCCTGTCATCCCCGATGTCCTGGCTGGGGGAACTTGCAATTTCTTTGCATATGGTCACTCTGGAAGTGGTAAAACGCACACAATCATAGGCTACGACTATGAAAGAAGCGATGAATTCGGCCTTTGTTTAGCTGCAGCTCATAGCCTCTGTGAGACACTTGAGCAACTAAACGAACCACCATGCTCTGAAGAAAGCGACAGACATGACGGGAGTCGGTTGGGCATCGGAATCCGTATGTATGAAATGCGGAAGAAGAGTGCTTTTGATCTCCTGAACGGACGCCGGGAATGTCATGTTCGAGAAGGAGCCGACGGAAGGGTTCACATCCGCGGCGAGACAGAAGTGCTAGAAGGCGGGAAAGTCAGAGTCCGTCCAATTATCACCAGGGCTTGCTGGAACTTTGACGATTTGCGCCGTGAGCTGCAAGTTGGCCTTAAATTCAGAGCAACCGGGTCGTCTACCATGCATGACCAGAGCTCCCGTACCCATGCGGTTTTGGAGCTTGAGATCGTGACCAAAGCGCTACTGGACGCGCGCGATGCCGTTATCGAACGGGAATCGGAATTTGTACCCGTTGCAAAGCGGGCCACGGATATCTATCTCGAGGAGATGGCAAATGGTTATATCCAAACTCCCGAAGGCAAATATGTTGTTAACCCAGATCATCCACCGAATCAAGAACGCATTGACGCGGCAGAAAAAGAAAAAGAAAGGTTGGGGTCGTATGTGCAACAGGCCGAAACCCACGCGCGCAATGTATTCACATTCCACGACCAGAAATGCCTTGGTGGGAAGCTTGTCTTTGTGGATTTGGCTGGATCCGAATACTATCATGAAAAGGCCACATCTTCATCGTTCGCAGCCAAAATGACCCCTCAGGAACGTCAGGAAGGCCGACAGATAAATACCGACCTCCTTGCCCTGAAAGAAGTCATCCGCGCCCGCGCGCTCAACCAAGCTCGTATCCCATTCAGGTCTTCCCCATTGACCATGGTATTGCGCGAGCATTTTTCGACTTCCACGGACAGCCGGTCGGCAATGATTCTCACAGTCTCTCCTTCTTCCGAACAATTTGCAGCGACCATGAACACGCTAAAATACGGAAATTTGGTGGGTGTTGCAGGCAGCGAGAAAACCACTGGCACGAAACCATAATCTTGCAAGTGTCGGCGTACCCTGCAAGTAAGTCTCGCCGCGATCCTACTCAAAACAGGGGTGGCCTCTAAAAGCAAAAGCGGCTGTGGTTCCGAGATGATGATATAGAGGTGGACCTCAGCAAGGAAAGGTCAAAAAGGAGAGGCCACCGCTGCACCATCCTTGACGATGTCAAATGATATTTTCAACAAGCACAACAGTGTTAGTTGGGCCATGCAGGAAGCACTGGCGTTGCTTCAAAGCGACTGACAAGGGCAAAACCAATAGTCTTGCACAAAATTATTGTCAAAGTAGTAAAGCCCATATTATCTTTAGACGATCAAAGGAGAAAATCTAAAGTTCTGAAAGAAGAACGTGTTAGTTTAACCTACTTTTCCACTGTAACTAGAGAAAGGAGTGCATTGAAGTCTGTAGAGTTGCAGGTAGAGATGGAAAGGTGGGAATGATGCACGGAAATTAAGGCCAGCCATCAACCTCCACTTGTCAACAACCAACCTTTGGAACAACCACTGAGCAAGTGAACAGAGGGCACTTTATTCTACAAAATACAGAGCATTCATGCTTTAATATGGGTGTTATAAAATAGAGATGCCGCTCCCAAAGCAAACAGTGAGTTTGTTCATAACTACCCTCACCACGTCATCCCCAGTCTTTCCATGTCCTGGCACTGACTCTGGTCGCCTTTTTATTCTAAACAGACAGATTTGATCTTCGCTCTACAGGCGCTGATTTTCCGGATACGCCAACTCATCAAAGAACGTCGTGGCTACTCCAAGACCAAGGCGCGCGAACTCGCCAAACTCCTCAAAGAAGGCCGCGATGACTTTGCCCGGATCAAGACCGAGGACGTGATCGCCAACGATAACCTGATCGCTGCGCTGGAAATCATCGAGTTGCACTGCGAGCAATTACACGTCCGGGCGAATATATTGGATCACATTGCTTTCGGGCAGAAGAGAAAGGGCAAGACACCACCGGTTAGGAGGAAAGCGAGCCATTCTGCGAGTGGGAGGGATGCTCCGTCGGCTGCTTCTACGGAGAGAGGAGGCGGAGGCGGGGGATGGGGAATCTTGAAAATTTTCGGCCTTGGAGGTTCGCAGGCTCAGGAGCGGCAAGGCAGAACTGGTGACGTAGGCAGTGCTGGACGTCGGTCGACTGATGATCCAGGCGCAGCCGATCACGCTGTGGACGATGTGACCGCTAAAACCAGCAGCGCTGACGCCGACAAGGAAAGAGAACGGGAAATTTTCATTGACCCGGAGCTCGACCGTGCGGCAGCGGTCATATTTTACTCCTATCCACGCATTCCTCGTGATATTGCTGGTTTGCCGGAGCTTCGCGTCAAACTAACACAGCGATGGGGTAATGACTTTGCCAATAGAGTACAGGATGATGATGACTTGCCTGTTGAATTGCCGGAAGAGTTGGTGGAGCGGTTACGGGTGCAGAAAGCGTCACCGATTTTGGTCGAGAAGTATTTAAAGGAGATTGCAAGGAGTCATGGGATACCCTGGCATCAGGATGACGATGAAGGGGATGGAGGGATAAGTGAGTTTAAAAGAGACGACCCGGTTTTACCGACGGAACTACAAGTCCCTGAAAAAACGACAATAGAAGGCCTACCTGGCACTTTGAAAGGTGTTGAGTCCAACTCGCCTGGCGCGAGAGCCGATTTTGATGCAGTGGCAGAACCAGAGAGCAGCAAGTCGGGTGGTGGCATACCAGAAGTGGATGAGTTGGCAAAGAGATTTGCCGCTTTGAAGAGATGACCCGGGCTATCCTCTTCCATACCGAGTAGTATGCACATATCTTACATCAGAAGCAAACCACTTTGAAACAAAATGGCTGCATTTGACGGCTCCGCTGAACGATGACTGGAACTCCTGTCTTGATGAATCCGTGGACGCATATTTTCGAGGCGTAACTACGCTACAGTCAGTAATCATCTTTCGTATTTTCTTCTTCGAATTTCGTTATCGTTTCTTCTTGTAAATAGGTTAAGAGCATTATGATGAATGAATGACTTTCGAATCTCCTTTGTTTTCAGAGAAGTGTCTGTAGAACTATCGTTAGTTTGTTTGTTAACAAACTGGGTATCTCAACATAACATCTATACACAGAAAGACGTCGACGAATATGTACTAGAAAATTCAAACTTTTAAGCCGCGGGTAAAAGACCCCCTCTCCTGCGCCAATTTACACATGTGCATCCCCCCTAAGCCCCGCTTCAACTAGGCCAGGGCTGTCTTTCTGCATTCCCGCAAAGGTTGTGTCCGTCGCATCGGAACTGCTTGTGGGAGGTGACTGTCGGTCCGGCTCAGTCCAAATTCCCCGAGTTCCATATCGAACTTGCTTCAAAGGACGAAAAAACGGGGCGAGAGGCACAGAGGGCGGTCGCCGACCACGCCACCGGGGAATTTCTTTCCATAATGCGTAGTAGAAAGCTGCGTTGGCGACAATAGAGGCACAAACGATTTCAATTGATGCCCACTGTGAAAGGGAATGTGACATGGTTAGCATTGGGTTTTTCTGGTGCGAAAAGAGCAGTATTTTGTTGAGGCGGTGTATGCCTTGCATGAACGTACCATGGTGCGAGATGTTTGCGAGACAGAGTGGACAAAGATGAGCGGTAAGCGCGTGATAGTGATTACAACCACGATAGAACCGACGAGGAAGAGCAACGTCAATTGCAGTTTTCTGGTAGAGAATTTAGCTGGTGCCCGCGAGCTGGCAAAAACAACAGTGAGTGACATACGTTTGAAAGCTAAGGTTGCTCATTTTCCAAAGCATTGGAATCGGAAAGAGAACCAAGGCGATATCTGTGGCGATATTGAGGGACGCCATCACTAAGAGATTATTTGTCCCTTTTTGGCATGAATCTAGGTCCCAGTCAATTAAGTTAAGCATGATTTTTCAAGCTGTTTCTAATTTTGTCTGTTCAAGCACAAGGACATACGTTTAGCTGATACCCAATATCTATTGTAAACGCTTTGTTAGGCACACTTTTGGTCAAGAAAAGGTCAGAGGCTCTCACAGTGACAAAGGCCTGCATTCAAGCAGAGTGGCCAGGAGGATGGCTAGGAAAGATACCACAAGGAAATACCAGAGCGCCTGTCTTGCGCGATGGACCCTGTTTGAACCATTCTCTAACCGCGAGTAAAACTGTAGAAGACACAGTTTCATGCACCAGATGCTGGGTTCACGAAATCAGCGGGTATGTTCCAGGGCTTCCACCCAGAAGAGGAGATTTTCTCCCAGCAAAGGCCTTTGCGATGTGCACGTACAACAGAGCATAAGCTAACCGAGAAGGTATGATTAGTTTTTTCGCCAGAACCTCATTGTGTTGGATTTTCGTGGCGCGGAGATGGAAGTACCAGGCGATGCACATCGACCTGGAGACAAGCGGCACAAATGAGAATAGCATCCAGCTATCGTCCGGATACCACCTCTGTTGGATAGCCGGATGTGCTCTGAAAGTGCCAAGGAGCCTGTAGACGCAGCGGAAGATTATTTGAAGCGCAATGACTGTGGCAGCAACCACAATCAGGGTTGTTTCAGTCGGCCATATCATTGAGTAGCGGACAGGTCATTGAGGGAGATGCCTGGCGTGAGAGAAACAACAGCACAACATCGATAGATGCAAATCATAATAGAATGAAGAGAGAGACGTCAAAAGATGATTCTCAGAGCCCTTCTAGAGAAGATAGACAGAGGAGATCAGATGGGGCCTAAGGATGATGATAGCTTGGGGAGGGGGGGGGCGGAAGAAGGGCAGAAAGTTTATGTTTTCTGAATGTGATGGGGAATTCCGGGCCCTTTCAGGCAATCATACGAACTGGTGATAAAAACGCGTCGAATATTAATCTCCGGTTCAAAATGGGCACAGCTAACTAGTTAGTGAGTTAATGTGGCCCGTAGACGCACCCATGTTGTCCGATGGCCGCAGCAGGGGGAGCTTGGAGAGCATATGGTTATTTATATAACAGGGAAGCGTTGTCCAACCCCCCTCCAGGAATCCGCTGTCACACATTGTTTTAGCTCTGTGCACACAACCTTCAGCCGGGGATGGCTGTTGTGTCCAGGAGTTTGTCCTTCTCCTTGCTTCATCTGCTTGGGGGATGCCGGTTAGTCAAAATCCATCAAGGAAAGTTCGTATTCCGGCCGGCCACTAAAAACTTCCTGCAACCACGAGGGCCCCAGCCCAGGCCACAACCGAGGCGCAAAGGAGGGATCCGGGTTCGCTAAACGACCGAATTTATAGCAGGCTAGTTAGCTGTTGGACGGCTTCAAACTCTCCCTTCCCACGGGTATTTCTATTTTAACCCTTGCCCAAGGGTCCAGGGAATAATACGATCCTACGAATTGGAGGTGAAGAGATGTCTTGCTTGCTGATATTTACTATAAGGAAAGGCACAAGTCCAAGTGTGTGATTTGAGGATCTCTATGACCGACAAAGAGGGGATCAATGTTCGTTATTATCGCCTATGATGATATTATTTGTTTGCAATGAATGCAGTTGGCCGACAACAATCAGCTCCTTGGACTGTTGGACATGTGGGTATTTGACCGCTGCAAGGAAAAAGAATACCGGCGAGTTGTCAAGCAGGAGATTCTTGGACCTTGAAGCTAATAACCACCACCGAGTGGCCCTAGCTAAATAACTTAGTCACGGAGTAACTAACTACTCGGACCTCAGGATGTTCTCGTTTGTCTGCATGGCACAGTGATATGAACATCTTCCGCGGCTTGATAACTACTGATGACCATCCATAGATTTAGAAATCTACACTGGATTCGACCATATGGCCATGCGCCACGAACTGAATAAATGGCAGCATCGCGACAGTTGGCACCTTGCGTGCGTGTTGCCGGTCACAGCCAGTTCTGCATGATTTGACCATCACGAACAACGACAACGGGTCTCGACATAATCACGGAGAACAGTCATTGTTGATCTTGTGCCAGAGACTCAAACCACCTGCTCTTCTGCCCACCGTCATTTATAACTACATGTTCCAAATGTCGCATTGATACAACTAGAGCGCACGAATTTAACGTGACACCACAGTAGTTGAACAGGAGCGAATGAAACTCGGTGCCATGTGCGTATAACTTAATCTCCCTGCCTCCATGAGTGTAATGTATGTATGTGCTGTACATACATGTATCATGGCGAAAGAGAAGTCGGTGGCCTGGAAGCTCTTTTGTTATTTGTCCTAACCGTGCATTTGACGCATTCATGTGGCTAGTCATTTTGTCAGGTCACTGCAGATGATCAGGGCTTCGAAAGACAAATGCTGAACTTTGTAGTTAGGTGAGATCAGTTAATCTTTCAGAGTGAACCGTGCGACATTCCATTTTTGATCCTCGAAAATAACTACCATGCTGCTGATGTTTTCTTTTGGTGGATTGCCATACTGTCCCGCCACGATATCAAACGTCTTTTCACCAAAACCTATAGCCAGGTGCATCGCGCAAAGTCCCAATTGCTCGACCCAGTCAGGCGAATTGATTATCGATAACAGGGAAATACCTAGGCGATCTTATTGCCAGTCTCAACCCCAAGTCAATCCATTCATCATTCTGGTAATGGTCTACTCTAAAATCTGCTATGTATTTGGGATGGGACATCTATACGGCTACATTTTCGCCGTTGGCCCAGGCATATGCGCATTTTGAACGCCATTATCCTATCGAGTGACATTTAATGGCGCTATTGACCGGATACCGGTTGAAGGGTGGGTATTGCTGGCGTCTGTAAATATCACTCAAGTTTATCCAAATGCTCCAATCTCGTCAAAACCACTTGTTTACTTGTCTCCTCAATCTCGCCCGCGAGAAATACTTCGTCGAGTATTGCATAGACCTAGAACCCCGGCCCAGTTAGCCCCAACCATCTCCATCTACGAAGAGTACCGTGTAGTCCCTCACCTTGTAAAAGTTGAACACCAAGTCCAACTCACATACGTTTCCGAAAAACTGGTCCAGGACTTCCACAAAAAAATGGAGTGCTTCGAGGTATGCTAATTCATTATCGTTTGCGTCGACGCACGCGCAGAAGAAGAGGCCGGCATAACGACGGTAGACGATCTTTGTGCTACGTCGGAACTCGACGAAATTGGATTGATATTTCTGATCGCGGGGCGCGATGAGGCGGTGGACCTGTCCTCCGGGTGTACCGGAGCTGTTAGCATTTATTACTTAGAAGCCGAATAGAAACGCAAACGCAGGCAATTTCATGCCAACCAGGGATGATTATATCGTACCTCGCCCTTGAGTCTCACTTTCTCATCATCCTGAAATGAAATCAGCTTTGGACTTCCCCACGGTTCAGCAATGAGCATTAGGAAGCCTACCGTGTACGGGGCGTACCACTTGGCCAACCGAGTCTTCCCTCTGGGCCTGTATTAGCCTCCGCTGCAATGGCATCTTGGGAAGTAGCCCTACTGTCGGTTCTGAACAATGATAAAAGAGAGAACCATGTCTCTTCAAATTCCTTAATGAGAAGCCTTATAATCTAGACATTGGGACTAGGTCCGGCTCGGAAACACGGGAGGACTGCGTTGAGAAGCGGTTTGCCGGCGAGGAAATGCTCCATCGCTCATAAAGGAGGTGATTCTGCCACACGCCACCGCCAATGTGGTTGGTTTCCAAAATGGCAACAAATGACGACGAGTGTGCAATCACCAAGCTACACAAGGTTCCTTTCATGGCTTTCAATTGACCACGCTCTGGTGATGTCTTCAATTAACCTATTCCAATGTTATCTTAGACCATTTGACCGAGATTTCGTCGGCGATATGATGCTCTTTCGATTTTCCACTTTCTTGTTAGAATTCTTCATCCCCTTCGCTACCCTCCTGCTCTACGATATCGTCGTCCACTGAACCATCGCCGTCATCAGATTTGGGGAACTCCCTCTTCGGATCCCCATTATACACTATCCACCACCCAATATTCTCCCCCGGCGCCAAAAAGTCTCTTAACCTTCTCAACGCTTCCGGTCCGCCAGGTGACAGCTCCGGTCCCTTATTGATAATTTCGTCGACGTTCAAACTCAGCATTCGGCCCGGCTGTCCTTCGTCCGGCATAGTAATCACCTTTGCGGCAACATATGCGTATGGTTGGGTAACCGCCGAATCACTAATGTCATCAGGGTCGTATTGTTCTATGATACGCAAGTCTGGTAGGTGGTAAGGGATATTAGGGTCAATGCGCGCAAAGGATTGGAGAATGCAACGAGATGTGGCTGGTGCTTGTAGGTATTCGGCCGCCGCATCGAGGAGGTTATAGGAAACGATATGCGCGCAAATTCCGGGCGCATTCAATGTACCCACTCTGGGCCAGCGAAACCCATGGAGAAAGTAAACGACCATGATAAGCAGGGTTCGAGGTTGAGGAGCGACTCCTCAACGGCATATATGTGGGATTGAATGTTCCGGACAACACCATAAGTCGGCGAGGTATCTAGCCTGAAGAGATCACGCTGTGATGGGCCGTTCTTAACAGGAGCTTGAGATTGACACGCCTCGGTCACGTGATAAAGGCACCTTTTCTCGAATCGCGTTGTCGTGGCTGAAACAATCACCAGAAAAATTACATATTACCATATAATGTCCGTGACGGGTGTTATATATTCATTTCTTGGTGTTTCTTCCAAGCATTATCGAACGTCTCCGTGCCAACCGCATATTCTCGAATGAAATCCCTCTCCAAATCATGCGTTCTTTTGCCCAGCAGGATCAAGCAGTGTAAAGGCTCGCCCATGTCTGTCTCCGTTAATTCTTTCAGAGTACCAGCGGCCAGTTTTTGATCATCAGCGCCAATCCGCGCAGCACCCACAGCAAGGCTGTCGGGCCCGTAGACCCCCTCCTTTCGTTCCTCCTCTATCTCGAGCATCTGGCTAGCACACTGTGCAACTGTCATGTACCGGGGAGGCTCATAAATCTTTCTACCCCTTGCCATATTCTCTAGAGACTGTTCTTTCACTTTGATGTCGAGTAGCACAAGCGTATGCAAACCTATCTGGAAATTCTCCTTGATCCTGTCATAGAAAGATGATGGTTTCCATGCTTCGGTGAAAAAGACCATACTAACGGTTTGGCCAAAATTGTACAATTGTAATCCGGTACAACCGATTGCTGACATGATCGACGCATTGGGTATGGATTTTGTCGGAATGCCGAGTTCCCGAGCACGTAGGACGAGATCTGTGTGGGTCGTAGCACTGGGGATCTGAGCATTCGGATTTTCCGTACCCAAGGTGGAATCGACTCACCCAAATGGATCGCCAACGACTAAAAACGCAACATCTATCTTGTCTGCCTCGGCTAATATATCATCGCTGCCGGTTTCAACTGTTTCGCGGTCCGCTATTATGACGGATCTCCCATAGAAGGCTTCCTTTAAGAATTGGACACGGATATCAGCATGCGATCAACAATTTCCCGGCCATGGCGACGCACCAATTTCTCCTTCTCAACAAGTAATATGCTCGTATATGCTTCTAAATATACTCGTTCTGCCTTTTTCACAACCTCCAGGCCTTTCACCGTGATATCTGTCTCGTCCGCGAGGCCCAATCCGACTAGATAAAGCATTATAAGAAATCAGGCGCCGAAACAGTCCAAGCTCAAGATCCTAATTGCTATGAGAACTATTTGAGAATCGTGAGCAAATTTGACGTTCAATTTAGCTGTCAAACAATGAGATCTGGTGGGATGTTTTTGGTCTAAGCAAATTGTCCCGCTCCTGATAAGATAAGGGAAAATCATTGATCCGTGAGGTTTGCCCAGAAAAGGAATCCCAGACAACATCCGACTTCCAGCATCACCGACATTCATCTATCAATTTTTCGCTTCTCTCACCCTGTCCGGAGTTTAATATTTTGTCATTTGTCAGTTTCTCTAAATTAATTCCATGTGAGCATCAGGCTTTATATCTGCATCGACGCGGAACCATAACCGGCACCATGGCGGAAAGAACTCCGAAATACCGCCAGGAAATCCAGCAGGTATGTCTCCTATAGATTGCCTTATTCAATCATCCTTTGTTTTGCATCTATCTCATGGTCCAAATTATCCGCTGGGTCTTATAATGCGCCTACTGGGAACATTCAACGATGCCAGAGGATATCGTAGAAGCAAGTTGGCTATCCTAGCTCTGGGGACTTCTAGTGTATGCTTTGTCCAGCAGAACAACTTCTTATGGACAAACAGTTATTTTATTCCAAAAAGCCTACTCTATATGCTGTTGTTCCTTCATGATACCCATATAATCTTCGCCTCCAGGTATAGAGATGTCCATCCTCTATACTCAACCAACCCTCGATATGTACAAGTTGAAAGATGACTTGATTGTCTACTTGCCTCACAGGCCAGTCTTGTATTATTTTGATTTGCATTTACTTCAATCTGCACAGAATATCATTGAAATAATTACAAACCCAGCACAGAGCTGCACTTTTGCCGTAATGGTGTCTGTGCACTGTACTAGAAAAGCATGTGACATGTCTCTTGTGGTGATACTTGGTTGCCATGGGTTTATAAAGATACTCTGAGGTATCTTAACCTCTATCAAAGTTGAATGCCTTCCATTTTGCTTCTTGCCCTTTTCATTTTGAGACATGGCACCAAAGCGTGAGCTGGTGGAGAAACTGCTGAATGTGAAATATAAAAGACGAGATAACAGCTTTTTATCACATTCCGTGAGGCCTCAGCAGGCATCACTGGCTCATGCTTCCCAAACACCCAATCAGGCGCCTACTGGAGGGATTAATCCGGACCATGAGATAGATGGCACTGTGTCAATTAAAAAATCCATGACTGACAATATAAGCAAGATGATGTTTGTTTCTGGAGAAACTGCGGAACCTTCAGTGGAAACCACCACTCTGATTGAGGAGATTGTGCGCCAACAAGTTCTCGAGATGGTATGGAGAGTGTCCGCAATCTACGTCTGCAGGGTTTAACATCTCTAGCTTCTTCGAAGCACTGCTCTCGCTGCCCGTCGCGGTGTGCGCTCCATTTCGACCGACGACCTCTTTTTTCTTATACGCCATGATAAAGCAAAGGTCTCACGCCTGAAAACCTTCCTTTCGTGGAAAGACGTTCGCAAAAATGTGAAAGATTCCGATGACAAAGGCGGAGGTGATGCGGCGGACTTTGGTGCTGGAGATGATCCACTTTCAGGTACTGCTCAGGATGTTGCTGCTAAGCCTAAAACTAAACGCGCAAAAATCGGGCTTCCATGGGATCTTAACAGCCTCTACCCCGTTCAGGTCCCCGAACGGGAAGACGAAGAAGACGAGGAGGAGGAAGAGCAGAATTATGCGACGCTTCAACGCCTCGCAAACGCGGATGAGCGTACTAAACACATGACCCGGGAAGAATACGTCTTTTGGTCGGACTGCCGACAAGCGTCTTTCACTTTCCGTAAAGCTAAACGTTTTCGCGAATGGGCTGGCTTCGGTATCGTGACAGATTTCAAACCAAATGATGATATTGTCGACATTTTGGGGTTCCTTACGTTCGAGATCGTTCAGACTTTGACGGAAGAGGCTCTAAAAGTGAAGGAACAAGAGGATCGAGGCAAGAAGGGCCGTGGAAGTTCTGAAGACGGGGGTGAAAAGAGCAAAAAACGCAAGCGAGAAACAGGACTTTTCGATCCACCTGAAGAAGGAAGAACGCCTATTGAGCCCAAACACGTCCACGAAGCGTTCCGTAACCTTCAGGCCACCTCCAATAAAGCTGTTGCCATGCTGTTGCACGGAGGCCGTGCGCCTATTCGCACGCCTTTGAGATTGGTGAGTATTTTTCTTGACACGAGTGATTTCACTAGTCGATGCCTCATTTGATGACAGATGTAACTGAATCATTATTCTAGATTTAACTCTGCAAGCACAAATGGGCTGGAAACGTAGAACAGTTTATAGGTGAGATTTGCTGACATTGGTGGCCTATTGGAAATTTTGGAAATTCGGTAACGAAATGATACCCCGGAGTTTGGGGATGGCGTGTCTGTCCTGGTGGAACTTTGGATCGTCGATGTGCATCGCTGGAGCATCTGCTCAGGCCTCTTAGTTGCCTGGGTGCCGATGTAAAACATATCTTTTTCAATGTATTAAGTGGACTGGAGTGCTAATACTCTGGGACAAATGCATCATACTTTTTGATCAAAATTCTATTTACTTGAAATTGAACTCCGCAAACTAAAGATTATATCTCATGTGTTCATCTCTTCAAAATCAGTGTGAAAACCTCTTATGGCTTCAAGCAAAAAATATGACGAACACCGGTGCCAAAATCTATAAAACCATGATGGTCTCTCTTGTTAATGTCATGACTTTCCGGCAGATATACTCTGGAGTACAACCTCCAATTCACCCAGGAATCTTGACACTTCTGACTCTGTGCCCACTGTGATCCTTAAACATCCTTCACACCCATATTCTTTCCCTCTAAATCGGACCACGACCCCTTTATTTTCGGCAAGGCATTGGTATACAGCTAGAGCAGCCTTGTTACAAGGCTTGCCACCTTCCTCGGATGGCTTGTCGAGGATTTCCACAAGTAAGAAATTCGAATCAGTCCCGCCGAGGAATCTACCAACACCGGGTATCTTAGGCAGCTCTCGTAGCATCCTATCGCGCTGGACGATGATTTTCTTTCGGTTATTTCGCATCACCTTGAGATTTTCCGGAGATAACGCGGCTTTGGCCAACGCACTGGTAGGGCTGGAGATATTATAGGGCGCCTTCAGGCTGTTCAACAGCCTTGCGATTTCTGGGCTTGTAAATGCAGCGCCTAGCCTAATTCCAGCTAGACCAAAGGCCTTGCTTAATGTCTGCATGACGACGAGATTCGGCCATTCGGTAACCCATTCTGCCAAACTAGATCCTTCCGGCGCAAAGTCTATATACGCCTCGTCGACCACGACGATGCCATTCCATGTAGGATGCTCAAGCACCTTCTGTATATCCGCTTTTTGAATTAGATTCGCTGTAGGATTTCCGGGAGAGCAGATATACACCAGCTTGATATCTGCGTTTTCCGAAAGTGTCGCATTGATCGCGTCTGGGCGCAATTGGAAGCCGTTGTCTACGTCAAGAGGTACTTTGACGATTCCAACATCGTTCACCTGTGCGCTGACGGCATACATGCCGTATGTTGGTGGGCAGGTTAAGATCTTATCCTTTCCCGGTGTGCAGAAACATCGCAGCAGGGCGTCAATCGCTTCGTCGGAACCCACGCCGACGAAGAGGTTGGACGGGTCGAGATCCTTCTGGGTATGAGTGTGGGTGTTGCGCAGATCGCAGAGTAGTCTCTTCAGATCAATTTGATGCCTGCAATATGAGGTTTATTCAAGTCAGCTCCAAGGTAATTTCAAAGGGGTAGGTACGGTATGTGCGCACGGGTCTGGATAGCGATTGAGGCCCAAGAAGTCGAGGTCTGGAGCATTTGGGGTAGAGATCACATTCTCAAGCTTCCCATCATCCGTCAGAGCTAATCCAGGACCGTATGCGTTCTCGTTTGCGTCGAGAAGGACGTTTGTCCCGTCGTCCTTATAGTCACTGACTCACATCAGCTTGAGCGTTGACCTGGAATGCAGGATTCGATCTTACTCTCTTGCACATCTGTAGGGTTCCAATTGAAGAATATTGGGTCTTGCACATTTTGCTAGATCAAATGAACTTTTTTTGGTCATGATGACAAGTATCAATTGGAACTGGGCACGACGGGTAAAGAGGTGTTCAGTCTGATTGATTTTCGTCTTGTGTCTTGGTGGCGGAATGCTCAACCTTATGCGGGATAAGTGATATCACAAAGAATGCTTCGAGAACCAGAAACGATGAGTCATTGGAGCAGCCAATTTTATTTAAAAAGAAAATGTTTAATTATTGCTGCCATGATATATATATATACAAAAATTCGCTGGCAGTGCTATCTAGTTGTCCTGGTCTAGTTACCTGTTACCCAAACGCCGAGATATGCTTGCCTCTCAAGCTAATGTCGCTGTTTGATTGCGGACATCAATGTAGTTCAAAAAATTCCAATCCCTGCGGATTATATATATTCGTATGTGTAAAACAAATCACCGCCCTAATCCGTTTTCGATTTGTTCGCCGAGTCTTCCGGAGCAGATTCAGACGCTTTTGACCTGGCGTATTTCTGCCTTTTTTCTCTCATGTATCGGAGCATTTTGCCAAATCCGGCCGTCACGATTCCCTTGATGCTCTGGCTTGTGCTTGGCCAAGAAATGGTCTTCTTGATAGAGTTGGCCACCTCTTCCTTCAAATGCTCTTCGGCTGCGATCCTTCGGTCAAAAGCTGTCCCTTGCCGACGATGGATACGCTTCGGATCTTCATCCGTGCTTTCCTCCATCATTTTGTTAAACTCTGCTCGAGGTATTTGGAATCGAGACTGATATTGGAAGTAAAGCTTCTCCCTAAACGATTGCGGTAACCTGCGGACCATGTTCCCTCGTTTGACAGGATTCATATCCTGTGCTAACTTCACATTGGCTTCAGGGTTATCTATCCAGTCCGGGTCGCTGCAACGAGAGTCATTGAAGGCGACATTAGGTAAAGTATCAATTAAAGGTGCGTATAGATGGCGAAAGTTGGCCATTTGTGCGGACACCATATTCGTGATCTTCTTCGGGTCTTCTGAACGCAAGGACATACGTGGATCTCCCATATAGCTGATACCCGCGATAGTAGAATACAATTGGGATTCAGTAAAGTCGGGTGGAAGAAGCAGGAGAGCAACACGGACTGCAGAGAGAAGATTCATCTGGTTCGCGAGCCGAACCTTTGGATGATCGCGTAGAATTTTAACTGGTTTGTGAAGTCGCCCAGCTAGGTAAAGAGTGTCCCATTCGCTCAGGTCCTTACATAAAGTGTCAATATTGACAACCCCATATTTTATGAGAGTCCCATTCACGGTGACATATGGATGGAAGTAGACCCCAGCACCCCATTTCTCTTGCACCTGGGAAACCACGTAAGAACCCATCGATCCGAGAGCGGAGTAATGATCGCGATGCTGGTTCAAATTGAGAGAATGCCAATGTTGGCTGTACGAGACCCCGAATATGAAGTCAATCATCTTCCCTCCACCTTTTTGCATGCGCTGAATAGTAGCAGGAGCGGCTGGATGACAGCTTTCGCCTGATGTTGCTGTTCCCGATTGCGGGAATACACCTGAACCGTATGCAAAAGCATATCTGATTGGAGCACGGAATTGCCACAGTATCTGCCGCAATGCTTCCTTGAACTCCTGGTTGATGATCATGTGCTGATTCGTACCGAAGTCTTTGGATGGTAGTTGAGCAAATGTTGAGATGGAAAAATCCGGATTTGCCTCCCAGTCAGATTCCGAGAGTGACTCACTAGCCGACGGCTTGCGGGATTCATTGCTCCGTGCTGATGTAGACCCTGGGCGCGCAGCGCTGCTATATCCTGGCGGAGAGGCGCCATCCGGCCTAGGTGGATTGGGCGTCGGATCTGTTGAGAGTGGTCGGGAGAACCTTGGGAAAACGGTAGAATGGCTGGAAAACGGAGAGTTGGAAAAGATATATCGGGAAGATGCGCCCAGTCTGGGTCCTATAATCTTTCAGGAGCGTTCGATGTTAGCATCCTGTTTGGTGAAGCTTGGACTTTATTGAGGCTCGCTTACATAGAGCTGCCGCATCGCGATCGGAGGAAACACGGGGAACAGCAAGGGCTGTAATTGAATTGCGGAATGGCGAACGGGAACATTTGCATCTAGACTCTCGTACCCGCACACTCCATAATGAACGTAATCTTCAATTGAAGCAGCCAGAAGGCGATGAAAAGACACAGAAAGCCCGCCCAGATCTGTAGTTACAAATTATGTAAGCGTCACGGATGGCTACACGTGACCTGGCGCCAGCAATGATTGGTCAGCAGCGCGCAAGGAGAAATCCCAAACAAAACGGGCAATTGGAAATGTAAACACAGCGCAACACAAAAGCTCTTCATCCAGGCAAACGGCAAACTTCAGCTGCATTTTAACTGTTTCTTTGGATAGGAATTGTGACTTTCTTTTTTTATTTCTTCTCTCATAGATGATCTTGATAAACTAGGACCCTTGTTCGCACCATGGCACAGAATGATATGGAAACCATCTCAGCCCGGCTGGCAAGCTTTAGGAGCGCGCATCGACCTGTATCCAAGGGACGAACTTCCAGCACAAAGACAAAGCCAATTACCTGGCCTCATCTTAAGCCATCACCTGAAAATGTATTTATAAACAATGTCCAGGGGTCCCATTTTTGCTATTAACGTTCATTCAGTTAGCGTATGCGGGATTCTACTACCACCCCACGGATATCAGCCCCGATAACACAGCTTGTTTCCTCTGCCGATACGCCCTAGATGGCTGGGAGGAAAACGATGATCCCATTACGGAACATTTACGGCATTCTGGTGACTGCGGGTGGGCAATCATAATGGATATAACGCGACGCTCTTCCAATCCAACGGAAATTGCGGACCCGACAAGCGTCGAGATTACAGAGGCGCGAAGGGCGACTTTCGGTGCATGGTGGCCTCACGATGGCAAAAAGGGGTGGAAATGCAAAGTTGAAAAGGTTGGGTGGAAAGGCAAGCCTTGACCTCTTCAATTGGACGAGTCTAATATGGATGCGTTGTTAGATGGTCGACGCCGGGTGGTACTTCTGTCCGAACGAAGAGAGCGACGATTTCGTTAGCTGCGCATATTGTGACCTATCATTGGATGGCTGGGAGCCTAAAGACGACCCATTGTACGGATATCCCCGAATTCGTTCTTTCCGATTTACGCTTTACTGATCTTCTGTGCCTAGTGACGAACATCATCGTCGGTCTCCTGAGTGCTCTTTCTTTCATTTTGCGCCCATTCCAGGGAAAAAAGGAAAACCCGGTCGCGGCAAGAACTCTCGTTCATCCAAAGCCTCACGGACCTCAACACAGTCCACCTTGAGCACATTTTCGGAGGCAGAAACAGCAGATCTTGACAGCGAAATGGAACAAAGCATGCTCTCCCAATCGGCCAAAGAGATACCAAAAACGTCAGCGAAAAATGGATTGAAAGGAAGGAAGACAAAACTAAAGAAAGAAGATACACTGGAAGCTAGCAGTCAAGCATGCGCCCATGAAACTACGGCCGAAGAACTTCAACCGAAGAAGCCCAGAGGAAAGAAGCGCAAGAGTAGTGAGATGATTGAGAATGAAAAATCCCAAGAAACCTTGCATTCTGAAGTTCGCCCAGAGCCCGCAGCTAAAAGACGAGCCACGGGGACACGAAAAGCCAGCACCGCTAAAAGTAGAGTCATTCCTGACATGACAGATGATGAATTGGATGCGCCCATTGAACCGGTTAAAAAAGGAAAGCAGTTGAATAAAAGGACAACCAAGAAACGGAGTACATCCACTAACCGTGCTTCATCGACAACTTCTAAAGGCCTATCAAAATCACGGATTCCAGATGATATGGAGATCGACGCTCAGCTGGAAGCTGACTTGGAGAGAGATACGACCGACGGAGTGGTGTATGAAGGATATGCTGAACCTGATCACATTTCATCAACGGCAACCTCTATTGCACCGGTTCGCAAAACGGCTAAACGAACAAGCGACACAGAAGAGGCCGAAAGCCTTGTTCAAAAGCCAGGTCGTAAGAAAATTCAAGGGAAAAAGAAGATTACAAAGAACACCGCAAGCCAAAAACGCAAGGTCGAAGTCGATGATGAAGCACAGCCGCCTGAACTTGCAAGCGACGTTCACATGGAATTAGACGGTCATCAGAATTCAGTTCAGAATTTTCTATCGGAAGAAGAAAAAGATGAAGTTCACGAGGATTTGCAACCATCACAAAATGCACAATCAAACCGAAATAAGAAGACGTCGCGAAGTAAGAAAGCATATGTCAGCAAAGAAGAGGCCTCTTCTGATGCTCTGGACCCTCGAGCATTTACCGTTTCGAGTAAACTCAAGAGCAAAGGCGGCACTGTTTTTTATGACAGTCCGGGTAATTCTATATTCGATGAAGCCCAGGAACCAGCTGCCTCTCGAAAGCGAAACCCATCTAAGCAGGCCACAGACCAGCCTTCCGAAAATTTTAATTCACCAAATGGCCGTTCGCGGGGACAAAAAACGCGAAGCGTGTCTAGAGAACATGTTCCTTCAGAACAAACTGCGCCTAGTCCAGCCGATCCAACCCCACCGCTTCAATTCCAGGAACGTACCCCTTCCCCGTCGCCGCAATCTTCGGACGCAGAAAATCGGCCTCCGTCCACAATGCCGTCAACCAACCTGAAAGGGTTTTCCTCAACGAAACCCGACGCCTTCCATGCAAGCTTAATACCAAGCACGCCAGCACAGAAAAAGTTTGATCAGTCAATATGTTTATCGACACCTGATCCCTGGAACCCACTCGATTTAGATGATATACTGCAGCCTGATTCGGCGAATAAAGAAAACGTAGATCTGAACGAGGCGCTGCATGCAGCCAAGGGTGATCTGACCAGTCCAGAAAAGCGCATGACTGTCGAAGAGTGGATAGCATGGAATGCGAAGAAAGGGGAATCGAAACTCCGGAATGAGTGCGAGAGATTAGTTGGCCTTTTTGAGAGTGAAGGCGGGCGCGCAATGTGTGTGCTCGAGGAGATCGAATGTATCGATTGAGTTATTTGACCTGGCGCCGTGTGTTTCGATATCCAGGGTTAGCGTGGAGACTTGTAGATATTCTGTTCCTCGCCGGAAAGTAGCTTGAATTTTATAGCCGCTTCTCGTTTTTTTTTCAACATTTTCAGGATATAACACCAAGTCGGCCTTCCCAAGTATCCTCTTGTTTGATCCCATCATCACCATTTTTACCGGTTTTCCGCCTCTTTTCATTTCTCTTCCTTCTCTTCTCCTCTCTTTCTCTCTCTTCCTCTTCCTCCCTTGTCTTAAGCCTCTGATCGAGATCGAGTTCGCCTGCTTTCCGTTCTTCTTCCGCCTCCATTCTGCGCTTGTGTGATAGCCACCTGAGCCTATGTCTGACATCTTCAACGCCAGCTTTCACGACCTGTCCACTTTGACCGGTCGCAATGAGATGTTGTTTGCTATTCAGGTGCTCCACCAGCTGTATATTATCCTTGAACGTGAGGTCACAATCGGAGCAGTAGAACCCGGCTCCGCGCCCGCGCTTGCCAACGGCCGCGCCCGCGGGCACAATGGTTGTCTTCCCTACTAGCGAGGCAACGTCGAGTCTCTGTACGCGGGAAGTTGTAGCTTCGAGGGCGCTGTAGTCGACCGGCGCGTGGTATTTCTTGCCCAGGAGCTTGGCTTCATAGCGAGCTTTGGATTCGGCTTTGGATTTGGCGTCTTCCGTGGCGGCCTTTTCGGCGTAGGCTTCGCGGTCCCAGGTTTTGCGGAAGGCGGTGTCGGAGGATGGGGCGCCGTAGGCGGATTTTTGAGATTTGGAGTTGCTCATTGTTTTTTGGGAGAGGGGAGGGAGAGGGGAGGGAGAGGGCACTCGCCTGCCGGAGAATTGGCTTGAAGAGCACTTGCGGAAAGATTGGTTGGGACGGACTGAAGAGTTGTAACTTATCCTCTTATTGACTTGAGTAACTAGTTAAGTGCAAGGTTGAATGGCGAAATCACGCTCGTTGCAGAGAGCAGCTTTTCTTTCAGAGTTCACGGGAGAGCCCAAGTCTTGGCGGAGAAAGGTTCCGGGATTGAACAAGCAATCGAGATTCTTGAGAACTTGTGTGTCGTTTCTGAGTCGCTAAGATTGGTAGCCATAAGGATGTCTTAGAAGTGCATCCATGCAGCAGGCTTTTTTTTCGGTTGTGGGATAATTTATTTCAGGACTTCAGTCTTGCAGTTTCTGTTCAAAGCCGTTTGACTTGAAGCCTTTCAAGGCCCAAGGCATTGAAATTTGAGACTCTGCGCTAATATCGGGGAGCTCAGCCTCTTTCCCAAGCCAAACAGCTTGCCTTATAGGCAGCGAGTTTCTTGATGATTTCGCCTATCGACTGAACTCAAATGGCTTTCTCTCGGTCTCAGCTCGACGGCGCAGGCAACACAATAATAAAGCGAGACTGAAGGACAAGTATGCATATATACGGGGCACGAATAAATATATAACCACCTTTCCGAACCATTGGAGTCCGGCCATTTGATTTACTTAGGTTATCTTTTTCAAAACCCCCATCGTCTGCATCCCCAGAGCTTCATCACCTGCAATGTTTCATGCAAGAAAAGCCAAAGACCTCCCTCTGGCCTCTGAGCCCGAGCAGGACAACCGAAGCTTCATGGACCTCCCCCCAGAGATGCATCTTCAAATCATCTCACACCTCTCTTATCCAGATGCGCTAGCTCTCAAGCACACAAACAGCTATTTTTACTCCCTGGTCACTACAAATGTTCAGTTCAGAGTGAAATGGATCGAGGAGCTCTTTTCGCTAGGCTTGCCTGTTACCTGGAAGAAATGTGCATTACATACCGACGAGTCCTTCTGCAAGGGCGCTGTTAGACTCACCATGGAACGGAGGAGACGACACCAGGACTGCAAGCCTGGCGCCGGCGGGTGTGTAGTCGTCGTGGGCTCGAATTGTGGTGGCGGTTCAAGGTTATACTGGCAGTTCAGGAGGTGCAAAATGCTCATGAAGAGAGGAAAGAAAGTTGCGTTGGAGCATCAAGGTATGTCCATATGCCTGCCTTGCTTTCGATGTATTCCCCTTTTTTGTATGGAATTCTCATGCTGACATATTGTAAAGTACTCGTTATTGGCTTATTGCTTTGCTTGCTTGCTCTTTTTTGGCAAATGTTATCAAGGTGAGCAACTGTGCTAGGCGTCGCAAAGTGTTGGGTGATGGACAGTCTAACAGTCTATGTAGGTAGTTAACTTGCTAGTTACAATATGTACTTGGTTTTTGCAGGTCATTTAGGCCTACATTATACCTTGAGCAAAAATTCGTCAGTCACGGCTCAAGCATAAGTATGAAGTAATCCGCGGAATGAGACTTGGATCATTCTTCTCCACCTCGAGATCACCAACTCAAACCCAAGAACGTTCTCCAAAGCAGAATCGCTATTCATTTTAGCCATGAACCCCACACGCCTGCAATCCCGCTCTGGCGATCTCGACAGCTCAAAACGGTGGGTGGTTGATGTCGCCATCTTCCAAGGACCTCCCTCAGAAGCGCCTCCAAAACTCCTTCTCCTCAAAGCCCGCCAGCCATGAAACCTCATTCCCCGACGCTTGGGAACTTCCTGGTGGGCATATTGAAGATCACCATGAGACTGTCGCCCACGCCGTTACCCGAGAGGTTCTCAAAGAAACATCGCTCGTCGTTGCCGACATCACCGATGAAATCGAGCCGATAACATTGAAATCAAAGACCTAATCAAACATCCAACTTAATTACACCGTGACTGCTCAGTCAGGAGCACTATCAAGCCGGATTCTGAGGAGCACTCGGACTGGAAGTGGGTTGAGGAAGGACAAGTTGAGGCAGTGCGCAGTTGGCCAGCGACAGCGATCACAAATAAAAAAGGCATATAATACAGTCTTAT
Organism: Amauroascus niger; assembly: GCA_001430945.1. NCBI lineage: Eukaryota > Fungi > Ascomycota > Eurotiomycetes > Onygenales > Onygenaceae > Amauroascus > Amauroascus niger. The sequence continues at coordinate 8,888 of LJPK01000718.1, read as the reverse complement.
TAATGGAAGGGACTGCAATTATAAAGTAGACTTGAACCACCATAATCAGAAATCATGACTTTTTGAGATACTCACGCACCCAGTCTGGGTATGTGACATTCCTCCCCATGGCAGTGCAACTAAATTGACTGATGTTTGGGGGTGGATTGTGTTCAAAGCAGTTTCTAAACAAGCCAAATTTGTAGGCGTCAAATGAATCAACATATTGCACGTTCGGTTCGGTTTTGAATGGTAAAAGAGCTGCGGCGTCGGACACGGGGGATGTTGTAAAGGCAAATTGGGTGAAAGCATCAAATTGCTTGTCGAACATCCGCATGATTCCTTCATAAGGGAAATGGATCCAGGGAGCTCCAGGCTGTGTTCAGTTAAAATGAAGATTAACGAGTATACAGGATACACAGAAATACTGGATTTATTCTGACCTCACCTGGGGGATTCCCATGTTCAAAAACAATCACTCCCCCAAACAACCTTGCTTCCATCCAGTAGCCGACAAGCTCAATTGGCCCGTGTGGATACAAATAAGACTGAAGGTATTTTGGATGTCGGAAGTCTGGAAGCAGAGCACATTCAGGGCCTTGATGAGGTGTGTTCTGATACTTGGACTGGTGAAGTTCTTCAAAAATGCTGATGGCAAGGTCATGGACCATCGAAACAACCAGGTCGAGCAGACCACGCTGAAAATCTGATGACTGCAAGGTAGAGCGCTGGAACCTCTCGGCGGACTAGGAGACGGTTAGGCATGTATTTCATTCCATGGATACATGGGATTTATCTCATCATAGTTTTCACCCAAGAGGATGCGTCTGCATGCTCTCAAAGCTTTCATGGTCAGTTGGCCATCTATCAGCATGCCAAACGACTCCTCCGCAGTCTCCATCGCGAGGATGCAGCGAAGCGCCTGGATCACCTGGAGACCATGGCAATCGTCGAGATGGAAAAAGGGAATGGTCGTGGGTGGGGACGCGGATACTACACCCATATTGACAACGGCTGAGAGCACGAAGAGCCAGTCAGAACGCAGACAGATAAATAAAGGTGGTCAGTGACCCCGCACTGTTCAGCAATTCGGGCCCCCAATCCGATAGAGTGTAAGAGAAGGCAGAATTTGGATGAGAAGAGGCTCGTGTTTTTTTATGCCAGCCTGCCTTCTACTGACAACACATCCAGCCCGCGATCTGTGACCAAACCTGCACATGCCGTTGCTAGAGACTAGGAACCATCAGATGTATGAGACAGCCACATATAAACCAGTCGCTACTCAGAAGCTAATACCAATAGTTGACGATGTTTAGTTGCAGATTTAGGCCTTTTATATAGTTATGGGGTCGCCGTCCGCCACACAATTCGCCCAGCTCGTCCCATCCAATACAGCAGCAAAACTAGCCTTTGACGCTATGTACGAGAATAACCCCCCCACGGATAGGCGGCATATTTATGTGCAGCCTCAGCAACGATATGACAAAGACATTCTCCTATTCCGGCTCCAGGAGCAAAGGAGAACGCAAGGAGATGCCAGTGAAAGTGATAGCCCAACGGAGCCAGATACAGACACTGAGAATGCTCTAAAACACCATGGAATGATATGGTCTGGATGGTTTAGCTTTAACCTCCATCCTGGCCCTTTTAAACCGATAACCGGCTGGACTGTCGGCAAGGGCCGGAGTGACATCGATATTGACTATTTACTTAACCCGAATCGGGCTTCATATGGCCTTCGGGGGTATCACGCACGATTCAATCTTCACGAGAAGACTGGTTATCTCTTTATCTCGAAAACCTCTAGCGCGCCGCATGCTGAGGTTGTCGTAAACGGAGAGAGTGTGAGCAGCGGAGAGCAGTTCTCCTTGAATCAAACGCCAATGAAGATACGCACTGGCAATCTTGAATTTGAATTTCGATACACCGACTTCGCATATACGGACCGCTTCTACACGGATCAGCGGAACTATATGGAAAATAAATTAAAAAGCACAATCCTTCCGAGAATAGGCCTGACACCTACCCCTAATATGACGTTTCGTTGCGTCAGTCACTGGACAATGGCGAATTCTCTTGGGAAAGGAGCGTATGGTAAAGTCTTCTCGGCAACAAACAGGAAAGGTGATGTGGTTGCCATTAAAGTCATCGAGCGCAGCGAGAGGACAGCCCGTCAAGTTAACCAGGAAATCCATATTCTCGAAGAACTCCAGAAGCTATCTGAAGTACATGAGGGCGATAGGGAACGAATTTTGCGATTAAGAGAGGCCATCTACCAGAATGGGGCGGAGGCCTACACCCCTACGATTTTTGAAGAGGTTGCTCTCGTTCTTGAACCTGCTGTATCTACGACCTTCTCTCATATTACTAGCCTCGCTGGAAACAAGACGCAGGTCAATTTTCTTTTCTGTTGCTGCCCGGCAAGGCTGCTGGATCGGGCGATAAATATCCATTCTAACAAATGTCACTAGATTAAATTACGATATGTCGTACATTGAAAGTCTGTTCAAGGACGCTTTGCTAGGTCTCAATTTTCTGCACTCTCACGATTGGGTCCATAGGGACATTAAACCCAGCAACATCGGCATCATTGATGGGACTCCCCGTGCTGTTCTTCTCGATTTCGAAGGAGCGGTTAACTTATTGCCTGGAAACTCTCTGCCAGCAACGCCTGGTCGAGGCGGCACCGTTAACTACCTTGCTCCAGAGCGCGAACGTCAGGCACATGATTGTTTGATTGATGTATGGTCCATGGGTGTTGTTGGGTTTGAGCTTCTGCATGGCTACCACCCCTGGAAACTGGCTCTTAACCCGTGGCGACCTGGGAGTCAGTTTGAGGCCCTGCAACCCACTTTCCACGAGATGTATCGCGAAGCCGTACAAAAAATGAAGCATCATATCAATTCAGGATGTAAGGCACATCTTTGTGGGATGAACTCTCTAAGAGGCTAATCTTGACTAGTCAACAGCCTCTTGCTGCAAATGCTGCGGTACCCTTGGGCGGAAGATAATTGCGAAATTCGTATCTCCACTAGGGACGCGCTCAAACACACTTGTTGGGAGAATTCAGAGACGGATGAACCACTCGCAAAGCGGAACCGACCATAATCTATACAATTATATATAGCAATCTAAGTATTGTTGTCGGCATGTAATGAAGTTATTGCAAGAAACAAGAAATATAGGGAATAGTTGCCGCCAGTCCCCTTCATCGCCCATTAACTTATCCATTGGATTGGAATTGAAGGCAACTGAGCAAGAAGTAATAATGAGAATTGTGCAGGTGGAACGGTCTGTCCAGTTGGGGCTGGAAGGAAAGCATTCGCATTCGTGATTTCTTCCAGAGTGGAAATTGTGTCCTATGACAGGTAGTTAACTAACTAGGTAACTAACTAGTTAACTAATGCAGGAAGGTGTGAAAACAGGCAAACATAAAGCCAGCCAACCAGCAGCATCCATTTTTGATGGGGTGCCAAGACCAGAGGACAACTCAGCTATATTTATGAGCTGCGACGTCCCTTTTACTGAGATGATATGCTTCTTTTTTCCTCCATAATAAATAATTCTTCACGTATCAAATGGCCACCCCTGAAGAGCGAATGTCCTGGCTCGATGCTGCGATTATTATCGACGAAAAGTTGCATGGGGTGTGTAACTAACTATCTCCCGCTTCAGCGCTCTTCATGGTGGATTTCTGATATGGCTGCTCTCTCAAGCCTCTTCCAGACGTGGTTTCTACACAGGGCCAGTTTCTCAAGCCTCGTCCCGACACCCCCGTATTTGAAAGAAAATATGATCCTCAATTTATCACGAAACTAGAATTTTGCCTTGACAGCCTGCTCTTCGTCCAAAAGCTGCGACGCGGCAAATACGGGGACATTGCCGAGGAGTGGCCACCAAGTCACACCCCGATCGAACTTAAAGAGAGATGGGAGGCGGAACAAGAAGCGGAAGAGAGGAGAGTACAAGCCCTTCTCGAAATTCCTACACCTGAGGATGAGCCTCCAGCGTGGGAAGCTCCTCCTATCATTACCACAAAAAGGAAACTGGATAACATCTCGTCTGGCCATCGCTTTGAATCCCCTTCCCCGGCGATTCCACCACGAAAACGCCGTCACCTCACTTCCTGCGAGTCTCCTGATGATCACAAATGTATGCGTACCCATCCTAGCGTCGCCGAAAAGTAATCCCAGCAAGACACTAGGTATACTGCTCGATTCGTCCAAAGCACTACTACGGAGAGCACTATATTTCTGGATCCCACCTCAGTTGCATTCTACTTCTCTCGCATCACCCAGAGGACCAACCAGGCATGACCATCCCGATATACAGGTACTAGAAAAGAGAAAGCCGAAGATAGCGGCCAGTGATAAAATTAACCCAGATAATATTGGTTCTGATCCCTATCACCCGAAATCGGGTAGCTCAAACATCAAGCTGTTGAACACGAGGCACCAATCCCTCACCTGCCGGAACTCCATTTGGTCAGTCCCAAGAAATGGCTGCTAGGCACGGTGGAGCAATAGAAGCAGCAGACTTGATGAGCGTCAGGTGTTTGAAATAACCAATGCAACGAACGGTAATTCTCTTTCCAAATCTGCGGAAACCAAGCTCAAGTACTTGAAGCGTTGGCATCCAACGCCGCAATCACCGGCCTAACAGCATGCAAATCAGAAAGTATCCCCAACCTCCAGGATGGCGTTTGATTTGCATATGAAAATCTCCATGTGGACGAGACTTATCTCAAACTGGATAAAAAGCTCATCAAAATTCCGCCTGATGGGAAGAAAGAACCGAAGTTAGAAGAGAATGTGATTACCGTTCCAAGCAAGCAAGGTGGTCGGCCGGTTCTTGAGTGTGAATATTCATTTGTTTTCAAGGGCGGAACGGCTGGAAGGCGCTTCAAGGTTGAAACCATGAAGCTGGTAGCGAAGCACACCTCCGTCCCCTCTTCCCGAAGTTATCTATAACTAGCCTCATCAATGGTCGCAGTGGTGAGATCGGAATGACAGCTAGCGGACAACGATCGATAGTTTTGATGATGCGGCGGAAAACTTCTTCCAGCTACGTGAAGCAGGACTCGCCAGTTTGGAAGGGCCGAAAGGTATGAAGTTCGAGGTCCAACCACAGTGGGAACTGGATCGCAAGTCAAAACAGCAGCGACGGTCATTGTGATGTCTGCTGAGAATGTCATTCTGAGAATAGTTGCCTGTCATTGAGAGCTGTGAGCGCTTCTAAAGTTAACTTATTTTACTACTACTTGAATTACACTCTCCAAGGCTTAATAAATTGGAAGGAAGACTTTATCTATGTAGCTATAACTGCGACATTTTCCAGTATCTTTCGCTGTTTGAATTTCACACTGTTGGAGAATGCCTAGTTAGAGGCTAGAACCAATCTCTCGGCTTTCTTGGGGCCGGGCCACTCCCATCAGTGTGGAGAACTGGCCCCAAGCTCGTTAACTAAAACGGTAACTACCTAACCACCATCATGACGATGAAATCCGGGCCCGAGCAAGATTGCCCGAGGCATTTACCACCGGGCCGTATATCTTTTCCACGGCCATCAATGAACAGCGTCGCCGTACAGATGGTCAATTAAAAATACGCAATATATCTCGGGAAGAGACATCTACCAAAATGACAAACTCGACATTCCACTAACTACCCAAATTGACGGTCAACAAAGCCCGGAAAACGAGTCATCCGTTGTATGAAAAAAAGGAAAGGCCCCAATCGAGAATGTCAGGAGCCAATCAGAAACCTCTCTGGGTTTCTCCCAATGTCGGCAAACATCCCATCGACGACTACCGCCGACATGTAAATCAGAAATTCGGTCTCAACCTTGCAGATTCACACCAACTTCAGCAATGGAGCGTCAAGAAACCCCATGATTTCTGGATCGATTTATACAAATACGTCGAGATAATCCCAGAGCTACCGTCCCACATCACTCGCGCGTACGATGATTACGTGAAACTCAGTGACGTCCCGCGATTCTTTGAAGGCGTGGAGCTGAATTACGCGGAGAATGTATTGGAAGGGAGAGATCCAGACGCCATTGCGCTTATTGGGTTGAGAGAATACGATTTTTTGAATGGTGAAAATGTGACGTGGAGAGATTTGAGGGAGAGAGTGAGACTGGTGAGGAGTGCTTTGATTCGACATGGCATCGGGGAAGGGGACCGGGTGGCTGCGATCGTATCTACGTCGGTCTGGGCGATTGTGATCCTGCTCGCGACTGCGTCGATAGGTGCGATTTTTTCATCGATATCGCCGGATATGGGTGAATCTGTATGTCTCCTCCTTTCGTCCCCAAGCTACGAGTTTCTAGAAGGGGATTGCTGAGAAGGGAGTTTGGATTTAGGGATGCGTGACAAGGTTACAGCAGGTTGAACCTGCGATCTTGTTCGCGGACAGTGATATGTCCTACAAGGGGAAACGGTCTCCTCTTGACGCGAAGATTCGATCTGTTGTTGAGAAGCTGCCCCAGAGCATGAAGGTTTTTGTCATCCCAATTGCAAAGAAGAGCACTTCATCATTCCCGTTCGTGAGTGAGTTCCTTGCAAAAGCTCAGGACTCCGACAGGCTCGAATACAAGCGTGTGTCGTTCTCGCATCCAGTATACATTCTGTATTCAAGCGGGACAACAGGCCAGCCCAAGTGTTTGGTCCATCAGCATGGGGTTATCATCCAGCTTAAAAAGATCGGGTTGCTCCACTATTCGCTAGGGCCCGAAGAGGTTGTGTTTCAATACTCTAGCACGTCATGGGTGCTTTTTAATGTTATGAACGGCCATCTCTCTGTGGGCGCAACTGTGCTTGTTTACGACGGCTCCCCACTGTGGCCGGATGCGACGACTATGCTTAAGATTATAGAGAAATTCAGGTCAGTGCAGCCGTTCATTTTCTCGAAGACAAGACTTTAACTTTTCATTTCAGGGTAACTTATTTTGGCACATCTCCACGATACCTGTTGGAACTCGAGGCTTCCAAGATCATTCCGCGGGAAACATATGACCTCAAATCACTTCGACTTGTGACCACCACCGGAGCCACTCTGACCGAAGACCAATCCAGATGGTTCTATCAAGCATTTCCACAAATCCACCTGAGTAGCGTCGCTGGAGGGACGGACATTGCCTCTTCATGTTAGTATCTCTCTCATGATAAATGCCGACAAACCAGCCATTGATCGTTTTTGATATAGGGATATCATGTGACCCATCGAGTCCGGTGTACGCAGGGGAAATGCAGATGATCGCACTTGGGATGGATGTCTTTGTTGCAGACGCCAATACCGGAGAGGATATCACCAATGTAAGTTGCCCGCCTGTGTATCGATTTCGGCATTGCTAAATTTCTGCATAGACCGGAAATTCAGGAGAACTGGTATGCCCGACTCCTTTTCCATCGATGCCCGTCTTCCTCTGGGGCGACAAGGACAACAAACAATACAAATCTTCATACTTTGAGCGATTCGATCATATGTGCGTCTGGGCGCAGCACGACTGGATCAGTATGAACCCTGCCACCCGCGGTTTCACAATGCATGGGAGAAGGTACGTTATCAACAGAATACCCGCAAGCGCGAATTCCAAACTAATAACTAATTTCTTTCTTGATAGTGACGGCGTTCTGAACCCTTCCGGAATCCGCTTTGGCAGCTCCGAAATCTACAACATCTCGGAGGGGCCTGCGTTCAACTCCGAGATTCAAGACACGCTCTGTGTTGGCCGGCGCCGAAAACAAGACCAGGATGAGATTGTTTTCCTTTTTGTCAAAATGCGGGACAATCGGCCCTTTGATCATGATTTGGAACAACGACTCCGCTCCGCGATACGCGCGGGCCTATCACCAAGACATGTGCCGAAATTTATCCTTGAAGTGCCTGAGATCCCGGTGACGATTAACGGAAAGAAGGTCGAGACACCTGTGAAGAGGATAATCAGCGGGGAAAATGTGCAGGTAAGCTCAACGGTCGCAAATCCAAAGTCATTGGAGTTTTTTGAGCAATTCTCAAGGTTGGAGGCCCAGCCAAGAGCAAAACTGTAGATGGGCTCTCATCTCGCTTCACTTTTTTTTTTGGTAAATATGTATCTAGATTGGGCATAGATAAAAACAAAAAGACCCCCACTGAGCCGACAAGGTTGTGTTATTGAGCTTTTTGCTCCCTGGGTTATAGCTGTGAGCTTTAACTGCATCGTTTGTTGGCCTGGCACAGAGCAGATATGATGATCTGCAGCATCACCATTTCAGAAAGAAAGGACAAACGGTAAGAGCACGAGCGCTCTCCCTTGGCGAGGACCTCCGGCGGCCCTTCCAGGCGTCCGTTTCATCTTCCTGCTGCCCATGCCGGAGTCCCCTTTTTGGATATCTGGAGCTTGGACCTGCTCCATCCGAACGCAAGGAGTAGTTAACCAATCGTCAAGCAGCAAATGCGCATAATGTGCTCCTCGAACTCGCAGATGAGCCGCGTAGAATCTCGTTCGCTAAAAAAAAACACAGACAAAAGCAACATGTTTGAGAATTATTGGCTATGAAAATCTCTTTTCCTTGTTAAGTCTGCTTTGAGCTTGCATGAGCAAGAGAGATTTTCCGGGG
>LJPK01000805.1:137763-193136 GCA_001430945.1 Amauroascus niger | reverse complement strand
GGGTATGTTGGTTGCAGCCCCCATTTCTAATTAATATTCGCTCTCAAGTTCCCAAGTCGTCATCCGCAGATTGGTGAAACTAACCAACAACTAGTTAACTTATCATCTCCCACCGAAAACGAACGCGCAAACATGCAACCAGGGCCTGGGGGTTCCTCCCGTCTCTCTCTCGACAAATGCCAGAACCTCATTCGAGAATACACGCAGCAGGGTGTTTCGTGTTTTTCTCGGGTTCCTCTCCTGGATCGGCCTTCTCTCCAACAGCGGCCCATGCAAGGAACCATGTTTTCTTTCTTTCAACGCGGCCCACTGCCAACGGCTGTGTAGACTCATCTGCAACGCAGGAAGGGGCTGGAGAAAAAAGAAGAACCACCGTGTTTCGACGAGACTGGGGGGACACTGAAAAAAACCGGAAGCAGAATTTCTGTTTGTTTCGAACCGCCTGGGCCCTCTTTTGACACAGAAACATATGGTTTTCTGAGGCAAAAAAAAAAAAGAAAAAAAAGAAAAAAGAAAGAGAAAAAGATATCAGGAAACTGATGGCCCTTCCCCCTTGCTTCCATGGGCAGGGTTCTCGGATAAAATAATGATATCCCTCTGGCTCTGGTGATTTAATTGCGACACGGCCCAAGGAGAATTAAATTGCTAGGCAGCGGAAAGACCCCCTTTACCGTCCGTCCGTCATCTTGTCTTATTTTATTGTCATTTTTGAATGCATATTCAAGAATGTGGGAACCCTGCCTAGGAGCTGTGCTATATCTCCACTCCTGTTCCCTGACCTTGCTCTCCTTTTTCTCTCTGTTCTTTATTCTCCTCTACTTCTTTTATATGTAGGGCCATTTTCACATTCGTTTCTTTGTACTGCTTTGGATAGCGGCATTTCATGTCCTTTCTTCTTCTTCTTCTTCTTCAACCGAGTCTCTCTTTCTTTAGTGCGAATTGAGTTCGCCCGTTCAATCTCTATTTCCACAGCTTTTCAGCACCCGGGGTCCAGCTATCTCCCCATCAGAAAGAACCTTTCAAGAGGTCTTACTCCTAGCAGAATTTGAAGCACACTCTCTCTCTCTCTCTCTCTCTCTCACATTCTCATTCTCTCACGTCTGTTGCTGTGCAATTGATACGCAAAATGCAATTCAAGGTCTCAATTGCTCTTGTTGCTGCTTTGGCAGCCTTCGCCGAAGCAAACTCGTATCGCCTTCATCCCCGTCGAAGGGCCGAGTCCGGTACTCCTGTCAAGTTTGTGACTGTGTATCCCGTTCCTCTCTACCCTACGGGGACTGGTACAGGTACTGGCACCGGAACTGCACCTGGAACTGGAACTGGAACTGCACCTGGAACCGGAACCGGAACTGGAACTGGAACAAGTGCACCTACCTACACGCTCCCTTTCCCAACTTCGTTCCCTGTCCCAACGTCATTTTCTATTCCGACTTCGTTTTCTATCCCAACTTCGCTCCCTTTCCCATCTCTACCAACGTCGACTGAAACCCTCACTGTCACGTACACAATCGGAAAGGGTCCATATCAGAGTGTGGTCACCAGGACTGTTACTCGCCCAGTTGTGGTGCAGCCCACTGAGGTGAGTTGCTACGAGAGACTGTCTCACTTTCCGATGAATAGTCGCAACTAATGCGTTTGCAGACCCCTACACAAAATATACCAGCAGAAAGTACTTCCGGCGATGAAGTGATTTCCACTGCTACAACAACCATTTCATTGACTGTTACTACAACAGAGACTGTCACCCCGCGGCCCACCGACGGCTCGACTGGAGGTGACCCAGGAAACAACGGCGATTCCTGTGTCCCAGTGACCCAGCTTGTCACGATCAGAGAAACTGTCACGGAAAAGGAGATTGTCACGGTGGTAAGTTTCAGTGATCTCTTTTTTAAGGAAATGCCGGATTTGTAGTTGCTGATTTCATTGCAGACCGTCCCTTCGGATTCCCAGCCCACTGATGACGATATACCCGGAGATGACTCTGATCTCCCACCAGCTTCCACCACGGACGGACCTTCACGAGTTATTTCCACGCTTTCTCCTCCATATCCCACGGGAACCACCTCGTTTCCAATCGTCTTCCCGAGCTCTGGCTTCATGACTAAGCCATCTGGTTATCCTACCGGCCACTAGAGCCGCTTGAATTGAACAAAAGAGAGCCTGCAACTCCGGAGTTGTCTGATCTGCATTCTTTTACCGAATCCACGATCAGCCCTTGAAAAGGAAATAGAAAGAACTCCACGAATCTCCCGTTTGATGTTATTTTTCAGTCCTGTTCCATCCCAGGAGCTCAGTTTGACATGGAGATAGGAGCATTTGACTCTGGCGTTTTCGTCATTAGGGAAAAAGGGTTGATGTCGAGACACAAATGATGTGTCTCCGTTGCATTGATTTCTATTCTAATCTTTTTTTCATACTTTGTTCCCGGATGGGATGTATTTCGCCTGCCCTGGCATTGCAGCTCTTCTACCTAAAAGTGTGACGTCCTCTTTTTCAATTCTACGTATAATATTTAGACATTTATTGAACGAACGTTGGTTTTTCACTTGTATCATGAGCAAAATTCAAAGCTATAGTACACACCGAGCACAGTAACAGTGTCAGTAAATAACCTTTGCAAGTTGAAACAAATTGTCCGTGTGTTCCAAAGACGAAGAAATGTTAGATTTGTGGTCCCTGACACATGGATCTTGTTTCATTCATCCCTGCCACAGGAACAGGGGTCTCGACAGACCACGCCAATAGGAGCATGTGAAGCCATGATTGCGGTCTGTCTTGATATTTATGACGGCTTCTGATGTCTATTGCATATGATGTATTCCGTAGTCTATAAGATCTTCTCCTGATCACTGGCGATCCAAAAAAAAAAAAAAACTTTGGTGTGATTTTCACCCACAACCAAGATATGTACATGCACTCCGTAGTTTGAAACGAAAAGGATTCCGCAAACTCCCTTGTGGATTCGCGTTCACGACTTCACGACATCTTGCTGTTTCCGTCCGGATTCGTCACCATGTGTGAGTGGTTCACAGAGGATTTGCAAAGTAGCATTTGTACAGACATGCATATATCGCTTATTGTATTGTGTTGATAAGTCCAGGGTTCGCTTCGTCTCCGTGGCTGAAGAACTTTCAAGAAATTGCATGCTTCTTTTTCTTTCGATGTACCTAGCCATTATCGGCATGTGAATTGGCAAATCAATTGCGTGCTCCATAAACCTGTGTTCATATTATGGTCCTGGGATTGTCTGATCGATTCTCGGACGCAGGCATCGGCTGGGTGTTTGAAACTGTGTAGCGAACAGCTGTCAACAGAGAATAAGATAGTATGCGTACATATTCGTGGGCAGTCGTTCATATATCCGGCACAGCATCCAAGCCTTCCGCCGCAATCCGCTCCCTCATCTTCTGCCATTCGAGCCATGCGATCCCCTGGAGAAGACAGTCCGCCAAATCATCTAGTTTTCCAATGTCAACTGGGCACGGCCCATCAGAAGCATCATCAGGGTCGGCCTTTTGCGCCTTGCTTTTTGTAGATTTGCTTGATGCCCGTCTCTTCGATGATGTTGCGGGCAATCCACCGGACGAATCTCCCGCTCGAAGACCATTTCTAGTCTTTCTCCATTTGTTCAGGAACGATTTTGCCATTGCCATTGCCTGACTCTCTGCTTCAACTCGGATTTTCGCAGATTCGTCACCCTTGCTGCCCATTGGAGAAGAAGAAATCCACCTTCCAACCACATCAGTCTTAGCCTTCTTCCCTTCCTTTGGCGTCGCCTTCCTCGTCTTCCCTCCTTCTCTCACGTTCGTTGTGGGCTCCGTTTCTATCCAGTACTTGGCCACCCTCTGTGGTTCGACGCCCTGAACGGCTATATCCAGACTGCCATTTCTCGATTCTCTCTTCAAGGTATGGAGCACGGCATACAACATGCCTTCAAAAACTCCAACGCGGATAGTCCATTCTTGCACTGCACTACCTCCTCCGGTACGAAAACGTTGCCGCTCAATAAGCACGTGGGTCGGTCGGTAAGTCGCGATGAGAGACGTGATGAGCGTATAAGCATGAGAGGCGTAAAGGTCCGGAGCAAATGATTCTTTTTCGACTGTAGATTTTGTGTCCACCTCTTCCAGTTCCTGTGAGGCCGCACGGTCGCGTTTTACCTTGTTGTTACGAGCAGTCCCACCCAGCACCGCCAACGGCGTTAACAAACCAACGTCGGAAACGGATGGGTTCGCGAAGTCCGAAATCGCCAACCGATTCCATGCATTGAGAGTCGGAGACTGTAAAGATGTAAACTGGCAATTACTTCTCCCACGAGTCTTTTTCGGAGAGACAAGTAAATGAGCATAGGCCAAGTTTCTGATTCCCATATCAATGCTTAATATGCTTAATCTTCCGTCATCGTTGGTGGCGTCCCGCTGGTCTTCGTGTGCTTTTTTCCTGACATCTAATGATGCGATAGGAATAGGAGATGATAGCGCTTTGCATAAACGCTCGATTAGAACTGGTTTCGTCCCTGAGGAGGACACACCGGTTAGAAAGGCAATCCGCTGAAGCTGCGCGGCTTTGAGGGACGAGAGCCATTTGATAGGGGACAGAGCCGGGTATGGAATTCGCATTCTTTTTTTTTTTTTTTTTTTTTTTGCATGCGAGTGTGCAGAAGATGCAAGGATCTCTGATCCTTACTTTTCGCTCTAACTCTGATATGGAGTCCGTGAAAGAGAATGGAAGATGTCTAGGGATTTCCAACCCTGACAGTTATTTCAAACGAGGGAGTGGACAAGTTTCATCAAAGGTAGTCAACTACATAGTCGTTTGACTCATAGATCATAGGAAGGTCAACACAGTTTTGTGATACAGAGCAAACTAAACGCACTCTGGGACTAAACTAGGAGGTAGTTTTCACCTCGCTGGCATTGACGCTGTTCAATATCATCAATCTGCCACGTGATAAGCAGCTTCTCACACAGCATTTTACAAACATGAGTATGTGGCATCGCTCCTCTTTTCTCCTCTTTTAAATTTTTTTTATTCTTGATGTTTAACTCTAAGATCTCACAGTGTGCATTGCCAGGAAAAGAGTTGGGAGAGGGTTTGGAATAAGTGGAAGCACCAAGGCGCGTTGGCAAATGAAATCAAAAGCAAACAGCAACAATTCAGAGAATCAAAAAAAAGGGATATTGTGGGCACATTGAAATCTATAACAATGCTTCAAAATTAAGAAAATTTTTCTATTGCCGTTACCGGCATTATCCAATCTTCCGCCAATGCAAGATGATTCAATATTTCGTCCCGGCTCATGATATGAGCAGCCGGCGTGGACCCCGAAAATATAAAATCGGGCCCCATATACGCCAATTTAGCACGCAGATGTGGGCGAGCCTCTTCCCAATACTATCTATGTCTCTTGGACGCAGTTCCGGCCTGCCCTCTGGCTGTGGTAGTTGCTGATCTTCGCACATATCCAAGGAAGACATGTCCATGTACCGCTCTGCCACGGCCAACGTTGCCTCTTCCAATCGCTGTTGGACTACCATCTGGAAGTGCTTGAACTGTTGGGAATGAGGATCGAAGCATGATTCGAGCATCCTTTCAACGAGAAACATGACGTGTTCATCGGGCACGATGGCAGATTTAGTCCCTCTGCTGCTAGCTTCGAGGTCCGAGATTATTCGGGCGATTTCAAGCGCGATGGAGCTAATGTTGTTGCACCACTTTTGCTCATCGATGATTGTTGGGTCTCGATCGTCGGAGCATTCGACAATTGACCAGATATGTGACCGCAGAGTGACGTAGGTCTCACGCGTCCGCGCAACGTGGCGGATATGGCTCGTGGACACGAGGTCAAAGACGTAGGTGCATATCTCGAATCCAATTAGATCCTGCACATCGGACCTCAACATCCACAGACGCCCCGTATCGAATTCAAAGGTTGTGGGAAATCCTCTCGGCGCGTTAGAGGAGAGAAGAAAATGAGATAAGCCTCGGAAAATTGTTGCGACGCTGTCGAATTCGGTCCAGCCCGCAGTCAGTCGTCCCCGAGAAGCTTGTTCATACTTTAAAACAGCGTGGAACCACTTCTTCGCCCCCTCCGCATGGATTGTATTTTCGAAAAGCCTTTGCAGGAAGTAGATCTGCAGAAATCGAATAGTGTCATCAACTAGGATCAATCTGAATGATCGAATCTGATGATTGGCAACGTCCTGCGCAAAGCCACATTGTTAGCATATTCATGACATAGATAAACTCCACAAGCTTACCAGCTTCATAGCCTCCAGTACTGCAAACATTGTTGTCAATCCTTGCACGATTTTACGCACGTCTTGCGATTCAAACCCTTCATCAATCTGCTCAACCATCTGATCTGCTAGATCATCTCTCATCGGGGCGCAGTGCGACTTCACTAAATTCGAGAGCCATTGGATTAGGCTGACTAGATTCAAGACCCCTTTTTCAATCTGTTGTAGAATTAAAGGAATATCCAAATTCTCTGCGATGCTCTGATGGTCGCGCTCCGGAACGAGAGTCAAGAGCACATCTTTCAAAGTTTCAAGCATCTGAGGCAGCCTTGGTTCGAAAGAAGCCTGCAACTCTCCAGCTCGATACGAGACACCGGACTTGCAGTTGAAGACACTCGCATGATACATATAAATGGAGATCTCGATGGCGATGGCCTCCCAGTACATCTTTGCCAAGCGATTCTTTTCCTCACCCTTCTTGCCTTCCACCGGGCGAAAATATAAATCACGGTCGTAGTTCACATCAACTCGCAGATTGATGTTTCTCATGATGCGGTCCAAGTCCAACTCACTAAGAGTTTGTTTTGTAATTGGGGGAAGACGATCGGCCGATCGTAGCACCTGTAAACTTCTCGAGTCGAGCGACATATGGGCGGGAATGGAGATCACCATGGCTGATGTTCTAACGTTCGTGGCGACAGAGCAAGAAGAAGAAGAAGAAGAAAGTTGGTAGTTGTGTTGCATTGGCACCGGATCCTCCGATGTTCCATTTCCTTCACGAAAACAGTCTTTGTGTGTCGCTGCTGTTGGGCAATCCCTCGAGTCCTGCTTGAGGGCTGTCTGCAAGTTACTGCCAGACCACCAGTCATCATGGTCAGAATCATCTTCATCCCCTGTCTCATGCGGTCTTCTTGAAGACTCCGGCTTCTGTTTAAGTTGCATCTTTTCAAAAGAAAGGACAAAACTGTGCCAGAAGAATGAAAAAAAAGGGAAGACAAATCAGGGTTTGAACTCTTTGATAAACGAAGTTATCACAGCCTAAAGATTTGTTTAAAAGGATAGAAAGATATCCCACTTCAAGTGATGTGCCCAACCCACACACCACCAGCGGAGTATTCTATCCCAGTTGCAACACCCTTGTCCTTGCTGGTTAGAAGAGAGCACAGAGTACAAATAGGAAGTCTAGGAACACGTAGAAATGGGATGGGAAGTCACCTTCAAGGGAAGGGGATCTTTTCAGGTGGAGGAGTGGATAGGTGTTGTGCTGGATACGTATGAGATGACAAACAACTTGTGAATTTCACACAAGTTCAATGAAAAGAAAAGAACAATACAAATTGTGGTGTTATGACTGCAAAGAAAAGCACATAAATTGGCTTTTTATTCAAGAATTCCTTTCAAGTTTCAACATCTTTTTCCTTCAAGAAGTTTCGGCGCTGTTTCTTAAAGTCCTGAGAGAAGCAATGCGGATTGCAGCATTTAAAGAAGCGGGATAACAAGAAAATTTTCTCATTGGTTTCTGTTACCTTGGACAACCCACCAATTGGAGTTATCAAGAATGACAATGGTCGAATCAATGCAGAAGCTTCATCAAAAAGTGAGGCGACGGAAGACTAAACTCTGGTGGTTAAAAAGCAACTCAAAAGGGCTTGGCGTGCCTAGAAACTAGGATGGCGAACGAACAAATTGCCTCCGAGTCATCCAAAGTTCCTTGAACCATTTCTGCAGAAGCAATTTGAGAATGCGCCAACTGGTACTTCGTGTTGTGGCTCTTTGATATTGGTGGTGAATTTTCTAGCTCTATTAACTCCGCCGCCCAAGATCTAGAGATTCAAGGCGAAGTTGCAACCCCATTAGGAACTAAACGGAGCAATCAAGTGCTGGTGATGTGTGCGTGTGGAACGGTAATTCCCTAATAATAGGTACGAATGTCAAATGGTCGAGTAGCCCTGTGGTAATACTAAATAGTGCGCTGTTAGCCGTAAATCTGCCCAATACGGAAGACAGCTCAGCAAATCTGCCCGTGGAGGCAGCATCAGAGACGCATTGGCTAAAGCGGTCAGTTTCGGTTTCTCAGCCTGCAGGCGCCCGTGGGAACAGGATTCTTCCTGGCAAACAAAGCAGAGGTTCAAAATCATCCAGCATGTCAGAAACACCCTGACGGGAGAACAAAACCTCGAAGGATAAAGTTCCAGGGAGTCCTCATCTGATGCAAAAGCACATCCCAACCGCATTGGGTGAGATCCTTCAGGTCAAATTCTCAAACTGGTTAAGAATTTCTTCTTATCCGTTCATTCCAATTCGTGTCCAAAATGTCGATTGGCAGACCCCATGAGTGACAGTCTTAATCCCCACCTGTACCAGCTTTGTGCTACTGACTATGTCTTTCGAGACCGGAAAATCTATCGAAATCCTAATATTCTGTGGGACAAGCTAGGCTGAGCGGAAGATTTCTCTCTTGTGCACGCGATTTTGCCTGAGCTAGATGCTGCAGCTAGCCTCCCTTGAAATTGGATAGGTATCGCCGGTGGGAAAAGGTTTTCCAATATGGAGTTATAAACCACGGAACAGGAAACGCGACACTAGCATTCCTCTCTGGTGAACCGGGCAAAAATGGCCCACCGACGCTGCGTTTAACATTACTTTTGATTTGCCGAAAATGGCTTCTCTGAGAATTGCTTCCCGGTTCTATGATGCAGGGCTTGTTCGAGGCGAACAGAGTCACATCAGCGGGCGGGGGTGGGAACGGGCAGAGGTAGAAAGCGTATAGGCACGACCGCCAACCAGAAACCCGGTAGAGAAACTGATCCTGGAAAAAGAATTGCAGGGAATTGGATTTCTTCCAAGAAGCCACCCACCTATCAGCGGTTCCTGAGGCTACATACAAACGTGCGCACCCGGAAAGGATCGCGGGGCAGCTTGGAGTGCTCAAGACCGGTGGGAAAGCCGAAAAGGCGGTGGGCGGGGGGCGTGTGTGGGTGTGTAGTCTGCAACTACGACGTGCCTCACACCGAAACAGCCCGCCCCGTCCGGCCGTCACGCACAAACTATCGACTGTCGATCCGAGCACGATGGTCAAAGGAGATCTCGCGTAACTATTCATGATTTACCAGATCAACAGCGGATGGCGTTCGCTTTCATCGACAAAGCAAAAGACAAAAAAGGAGAAAAAGGATCGAATGTTCACTTTTTGAGGTTCGACACGCTAGTCCGAAAACGGAATATCTAGGGCAAGGCGTCCACGTGACGTCCATTAATCAGCACGCTCACAACAGCGGTTCTGATTGGCCGCTCGACCATCCCCCAAAAACCTCCCAGTTTGCTTTTGCCTTTCATCGTGGAGAAACGCAGCGCATCGGCCTTTTTTTTGTTTTCTTTTTTTTTCTTATGCCGGCTAGTCTGTTCGTTTGACTGAATAGCGGGCATTTCTGTGCAACTCCCGTGTCGTCTATCGGGTCTCTGGCTCCCTCCCCGACGGCTCTGAAGAGAGTGGTACGTGCGTTCCGACATCGTGCCTTGTTTGCGCATCGTAGACAGGAGAGAGACGGTAGTTAGTTAACCACCCCCAAGCATTCCGCAAGCTCGCATGGTTACACTCAAGGCTTCTCCCAACATGCAAGTCATTTTACGGCACATTTTCGGAAAGTCGAAAAACAGCCACACATCGAGAGTCCCGTCGCTGAGGCGTCATCTCTTCCTCTCCGCTTGTCCGTCTTTGGTCGGCATGAAATTCCCGAACTATGCGAAGCTGTCCCACTTTCTCCCATCCCTCTGGTTTTCACACCAGTGTGGCACTGAGGCTATCCAGGATTTCGTTTTATTTATTTATTTACATAATGCGATTCTCAAGGTTGTCGCCGCCTCACTTGTGGCAAACCAGATGATCACGTTGCAAACTGCGAAAATGCTTTTTCCTTACCTTGCTGCGCCGCCTGCGTAGAGGCGGTCCACGCGGAGTACAATATATATGAACGTGAATAACCATTGACCTCAGGCATTCTGTACAAGTAACCGCCTGAAGACCTGTGAGCGTTTCGGAGTTCTCGCCCTACTTAGTTATCCTCCATTCGTTGACGAACTCGTTGCATATTTGCCCTTTTGTGACGTCTGACGGTTCATCGAGGATGCCCCACTGCCGAGCTTAATTATTTTGCTAGTTCATTGGACAACTTCCCGACTCGGCGCGTATAATTCTCCAGGAGAGCGAAGCCTGAAGGCGTATCTGAATCCTCCAGACCTGAGCAGGTGGCAATACTCGTTTCAAAAATGCTGCTTTGACAGTAGACACAAATAAAAATTGTGTTTTTATGGGTCACATCATGCAGTCTGTATGTCTATGCAGTTCAAATATAGAATATGCGCCGTATGGATGCAGCGAACAACCGACATCGAATGATGGAGCAAAGCTGCAGATCTTATGTCACAAGTCCGCTGCCTCCATACGGACTCTTTGATGCACAATTTTCATTTGAGAATTATAATGCGAATCTCTAGTCGTTTTAGTTTCAACCTGTTCTCTCTCTTTCTCGTTTTGTTTTGTCTTTTCCCCACTATTCATTGCTGGGGCGAGGGCTCTGAGACTTCAACATGACCGGGAACGCAGATAAGCGCCGACCTTTCATTTACTCCTGGCGCAAGCAGCGGTTTTGCGCACTGACTTTTCGCTTTGCTGCAAACGGTCCGACCACTTCTACTCAGCTCAGACCTCACAATACCACCCGCGAGCTTATTGACACCTGAACCATTGGGAAAACAAATATCTACTCTATGATATTGGCACAAGATATTGCCAATCCTCGTGTGAGCCTAATTCACATCTCATTCAGTGAATCAGGGGGAATACACGTGCGTGTATTATCCTGCCACAGTAAGGCCTCTTGATATCTCACTCTCCTTATAAGTCTCGTCCCATTCGATTTAGGTGTGCGATATTTAGTGGTCCTCCGTCGATTCCAAAGAGGCCACCGGTGATAGTGAAGTAATCCATCAGGATGGCATTCAAGGCACTTTTCGTTATCACTTTCGCAACGGTCGGGTTTGCTGGGGGAGCAGTGTCTCTGCTTCCTCCGAGCGTTGGTCGGAGGACGATGGCCACAACCACTGTGAGCATCAATAAACCTGCCATCGCTGGCTGGAAGAAAATCGAAGCTCCAGCCACTTCCTCCAAATATGTGGTTAAGTCCCTTCCAGATGCCCCGGCAATACCTCGCAGCTGGGCTGGTCGCATGGGTGTGCCTGGGACAGCGGCAGGAAATGAGTTGTTCTTTTGGCTTTTCGAGAGTGAAGAGGAAGCCTACGACGATCAATTGATCAGTGAGTTCGGGCGGAGTTTCTCTGAAGCTACTATTTTGACTGGCTAACATATATATGAATAGTTTGGTTAAACGGCGGTCCCGGTTGCTCATCTATGGTGGGAGCATTTGCTGAAAATGGCCCTCTCATATTTTCCGGAAATACAAGCGAGCTTGAGCGAAATCCATATTCGTGGACAAAGCTAGGCCATGTTCTCTATGTCGACCAGCCCGTCGGGACCGGCCTCTCTCCAGCAAGCTATCCCACTCCTGCAACTGACAACGAAAGAGTCACTGAGCTGTTTTACAGCTGGCTGAAGCAATTCTACAAAGCGTTCCCACATTTGCGTCAAAAACGAACTCACTTTATAGGAGAGTCCTATGCTGGGATTTATATCCCATATTTCGCCGACCGGATTCTCAGACATCAAGACCAATTGCCAATCAACTTGTCGTCGATCGTTATCGGAAATGGGGTGATTGGAAATCACATAGCAATGTCAGACGTCACTGCAGGAGCGTTTATTAGAGAGAACAGCAAGGATCTGAAGGTCGCCGAAGTCAATTTGAATGCATTTTCTCAGGCAGAGCATACTTGCGGCTTTGATGCAGTCCTCAACGAGGCCGCACAGTACCCTCCTCCCGGTCATTTTTATATCCCAAAGAGCTTGGTCAATCCGTCTGGTTTTACAGGTGAGCAGGGGTGCAACATCGAGCCGAAAGACCCTCCAGCAATCACCTCGTCGATCCTGAATTCGACATGTTACGGCCAATGCGCTACTTATGCAACAGCACGCGATCACATCGCAGCCATCAGAAAACACCAATGCTTCAGCATGTACAATATCAGATACGACTGCAAAACCCCGAATCCTCTTGTGCCGTTAACCAGATATCTCAATCGCGCCGATGTTCAAGCCGCTCTCAACATCCAACCTTCCACGGCGGGCGCTACTACTTCCTTCGAGATCTGCAACCAAACCATCCTTGATTCCCTTTTATCCCCATCAATCCAACCCACCCCTCCCACCGAATCCATCCTCCCTTCCATCCTCACCACCTACGGGATTCCCGTCCATCTCTACCAGGGCCAACTCGACATGGTCATCAACCACGTCGCAGTCGAACTTGTCTTGCAAAACATGACCTGGAACGGACAACAAGGGCTACGATCCCGCCCAAGTACCCCATTCGGCGTGAATGTCAATAATACGAATCAAGGAAGATCTGAAAGTCCATCCTACGCTTTGGCAGCGGGAGTATGGACGCATGAGAGAGGATTGACGTACCATCGCTTCAAGGACGCGGGACATGGTGTGCCGAGGGACCAACCCAAGGAAATGTGGCATTATGTCAAGAACGTGATTGTTGGAGGTTGGAATGAGAGTTCTCCGAAAAGGAAAGTGATGTTGCCAAGTTAACAAGAGCCCATTTTACTTATCGTGTGAGCGATGGTAGAAGGCAGGCTTTGGGGATTGAACATTTTCAGAGCTTCATCAACGAAGCACAACGGCGTCGATTACTATCCCATGGGCGGTATTGCTCTTGTCTACATTCTAGGCTATGTATAATTATCGGTTCGTTACCTTTTGTATAATTTTAGTACTTTTTATGAAAACCTGGGTCTTTTTGCTACGGGAAACACATGCGGTGAAAGCCTTATGATCATGTAGTTAACCCTTTTGAAGATCTATCTGTTAAGGCTAGGTCCATTTGCAAGCCGAGTTAAATGCTACAGGATAAGGGAAGCAGCATCTTTTTAAAGCATGAAGGTATGTATTCCATCCCTCTAACTACCTATTAGCATGACCACATCATCCAATAAAACTGGCAAGCAGACAAGACAGGATTAGGATATATATCAACTCGTTTTACCCATGAATATGCCGATAAAAAATCAAACAATTTAAAAAGGCGACCAAAAGTTCTTCATACAAGCACGCTCTAGCACTAGACGATGAAGGAATAATATGGTTTTTAGGTCACAAACAATCTCGGATTTTCATTTGCATCATCAAACAATGCTCTCAGTAATAAGTGTGAAAATATGAGACAGGCTTTGAAACTAAAACTCCCGAGGCTGACCATTTTGCCAAATGCAACTAACAAAATTGAGGAATCAAATGAATAGCAAATGATACTTGAGTCGTAGAAGTCATCACTGAAAAGAACAGATGCAATATCGGCTAAACTAGGAGAGAAGAATATGAGGATAGCTCTGAACTGTATAGGTAGTGTCCAGCAAGGAGATAAAGGCATAGCGCATATATAGCGAGCAGGGAAATTGATAGCTAACAATCCGTGTTTTAAATTCGATAGGCATATTAGAGTCAAACTCGGTAGTACGGATGACACGAATGTCATAACTTCGTCACCGACGAGCGAACAGCGGTACTTGTCCAGACATCGACAGCAAGGAATTCGCCCTTTCATACACATTACCTGCAAAAAAGCGATCGCTACATGCACTGACCGGGGCGGAGGGCATTGTAGCTTGGGCTGCGGGACCCAAAGCGGCACTTAATGGCGTGGCCGGCATGGCGATAGATTGCGGCGATAACCCGGTCGTCAGAGAAGGGAGCCCTGTCACACCTGAACCCGTGGTCGAATGAGAATAAGTCTGCATATGATGCGGCTGCATAGGCGGCGGGAAAGTAGTAGATGGGTTTGAAGTGTTCAGTTCAGCGAGATAGGACCAAGGAGAGGTGTCAATAAGCCTTCCCGCCTCTCTACTGGCTCTCTGGACCGGTCGCAAAATGGCAACTATATCCGGAGGAAGCAAACGGAGATTCTTGGCTTCTCGCATATCAATCACTAATTCCACAAATGACTGCAGGAAAGTTTTGCATAGCTGCCAGAATTCGCGCTGATTTCTCATCCCACCACCCGGCTCCTTTAGCTTCATAGTTGACAATCGTATTTGAAGTGCCTCCGCGACATCGATGCAGGTGCGACAGCGGGCAATGAGCTTACTCAACAGTGAATGAATCGGTTGCGGGGCCCTTGTTGTTTCGGCTAACTCAAGACATTGTAAAAATTGGTGAGACGCAACGGGGACGGCTTGCAGCACAGCTCGGTAGGCCGCTGTGAGCTGGTCGAATATCTTTTCAAAGATCTTTTCTTCTTCATATTCATCGAGCCCGGTCATTGGGTTGATTCGACTGATCGTTGACGTTGAAAGGGTGCTAAATGATTCGCCTGATCGAGGAGTATTGGCAAGCGATGATGGTCCTGATGAAGTTAGGAGCGTATTGGACCTGCTGCTTGAGCGGCTTCGAGTTCCGATGCTTGCGGATGAAAGCCATGGCTGAGTTGGAAGGCTTGGAAAGCCATTTGCACCAGTGTGATTGGGCGGGTTAGAGAGAATAGGAACAAAGTTATGTTGTTGAATTGTGGTGTCACTTCTAAGACGCCTAATCGGTTGAAATCGTTCGCGAGTCGGAGGAGTGACTGACCTGTCGTGTGTGTTGAGAGGCGGCAATTTTCTGGCCGTATCCGAAATTTCCTGTTTCATCATGCCTGACTGCTTCTTTGCCTTCAGGTTGATTTCAAGGTTGACATTAACATTGCGAAGTTCGGCTAAGCTCCCGTATATCATGAGCAGCAAGGACCTCACGTATTTTGGGTCAACGAGAGATACAATTTTTGTAATGTTATGGCGGAGCTGCGTAGCAACATGGATATATGCATTTATGCATGTATCGCATTCATGCTTGACCGCATCTGACAGGCGCTTCACCGTGTCCGGATCCTGCAGGTTTGCGCCTTCAGCGACTTCAAGAGCTTCATTAAGTTGTTCAATGTGGGTGGATGCATTATAGAACACAATTTCGAGACTGGTCCTTCTGCATTCCTCGGCTCTGATCACATTTATCAAGGCTGATATATGAGGGTGAACCTGATAAAGAGAGTAAAGGAGAGTTTTGGCGGCTTCGAGGATGGGAACTTTCATTTTTCTCTCAATTTTGTATTCTGGCAAGCTTGACATGCGTCGGGCAAATCCGTCGCGTAGCCGTCGTCGTTCCTTAGGGCTGCCTGGACTTGAGCAGTTGCTGCCACTTGAGTTGGTACTATGTTGGTTTCGAAGCAATGAGCCATGGCTTAAGCCGCGTAGATGACTATTGCGGTAGGGTCGAACTTCGTCGAGTGTGCCAAGATCATTTATTCGACTAACCAGACCCAGGCGCTTGTTTTGCAGAGAGCTAGGACCTTGAATGACTCCTTCGCTGTTGCTTCGATTTCGTTCGCTAGCGGAAGGAAATCTAAATCGACTGACCCCATTGTGCCCAAAGCCACCCTGGCCCGATGCGATCCGGTGGTGCGATCGAATAGGAAGGGGAGGCGGTCGCGAGTAAGACGGCGATTTCGAATCCTGAAACGAATCAATGCCGTTACTTCGTGGAATGACTGGAAACCTATTGCCTCTCTTCGGCGGTTTCGGTGTTTCCATTGCACTGTCGCTACAAACGATTGTTAGTAATGAACTGTTTGATAAATGGGATGAAACCTACCTTATGTCAGTTGTGTTATCGATATCAAGCGGAGCAGGCTGCCTGCTTTTTAAATATCGCTTGAGTTCAGCGGTTAATGCGCTTTCCTTCTCATTATCTGTCATTTCAATGGTGGTGATGTCTGCTTCTTTCATGTCTAGAATCCGCTTCAGAGGGTATTTCAGAGAGTTCCCGGACACTTTCAACACTTGAAGTTTATTCATGTCGGATAATTCGCTTGGCAAGTCTTCCAGGAGGTTTTGCATGACTGAGAGAACTCGTAAGGATGTAAGGTTTCGTATTTCTTCGGGGATAATTGTAATCTTGTTCCGGCTTAAGTCGAGGATTTCAAGAAAAGAAAGGTTGTACACCTATTTCGAATTAGAAAAATAGCCTGAGAAATAAACAGAAAAATAAACAGAGATGTTGGAAAAACGTACTCCCTTTGGGAATTCCGTAAAATTGTTTGCCCTGATGTTGAGATACCGAAGATGAATGCATTCTTGGAATCGGTAAGGGATTTGGTCGATATAGTTATTCGACAACGACAACCTACCAAACACAAGTGAGCAATAGGATCAAAGCCACGCATCTCATAATTTCTTCCAGCTGGAATCGGACTCACCTTGCGACTTCATCTTTTATGATGTCCACTATTTCATCAGGGACCCAACTGATATTCCTATGCCCGAGGTCAATCGTCAACTTGGGGCGCACAACGTCTCCCACAGCCTCGCTGCCCGCTAATGACCGCTTCGTCTCCTGAAGACCGCTTTCAACAGCGCTTTTGGCAAGTTGTAGTGTTTCTTCCCGAGTGAGCAGTTTGGAAGGTGAAGGTCGGTTCGCTCGCGTAGGGGCGGTATCGTCGCGGGCGGGGGCCCCATAATTAGGCGTCGACCCATCAATGTGAGCCTGCTGGTCCTTTGCATCTTCAGAATTGTCACTCCGAGCCGGTCGTGGGGGCCGTGTTGTGTCCTCCGTGCGGCTCATCGTTGCTGAGGATGGTTGGAAGATCCCAGTTGGTAAGCAAAGGGTGTTTCACAAGAGGTAGGCTTATCCAGACAGAGAATATCGACTCGTTCAATGATCTTTAATTGTGGCTAAATGCCTCGAAGGTCTGCGCGAAATAGTAGATAACGACATAATAGTGACAGCGGGAATTTTGTTGTTGGAGATTCGACGAAAGAGGGACTGTATGCGGGACGATGTCTAAAGAAGTCAGTTCTGAAGACCAGCCAGCCCATTCCCAGAGATAACGACCAGTAAAAGCAAAGCGAAGCGATGCGTTTGCGTTTTTGTTCGCCTGGTGCCCGAGCATCCAATGGATGAGAGCCGGTGTAGCGTGTTACCCTAGCTGAGACATTCAAGGGTAAGAAAGCTCAAGGGCCTGACAAAGCTGGCATTGCCCTGGCCAAACGCGGCATCACTCTGTCTGTTTCGGAAATGCAACCACCGTCGTGATGATTTGCCGAAGGGACCAAAGCGATTCAAACTGTCTTTTTCTTCAAGCACCAGCGAATGATCGACAACTTCGCGGCCTCACGATGGCTCGGTGTGGCGTGCGAACCTGAAACACCCCCGGGTCGTCACGTGGTGCTTAGTTAGTTAGGTTAGTTATCAAATCCCGAGGTCTCAAAAATGAATGTTGCCAGGTGAAAAAAAAAAATTGTAGAATTGATAGCTGCGATGTCAAAAGAAGAGCTTTGTTCCATAAACCCAGTATATAGATACAAATGACTCCCGCAACGTCCCATGTATAGTAAAGGCTAAAGATGTGATATATTGTACAAAGTCGTAGTTATCCCATGCACTCCATAAGTAGCTATGACGGCAGTTCACTCTGGCCTATGACCTAGCTTGTACGCCCGCCGGCTGTGCAGGCTCAGGCGCAACTGCTTCTAGCTCAAACTCAGACGGCAGAACTGGATCTGAATCTTCCTTCGGACCAGCAGTTGCACCGGCGAATGCAGCCAAACGTTGTGCCGCAAGTTCTGCTTCTTTCTGTGCCCAGGCCTTCCAGCGATCATACTCTTGATCTTCTAACTCCATGCCAACTTTCATCATATCTGGGCCAAAGTAGGCACCTGTTGCCCTGGCTTCTTCCTGTGCAACTCTCCGTTCAATGTCTTCTTGTAAACGAAGATGATAGAATTCTCGGCGGGCGACGTCGTAGGCTTCACCTTTGGTGATATCTGGGACGTTATTCAGGAGATGTAATTGACGTTGGACGACGCTAGGGGAAAGAGCCAAGTCAGCTTATCTTCTATAAGACAAGAGATTGCAGAGCTAAAAAAAAAAAAAAAAAAAAAAAAAAAAAATTCCTACCTTTCGCCGTCAAGATGTTTTCCAGGTTGCTGCAGTTTTGACCAGTCGTATCTGGCATGATCGTTCCCACTCGTCTCAAGCACTACTCTCGGTCGTGCAAGTTCCCATGGATGGTCCCGAAAGAATTCCTTGCGTAACTGGTCCTCTTCATAACGTATTTGCATGGGCTGGAACATGCGACTGGCCTTTTTTGTCTTGTTACGGGGGGGTTCTCGCGTTTCAAACACTATTTGAGGTTTGGATTTTCCTGGTAAAGACTTCACTCTTTGCTGGACGAGCGCATGTTGCTGTGGGAGATTGCGAACGAGAATCGTGGCTGGAGGGATTTCAGAGACTATATCCACCCAGCATGGCGTCTGTGAGATTTTCCCACTTGCTTTCTGCGCAAGGGCATTTTGTCTGACGCGGAGAGCGCTCAAGTTGAATTTCCCCATTGTGGCCCCTGGCTCGCCTCTGAGGGGTTTAAAGAAGGGGAAAGGACGGTGAGCACGACGTAGAATGAGATTGGATGCTTGCTGATAACGAACAATTCCAGCTTTGGTCCCCTAAAATCAAATATCAAAGGGTCAAAGACATCTGACTAAGCCTAGCGAACGGGAGCTTCCGTTGTGCGGCCAATAGCGTGCCTGTTCTCATAAACTTAAAAAGTCAACTAGTTAACTAGCGCCCCGGAGGCTCTCTGCCTTCATTTCTCTAACGAAGGCAACTGGGGAACTTGCCAGATCCTCCCCCGGGGCACTAAGCAACTACCCAGATGGAATAGTGCGCAATCGCCTCGTCCCCAACTTCTTAGCAAGTGGCTTGTTGAATCGTGCTCGGTGTCCTTCTCGGAAAGCTACCGGAATACTCCGTACTTGGCCCACTTAAGTGTGATGACCTTCAAAAGAGAAGGCACTCGGGCCTTTGTTGGCGCAGTGCTTTGATGGCAAATATGAATGCACGTATTCTCTTTGCAAGATTGACACCAACAGCACGTATAAAAACCCCCCGAAGTTTCTCCAGAATGTCCCCCTTTTGGACACAGCACTATCAAAAGCGATCACAAGAGAGGTAATGGTGTTCTAGAAGGATAAAACACGCCCATCCTAGCAAGATGATCGAACGCATTTTGTGAATGGTGAAGGGAGAGGGGATAAACCATTTTGGAGGACGATTGATCAACTCCTTGTGTAGACAAAACGTTCCAGCCTTACCTTCTAATAAAGTCTCTTAACTCGTGCTGCCAACTCCAGTCTTATGAAAGCCTCCTCGCCAAACTTATCTTGCAGAAGTTGCTCCATTCCTTCAAACTCCAGGTATTCTATGCAAGCTTTTGTTCAAATCTAGAGTCGTATTTGGCATCTCAGTACTCTATACATAAGATAACACGCAAGATCATTCCTTCAGAGCCTCCACCCTGTGGAAACCTCAAGAGCGAAGTTGCGCAGTATTGTACCGATTCGGCTCTGTGTCCACTGACAACTTGGGAGATGAAGTCCTATAAAAGTCGTCGCGCCTTGTTGAATTCCTCCACAGCAATCCAGTGCTTCGTAGCACCAATGACCGAAATTTGTGCCATTTGCCAGCGTCAAGAAGGAAAACATTGGAAGGATTTGGTTCAACTAGTCGTCAACAGTCAGTATGATTTGGAGAGTCACCAGGAACTGTGTTCGTACCTAAAAGAGACAAAATTAAAAAGGGCAGCTGTTTTTCATTCCGAGACCACGATATATTGGTCGTTTGAGTGACATTCTTCATTCACTCATAATTGAGTTCTTGGGGAAGCCCATTTTGACCAATCACGTTCAAGGAATGCGATGACCGCCCAAATTTTATTTTGCGATGGGGATTCCCATCCAGCAAAGGGTTTAAGTGAAAATATCAGGCTTGCATCTCTACTCCATGAGCCATTAGTTTTTCACCTTGGTGCAAGAGGCAAACTGACTTCAACCTAGACCCGCTGTCAGCCTTCAAACCGAGCGACCTCAAACGCCAATGGCCCTGTGTTGTTGACTGCAGCTCTCTTCAACGAGTTCTGGTACAAATGGCACAATGTTATCCAGCTCATGTCTTTCATCAGTTGCTTGGAAAGGCACACGCAAGCCGTCTCTAAGACCTTTTGCAGCGCCCTTCTCAGTTCCCTGCCAATGGGGCATATGCAACCACATTCTGCACAGCTTTCCGGCAGCACGAGGTTGTCGCGCAAACGCTCCCGGCCTGGCATACTCTCCCTTAACGATATATTCATCAATTCCCTTGTTATAGCAGGACACTGCAAAAAGCATTTCCCGAGTGCGAGGAGATCTTTCTCCAATTCATCCTACGCCCCTTCCGTCGCACAAGCAGCCCACGCAATGCCACCCGCCGAATCGACGAAGACTCAACGGCACCCCCCGAGCACCCCCTCTGAGACACCATCCGCCGAGCCACGTTTTATCCCAGGTTTTCAGAGCAAAGAGATGTTAATATACCGGTCGCTCAAATCAGAGTTGCCACCAGACGTTCCTCTAAACCCTAGAGCGTATTTAGCAGCCAAGCGAAACCGTGACCCGAGCCACCGAGAACTATTTGACTTTTTCCACAGAACCCTTGGCTATGTGGAAGGCACAAAGAGTTTGATGGTTGCGTTGTCCAACCCGGAGGGAGATATGCGTGTTTTCGGGAACAAGGTATGGGATGATCGTGAGGATGACCTGGAGAGACCGGGAGTCGAACGCCTCATATCTCTTCTGGAGAAAGATTCTATTTCAAATAAAGAGGTTTATCGCGCGTACAAGGTCCTTCCGTCACCTGGGGTGTCCTATCTTTCCTACTGGAATCGCAAACTCCTCCTTCATCGATTTGCAAACCCTCCCCGGCGACATCCTAATGATGCCCTGCGCTACCTTTCCATTATCGAGGACATGTGCGAAGCATCCCTCCCCTTAACTCCGTCTCTCTGGTCAGCCGCGATCGTGCTTGCAGGCAAAAACTCGGACAAAGTGTCGATGACTTCCCTTCGGTCCGCCTTGGGCATTTGGCGGCGAATGGAATATGAAGGGAGTATTGAAAGTAATAGCATCGTCTTCAACATACTCTTTGACCTAGCCGTAAAAGCCGGTCAGTTTAAAGTTGCAGAAAAGATTATCGCGGAGATGAAAGATCGCGGCGTCGACCTCTCACGGTTTGGCAGGGTGGCCAGAATATTCTCCTATGGACTACAGGGAGATGCTGCAGGAGTACGCCATGCATATCATGACTTTGTCAAAGCGGGAGAGATTGTCGACACGACTGTTTTGAATTGCGTTATGGCGTCCTTGATCCGCACAGAGCATTTGGGCCTTGCCGAGCAGATGTACGACAATATGAAGAGTGTCCACAATCAAATAATAAGAGCTCAGCGCGACTCTGGGCTGCCATCATCCCAGTTACCGTCGACGGATTACCGTTCCTATAGGAAAGCGAACAAGAACCTCGGTAGAATCCTCAGTATGGCAGCTTTTCTTCATGATAAACTACCAGAGCATCACCGTGCGTTACAAGAAGCGCTCCCTCTGACACCCGATACGAAGACATTTCATATATTCCTATCCTACTACGCCTTGGTATCTGGCGATCTTAAACGTTTTCTCACTATGTTGCACGACATGGAAACTACATTCGACTGTCCTCCACAGGCGATGGTCTATTTGTTTTTGTTTGAGGGATTCGCAAAGCACGGTGGCAAACGGTCGTCAGACTGGGACTATCGACGATTGAGCCGTGCGTGGGATTCGTTTCTACGCGACCTGCATGAAACGGGAGAACGGGTCATGCCCCGGATTCAAAGGAGAATTTCCAAACTTGTATGGAACACTCAGCTAAACAAAGAACAGCAAGATTCTGAAGGCATGTCAGAGGAGGAAGATCAGAGCCAAATGGCAACAGAAGACGATGAAGACGATGACATGGATGACTATATCGATAATGCCACGGTTACTGAGTCCAAGCCATATTCCGAAAATCACCATTTCGAGGACGATGACGATGACGAAGAAGAAGAATTTTATTATCAACATGGGGTTTTCCTCGGTCGAAGAATCATCATTGCCTGCCTTCAAGCGCACTCTGCTTGTGGAGGGCCACGGGCGGTACTCCGTATCTGGCGGCAGATCAAACCGCTCTGGCGGCCGGAGGCCCAGAGGCTGAAAGATATCATTGCTGTAAACAGAGTTTTGTATGAACTTGTGCCCAATCAGCGTGTTTGAAAATCGGCAAGAGCATATCTATTTGTCTGCCTTGCTCCTTTCTCTGAATGTTATGACCGTGTGTATATATATCATGTACTATATATTAGTACTCTTGGGAGAAATTGATTCGACATTCCGAATCAAGGATTACAGATTTGAACATCCAAGGGGAAAATGTGTGCCTTAGGGCTCACCTTGGTCGAAAAGAGCCATTCCCGATGGTCTGATCATATGTAGTTCGGTCACTTTGACCTATTACATCTATCGGGACCCAGCCGCATACTCACATTTATTGCTCTCGTCAAAAAAACAAGTATCTATTCCTCAGAACGGCATCGCCCGAGTCTCAAGCTCAGGCGTTTCGAGGCGTATGGAGGAACTGAAACTGCTAATGTGTCGGATTTTGCTATGCAGTTGGAGAAAAATTCATGTAAATGACTGCTTCTGATGCATGACCATTCCTACATCTCCGAATCTGGCCAATCTATACGACCCTCTGAAGCCGAAGCAATGAGGCTTGTATCAAAGCATTCGTCCATTCCTTCGCCTGAAGTTATCTACGCTCAATTCAATGGTGGCCATGGTAACATAGGAATGACAATCATTCCAGGCTCCCCGCTTTGAGAAACACTGGGAGAGTCTGGATAATGTGATAAACGATCACTTTGTCATCGAACTTGGGAATTGATCGCCGAGTTGCGACAGATGCCGCAGAAACCGGAGCTTAAACATCTCTTCCAATGTGCCGCCGATGGTTCGCAAACATTGGATCCACTGATTAAAGAATTTCAGCTGCCACCAAGACCTCTTGAGGGCGACCTGCAGTTGCGATCTCGCATTTACGAGCGCTACATTCACTTTGGTGGCACCCGTTACAAAAACCAGCGGTTCGATATGCTTCCACACTCCAACTCCTCGGTATTTATTCACGGTAATATCGCCCCGCGAAATATTATGGTGAATGAAAAGTATCAAATACCGGGCTTCTTGATTGGGAATTTTCCGGGTGGGATCCCGAATATTGGGAATTTGCACAAATCATGAGGCCTGTTTGTCAGACTGGTGATTGGCAATCATGGATGGATGCAGGTACTGCACCACAGAAATGGGATATCAGTGGCATTAATGCCGTTAGACGAATTTTGTTCTAACGCATACAATCATAACATGGGCCTTGCTCCTGGCTTTGGCTTTTATCCATTCAACGAGTGTTGTGTATCTGTCGGAGCCAATACTTCACACCCCTCCAGCATAGGCAGATTCTTATGGGAAGTTACTAGTCAAGAAGCTGTTGGAAACCGGCCATGAGAAGAGCTCATCCAAAACCCTCCTTGATACGAGGAAACGATCCTACCCGCGTTCAGGGGTTACAACAAGAGCGTTCGTCGTCGCCAGACCTTCCATTGCTGGGGTACTAGACCTATCGAACTTGTTGAACAGTCTACCCGTCCTATATCTGGAGCCTTCATAATCACCAGGGGCAGAATTAACTGGAACTGTGGGAAATGATCCTGCCCCTATATCGTCAAGACTGGGACACATCGAGTGAAGGGGATCCTGCTGGAGGGCTCTGATGATGAGGTTGAGGAAGCAAGTACAAGCAATGATATGTTTAAAAAGACTTGGGGGGGACTAGCATTGACACTGAGCTCATGGCAGCTTGAGTTCTATATCTTCAAATAACCTGTGCCTCACTTAATCAGTGGTCAGCTAAAACGTTAGAAATTAGTCTGGAATGCACATTCATCCTTTTTCATTCAAATTGATTTTTGCATTGGATCACTCATAAAATACAGATAGGCAATTCTCCTTCTTCATCCTTTAATAAAAAATATTTAGTTATGGGATGTTAAGGGGTAATTGACAGCAATAAATGTCCTCCTGTCAGGCCTGCAATCCAGCATGTTGTGTAGTTAAACTGTTTTGCTATACCCAGATTATTCTCATCTGTATCAGAGGGAATGGAACATAGTGGCTTGGTACAACATGCTTCAAGGACCTTCCTAGCACTGGCTAGAGAGTGTTCACTCTTTTAGTCGAGTGGAAAAGTCTGACAATCTGTTCTTGAGGAGGTGAGCTTGCCAGGCTGAGCCTGAATCCTTGGCAAAGTCACGGTTATTCTAGTTAGCTCCTGAGACCAATGGGACCTCCTCCTGGCCTGCCAGCATCACACAAGAGCTTGGAGAATGGAAGGCAGTTGAGGCAGCTAACTAGTTATTAAGTACAACAGCCCAGGGAGAAACTAGTTAACCACGAGAACAACACTGACTACATCATCGACAAGCTTTATCTAGATAGTGTTTGGAATGCGGTCAACGGCACTGCAGCGACTGCTTTTGCTATGGTCGATCTTTAGGAGCTGCATGAGCACTGTTTTGTTCAACATTTTGACGTTGGTCAGTTTCAACAATAGGGCAGTTTGTGACATAGAACTCGTATGTCTGAGGTTTCTCCTGTTGGTTGAATAGCTCTTCTGATTGTTCGTCTCTTAACTTATACATCAGGGAAACCAAACCAATCCCAAACTCAATACCGCCGATACCGACATAGTTATAACTAGAGATGCACAGGGACAGTTTATCGCCGGTGGTTTAACTGGAATTGTTGAACTCCTCGAGAATGGCACTGTCATCAAGTCGCCATTTCCCGGTGCCGAGATGGAAGATCACATCCGGGACATCGCCATGGAAGCCAGCGTCTACCGCCGACTCGGCCCCATGGGAGACTTGTTCGGTTAATCGGCCACTCTAGAGACGGTCTCGTGCTCGAGTATATGGACAAGGGTGACCTCAAGGCCTACCTCCAGACCCACGACGCAAGTTCAATCCCAACAAGCTTCAAGCTGAAATGGGCGAGCCAAGCAGCGGAAGCTGTTGAACTCTTGCATAATCATGGTATTATTCACTGTGATATCAAACCGCGAAACTTTGTCCTGGATTCAGCTCTCAGTCTCAAAATAATTGACTTTTCTGGCTCATCAATAGACGGGCGCAAACCGACATCCGGTGAAGGAACCCGATTTTACCTTCCGCGACATTGGAGGGAGCCACCTACAATTGCTACAGATCTTTTCGCACTCGGCTCAACTCTTTACGAGATCTTCCAAGGAAGTAGCCCTTACAAGGAGGTGCCTAGTGATGAAGTGGAAAGGCTGTTCAAAAGGAAAGAATTTCCTAGTGTGGCTTCTATTCCATGCGGAGAGATTATCACACAATGTTGGCTGTCACAAGTCCAATCTGCCCAACAAGTCCGCGTTTTCATCAACGAGCTGACCCGCGACTAACTTAACGGCGACTATACCCCTCATCTCGATGGTTTGGACATTGCTCGGGATACGTCGATTGTCCAAGAGTAGCTTCCTTCGGAACAATCCACGCCGCTTTGTCATGCAGTTGGGCAACGGTTGAGATTGTTGTGTTGCAGGATGCCGGGCACTCCCGGTAGTGCTTTGTGGACACAAGATATTCACACATTTTAGACACTGTTAGTTCATCGAAACCGTGTTTTGGTGGAGGAGATTCAAACCTCAACGGTGCTATTATGGTGCTTAGAGGGCAGCAGTGGAAGATGACAATGATACCAGGGCGAGTCACAAGATAGATATTTACATCTTCCAGCAGCCAGCCTGAGGCTAGAGCTGGGGGTCACTTGCAGGGAATGCGTTGCTTGACGGGCAACTCGGAAGAAAGGGAACAAACGAAGGAGAGAAGAACTATAGCGTTCTTCATGTTCTATAATCTCAATGGTTTCCAAAAGTACCCTGTCTGAGACCAGCCGCATCAAATATCCCAGCAAGTAGCTGTAAACATCACTCACTGTCTGGTTGTGGTTGACAATGGGGGGTTCCACAACCTTGGTGAATTGATTGGCATATGGCTGAAAGAGTAGACTGATATTAAATTTGCTGAATTTAAGATACTACATTTGTGATTCAGACATGAATGAGTGAGTATTGATCTCATCCGTATTCAGAAGAGTATATGTCTGAGAGTAGTTTCAGTCCGGGCTTGAGCTGTAGCTTGCATCTGTCAGAAGGGCAAGTAGCTAACTGTGTAGACAGAATCGCCTGTAATGCAGCTCTCACATGGGGCATTCCCCACAGGCCAACTGGAAACCAGTGATTGAACTGAATAAATGTTTAAATGTTTTCTTAAAGGTTTCCCAAAAACCCCATTTTTCTGGTATGGGTACTTTCTGATAATCACATGACAGCGTGACTCTAGCGATAACTAATCATTGTGTCGCGAAGATGCAAAAAAGGCACTCAGCCAAACATACATGCGAGGTGGCTTTCTTCCTTTTCTTTTCTTCCTTTTTGGCCCAAAGCATGATCTAACTAACAGACTCAACAAACCAGTGAAAGGTTTTGGTGATATGGCGCAGGGATGCAACGCCGGCGCATTGACATCGATTTCACCCTGCGGCGCGTCTTTGGAAAGAAAACATTCCGGTAAGCTGATCACCATGCGTTGCTCCTGTTGATTGACTCGGACAATCCTAGTTCTAAATACACAAATTTCTCTTTAGCCCTCTGCAACGAGAAGTCATTCAGGCTGTGATTGAGGACCATGATGTCTTTCTCCAAGCGGCAACGTCATTCGGAAAGAGCCTGTGCTTCCAATTGCCCGCGGCTGTCTGTCATGGAAGTGCGTGAAAATTCTACCTGGCTTATAATGGCAGATCTATGGGCTGACGAAACTGTCCGGGTATAATAGTCACCATCGTGGTCTCTCCGCTTCTGTCGCTGATGGTGGGTGTTCCCGTCCCTGGTTTCCACGATTGAACATGACGATGCATTGCGCGGTAGTTATTAACCTCGCTACTAGGTTGACCAAGTCAATGCCCTCGAAGCTAATGGAATACCGGTCGCAACAATCAATTCGACAACACCTCTATCTAAACGCAAAGCTATCATAGCAGACATACTTTCTGGACACCCACACACTCGCCTTCTGTACGTGACTCCGGAGTTTTGTCAAACGGCGGCATTCAGAAAGCATGTGAAGCAGGTGCATGCGCAAGGAGAACTCAATCGAATTGCAATCGACGAGGCGCACTGTGTCAGTGAATGGGGCCATGATTTTCGACCTGCGTATAAGGAACTTTCTTGGTTCCGACGAGAATTGCAGAATCCCACAGTCCCCATGACGGCACTCACGGCCACGGCAACAAAGCGAGTTCGCGACGATATCATTTCTTTGCTTGGGCTGGATCCGACTACTTTGAGAAGGTTCAACACCTCTTCTGCGCGTCCTAATATTCACTACAGTGTTAGATACATCTCTGAGCATTCATACGACTCCGAAGAGCCCGTAATGGACCAAATGCATGACTTTCTATTCTGGTTGAGGGGAATTAAGGCTCGTCGAGTGGCTAGATTTACCCGGCAGCACGATGGCTCCGATAATCCGCCCCATAAAAAGCAACCTCAACTCCCTCCAATGTCTGGAATAATATATGTACCTCTGAGAGCTGTCTCCAGTGATCTCGCTGAAAGGCTTTCCGCCTCTGTCGACCCAAAAATCAAAGCCGTCGCTTACCATGCGGGCCTTCCGGCCAGTGAACGTGCCAAAATACAGACCGTATGGACAGCTCCATTTAAAGCTCTCTCAAAAGACACAGACAAATCCGAGCACCCAGAGTTTTACATTGTCGTGGCAACCAATGCATTTGGGATGGGCATCGATAACCCCCATGTTCGATTCGTAGTCCACTGGTCCCCACCGCGGAGTTTTGAAGGGTTTGTCCAAGAATCCGGTCGTGCGGGACGAGACGGCCGTGCGGCTGTCTCTCTTGTATATTATTCTCCGGAAGAAAGAGAACGCGTCATAGAGCGCGTTTTACGCGACTGTAATGCCGGCATGCTGGATACGACAATGATCGATGCAGGCGTCCTAGTGATGGGAGAACCGAAACCGGGCCAGAAGCGCGCGTATGACATGCTCAGCGAAGAGAAGAAAACTAAATTTCGAAACCGACATGCTCTATTAGAGAGTTTCGAAAAGGTAGTTCGGTACTGTGAGGATACAACCCGCTGCAAACATGAAATCATCAAGGATTTTTCGGGGGATTCAGAACTTGATCTTCCAGAACGATCGAAACGGCAACGGCAAGACTGTCAGTCTGCCGAGATGCCTACTGAAATGACACAGCCTTTATGTGATTATGCGTGTGATTTCTGCAAAGAAGGTCCCAAGCTTTTAGAACGGAAGAAGGCAACCATCGCCTATGGTCTACATGGCCATCAGGCCCAATTAGGCAACCCGCTCAATATGAGCGGCGACATATATCACCAAGGCCATCCGATGTCATGGCTCCGCAGACTCTACGTTGGCTTTGGATGTGAGATTTGTGACTGAGTGATAACATACCTTCAGTATGCGTTTGGTTACCTTGGTTGATACAACAGGATAATTTGATACCCGATGAAATTCACATGTCTTTTCCCCTAAAAAGACACATAAGAGATGCGCTTGGCACGTAAAATCCAGGTGCCTGATCTTACATAGCGAACTGTGGTAAACTCAAAAATAATCGATTCGGGAGATACTCAGCTCGGCCTAACTCGCGAACGGAGACAATAAGAATATTGTACAATGGCCACGCAAGCAAACTCATTCTCTTAGGTTCCTTACTTGGAATTCCTTTTCCCACGGATTTGCCTTGTTGAACGCCAAAACCACTCGCTCACATGAAAGATTCGTTGAGAACAGTACATTGGGCAATTATTGTAACCCCATAGCACTACATCTCTCGAAACATGAGCTTATAACCCTGGTGGAGGAGGGACCTAAAAAAAAGTTAGTTTAATATCTGGCTCGAGCCGAAGAAAAGGACCTGATTGCACATACAGCATTGTATCCACCGGAAGAAGGCGGAGGAGGCGGAGGCGGCGTACTAGATGAGGGCGGTGGAGGGGGTGGGGGAGCTTCAGAGCTAGGCGGCGGAGGCGGCGGAGATGCAGAAGTACCTTGGGCCTGTTGCTGAGCAGCTGCCTGCTGTTGATAATATTGATAATAGGCAACATAATTCTGGTACCCTCCATACGCGGCATATGGGTCTGCACCGCCATAATATTGCGCATACTGAGCACTATAATCAGCAGTGCTTCCGGCTCCTGAAGCTTGTGTTGTCCCTGGGGCGTTTGTCGTGGGTGGACTCATAGCAGGAGTCTGTGGAGACGATTGGCTATTGTAACCTCCACTGTAACCGATTCCATACTGTTGACGGTCACGTTGGCCATAGCCTCCACCATATCCACGCTGTTGTGGAGGCTGCTCCTTAAACCGTTCATATTGTTCTTTGACATTCCCTAGGAGGTCCTCGCATAGTTCTTTGGCCTTCTGGACTTCGTTGGGATCCGGGCCTCTATAATCTTGTCAGTTCAAAACGTGACCAAATTATTTCGGAGTGACAAAATCCATACAAAACATGCAGATACATGGGTTCATCGCTCTCCTGATTGGTTCCATGTTCTTTGAATCCGGATCCACGTCCTTTGATCTGTACTCGGCATCCTGTTTCCTGTTGAATATGCTTAACATATTGGCCACCTTGACCCACCACTTGTGCGCGGAGGTTGAAGCCGGGGAGTGGCTCTAGCCCGATAGAGATGCGTTCCTCGGGCCATTTACGCTATGTAACGCGTGAGCCATTAATATGAGCTCAATGATGTGGAACTCAGCAACTTACACGACCGAATTCATCTCGTTCGACGGGTTCTCGCTCTCTGCGCTGGAATCTTCGCTGATCAACGAGATTTGGCAACTCCTGTTTCATGAGCTCATTGACCTTTTCAATGGCCTTTTCCAGCCCTTCTTTTGTCGTACTCGTTACGTGTAGATATAAAGGCGGATTCTGTCCAGCAACCAACTTATTAGCTTCGTCACTAGGTTTTGAGAGGTGAAATTTGAGGTCCAAAACACTTACCGAAGGAGTTGCCATGCTTTTATCCGGGAGATAGCTTCCCCTGGTAGTGACATCTTGAAATTTGATGAGCAAACTGTTCTCAAACACAGAAGAAAGGGTTGATAATATAATATATGGAGGAGTGCCGTACCGGCGCCAGTCTCTTCTTTAATCTAAATATCACGCAGTGGAGGTCAGCAGATGCCAAACAGCGGGTGTCAGAAGCTAAGCAAAGTTTGGGTAAGCTTTCAACCGCCAGCCATCACAAACAAAGGGAAACTTGTTATTTCGTTTGGTAGCGATATCTATGTGCATCGCATACTTCGTAATAGGGCCTGGGAATATCAGTGGGTATGATAAGAGATATTTACCATTCTCTGCGTAGCGCCTTTTGTCAGTGTATACCGGTTTCGAAGGTCATTCACTTCGATATCTTTGATGTAATCTCCATCGGCGATATAGATCTCACCATTGAGATTCGGGAACTGCTGGGCTGCCGACGAGGGCGAGTTTACAGTGGGGCTTGCAGTCTGTGCATTCCTGTGAGCGGCAAACCATTGAAGAAAGGGGACATGGAGGAGTAATGTTGATCGCTTACTGGGCGGGCGCTTGGAGTGCTGGATTGCTGGACGCCGCGGGCTTCTAGTTGCGCCTTGATCTTTGCCGCAGCAGCCGCTATTTCCAACAATGGGGTTAGAGATGGCCAATTGCAGATGTTGGGGGGGGGGGGGTTTGAGAGGTGCTTACCTGCAGCAGCGGCAGGGTCAAGTGGTGTGCTTGGTTTCCTCTTGTCATCTCTCGTGGGACTCTGGGTTTCTCGACTCAACGGGCTTCGTTCACGGGCGGATTCAGATTGGCGCGTTGAAGGTGAACGTGAGCGCCTATCAAATCGGGACTTTCGAGTTTCGGACTCTGTCTGGTCAAAGCGAGATCGCTTGGGGCGTCTATCGCTGTCAGTCATCTCGTCAGATGCAGCACGGCCACGCAGTATGGCGCAAAGAAATCAACAAGAAGTCGGGAGAAGTTGCAAAGCAGTTTCCGTGCGTGCCTTTAGGTGGGCAGTCAAAAGACAAATTTATGAAATGAACCTCGAAAATTAGTAATCAGACAAGGATCTTTATTATTCCGGTGCAAACGCCTGCTAGTACGTAAAGGGCAAGGCGTACAATTAAGTTAGTAATCACAGAGCCGCGCCGACCTCGGAGTCATGTGACTCATCTTGCAGGAAGCAGGGATTTTGCCCCATAAATAACTCCCGGGATGTTTTTTCCAGGGAGTCATCGCGCGCGAGCTACAAGCCGAGTGCTGTGTGTGCGCGTCTCTCTTTTCTCTATCTTAATTGCTCACTGGGCGGTTGGGAGTGAGTCCATCTGTCTATATATTTGCTCCCCTTTCACCTTCTCCTCCAAAGGGTGGTGTTCCGTTTCGTCAGTCCTTCTAGGAGAGCTTCCTCTACTCAACCGGTCCCTCCTCAGCTGAGGAGAAGCCGTCATACCGTCCTTAACAATGACTCTTTGGCCGGGTTTAGCCCTGAGGGCAGCGCGTACCTCGATTGCGCGTGCTGAGAGTAACTCTGCATTGAAATGCCAGATGCGTCTGTCATCAAGTTCAACATCAGCGCTCGCCTACAAAGCACTCCACCGCCGATCTCCACTTCCTCTTCCAATTGCCGAAAGCTCACCCACTTGGTCTGCTCCGGCAGCTGTCTCGTCGATCCTCTATGAGACTCCCGTGCCTTCGACGAAGCCTCCAAAGCGACACGTGCTCAATTGCTTGGTGCAAAACGAGCCCGGTGTGCTTTCTCGGATATCCGGTATCCTTGCCGCACGGGGCTTTAACATTGACAGTTTGGTTGTGTGCAATACAGAAGTCGAGGATTTGTCGCGAATGACCATCGTCTTGCGTGGCTTGGATGGCGTCGTCGAACAAGCTCGTCGCCAATTGGACGATCTAGTTCCCGTCTGGGCTGTCTTGGACTACACTGAAGCCGCTCTCGTGCAGCGGGAGCTCCTTCTAGCCAAAGTCAGCATCCTGGGACCCGAAGTCTTCGAAGAACTTCTGCAGCATCACAGCGAAATGACTTCGCCTGAGGGAGCCATTGTCATGGAATCGGAGATTGCATCGAGATCAGAATCATCTGCGGGCAAGGACGCGCAGAAGCGTGAAATGGACAAAGTCAATGGCAAGCTTTCCAGGGCCGCAGACTACCATCCTAATCGGCTTGCTGCCAGCGAGGCATTGAGGCATAAGCATGAACATCTCGAAGCAATCACCCACTTGACTCATCAATTCGGAGGAAAAGTTTTGGATATTAGCTCCAATAACTGCATTGTTGAACTGTATGTTTTCCGTTGGTTCATAAAGCCTCCTTTTCTCACGCAACATCTCACTAACCTACAATTGCGCTTTTAGCTCTGCCAAACCTTCGCGCATCAATTCATTCCTGAAGCTCGTTTCTCCATTCGGTATCCTCGAATCCACCCGCACAGGTCTCATGGCTCTGCCGCGTTCTCCAATCGGTCCAACAAATGAAGATATGGAGAAGGAGGCAGCTGATGTGATCGATGCAAGCACTCTCCCTCCAGGCTAATGAACATTTCCCCTGGATCATTAATTTTTCCCAGGTGCCTGCTCATATGAATTATCTGTGGACTATTGGATCCTTGAACAATCTATTTGATCTACATTGTCGGGGCAGATCGGCGTTGTCTTTCTGGTGGTGATTGTTGAAAGCGATGTTACCTCTCCGTTTTCTATGTTTAATTGATTCCCACTAAGAATATGCTCACAACATGAAATGCTATTACCGAGTTCAAATCACTGTCTTCGTATCATGGTTATCTCTTTTTTTCATCTGGGCCAAAAACTTGCTCCAAAGGCGGGTTTTCAAGAGTTCTCATATATCACAACCAATTTCAGGCACAGAACTGAATTGATTGCTTTCGTTGATTTGGCCTAGTTACCCAAGTTTTAAAGAGAGTAATCTGCAGATACAATCCGAAAAAAAGCCAGCCAAGATCAATACCTAATATAAACAATATGAGAGTCATAAGTCATATACGTCATGTAAAAATCTCCAAACCAAATAAAGATACTAAGAATGAGAATCTCTGAAAAGAAAAATCGACTTTAATCCTGAAACCACCATGTCCCGACCCGCACACTTTCATAAAGCACTGAAATGTTCCATCTTCAATTGAGAACACCTCCACGCATTGACATGCCTGGTAGTTACCTGACCTGAAAATGCAATTTCTGATCCATGTTATTCTTCTGTAAGAAGCAGCGAGCATCCTGTGCTAACGATGACGCCTATTACAGTCTCTGCAAATACCACAGTATAATTCACTTGCGGCATCTGCGATTGTTCTCGAGCACGCACAGTTTTCATTGAAGACGGTCTCCACGGCTCCACATTGGTAGCGGATGATGCGTTTGCACATTGTCCCAGAGGGCTCTGCTTCGTCAATGGTTTAGCTAGCCCCGTATCCCGGAGTGATCTAAGACAGGAGATCAAGATTTCCTCTGGATAGTGGGATGCGGGCTTGACACAAGCCCTGGCTTGTTATTTTGCGAATTGATAGGTATGCGTGAGCCGGTACCGCAGCAGATCAGCGGCCAAAAGAGAAAGATTGGTGCTTGCTGACCGGAGCAGCTGGAATTCTGTTGGTTCTGAGCACCGGTCGAGTTCACAGGGGCAGAAGAAGGCAATACTTGAAAGGGGTGACTACCTTTGAAGATACGCTTCGGGATAACCAGGACACGATAGCCGTAATGAAATCCTTCGAGCTTTCAGGAGGAAGCTTTTCAAACGTATCAGCAATCGTGACGGCAAGCGGGTTTGGAACCGGACGCACACAGCCTAGCCAGGGAAGTGCCTGCTTGTTTGATTGTAGTCTTGGAGAATAACCGTATGATTCTCGGCTGGGGCGGTCAGAAGGAAGGCAAGGTCTGGGCCCAAATATCTATGAATACATAAAATAATATTGTAACATAGAAGTGGAAGCACTCTCAGCCTGAACCCGCAGACCACCAGAGGTAAGTAGAAAATGGTTGCAAAAGTGGGCGGAGGGTAAGAAGTATATTCATGAAAAAAGTTGTATGCCGAGCAGGGCAAGCACAGTCCTTTTAAATACCTTACGGCAATGAAAGGTGGACTAACATAATCTGTGAAAAGCGTGCAGGTTCGTTACACCCGCCCGCTTCCCCCGAGTAGCATTGTTAGACTTTTCGGGCAGATCTGATTGACGAGTCAGGCGTCAGAAATATTTATGCTGCGTTTCACCAAATTTAGCTCCCCCGCATATAGAGATCCAAAAGAGCCAAAGATGAAAATCAAGATCGAGAAGAGGTAAGCTACCCGATGCGTTTCTCTCAAATAGGGACGATCATATCGGGTGCTAGGGCGGCTCGGTAAAGACGACATAGATAGCGATGCCGAGTATGTATATGACAAGGAATGCAATCCAGGATTGGACAAACACGAAATCATACGCTTCGTATGATCTCATCCATAGATACGTCAGGGATGAAAGCTGTTTATAGCAGCACGCTCCTAAGAGAGAGTGTGTGGCAATGATAATCCCTGGGCACTTCCCGCTAATTGCACTCTGAGCAGGGGCATATGTACGTATTTGCAAGGGGCGGAGCTGAAGAAACAAGGGCATCCGGTCTATGATTTCCCAACTGACGGCGAGTTTAACGGCATGCCGTATGAGTCTTTGACAGTTTAGATCCGGGGTAACTGAAAGCATGGCAATAGACACCTTTTCCGTGTGCTATGACCTCTTTGCCAGTCAATATTTGGTCGGCAATGACATCCGCCATGGCGAGGCGGAGAAGAGGGGGAGAACGCGGAGTCCTTCTAGCAACATAGTCCGACCAACAAAGATACGAACTCACTGAATTAAAGCCGTGCGTGGGCAGATGACTCTTGGAAGATGAGACACTGTTTACTCACCGCATCTGAGCCTCAGCATAGCCGGTGCTTCTGGTGATGATGAAATAATCATCTCGACCACGATGCGGTGAGGCCTTGGGTAACTTTCTAACTCACCAACTCATGATCATCTGCTCCATAAATGAATCGACATCCCGACAATTTGCCGAGAGAGGTATCAAACCATTTCCGGCATTCGTCGGCGCAACGCTTGACGTTCTTGGAGTGAGCTCGATTGTAAAGCAAAGATGGAGCCCCATTCTCAAACCACCATGCACAATGACATCAAATTAACACTAGTGATGGGGTAGTTGCGGTGGAAAACGACTCGATTTGCTAGCGAAGGGAGGCTAGAGGTTCTCCCTATCATTGTCAATCTTGAATGATCGCATGCATCTTGGGAAGAAGCAAAGAGAGAATCCAACCCAAGTTGCTGGAACCAATAACTAATTGCTTATCGGTCGCCAGCGTCCACACCCCCCTCGTTTTCCATCATCACTGGAAACATGTGATTATTGGCCGTCGGGCCCCGTGTAGAAATGGAGCAGAAAGAGAATCGAATCAGCCACGATCGGCTTTCTACCGGAGACGAGACTTCTCCTATTCAAATCCGCCACGTACGAAACGCAAGGACACACCGTTAACGAGGTTGTCCCAGATTCCCTTCATCGGTTGTTCAATGCTGTACCAGAATTCACCCCGTATTTGAAATACCCTGGGAGCATTCTCTGGCCCGTTCACTCCTGGATGTGTGTATAACTGTACGTACGTCCATACATATTTCGATGAGCTACTCCGTACTGCATCTCCGAAGCATTGACATGGGTATGAATGCAGTTTTGTCAGCAAACAATATGGCAGGGAAGATGATCGACATATCAGAGGCTAACTAATATAAACATGAGGGGATGGCGCCGAAAGAGCGGACAGCTCAAAGCGAAGAGTCAAAAGGAAATTCACAATAAATAGATTCCCAAAGCATCCAATTGAGTGTTTATTTAACACCAAAAGATGAATAGCA
This sequence comes from Amauroascus niger, assembly GCA_001430945.1. Lineage (NCBI taxonomy): Eukaryota > Fungi > Ascomycota > Eurotiomycetes > Onygenales > Onygenaceae > Amauroascus > Amauroascus niger. The sequence continues at coordinate 156,736 of LJPK01000805.1, read as the reverse complement.
AAACATTAATATCTTTGTCAGTTATCGTTGTCATCATAGTTCGAATCCGCTCCCAGAATACCAGAAAATCCGTTATATACTAAAAATCCCCCAGAACTCCAGGAAGACGCACCCAAAAGCAAGCCATCTGAATAAACAACGTGATCGCTTTGTGTTCCATCGACCGAAATTCCACATGTCTAAAACCACTCATAAACTTGGTTATAACCGTACTTTTGCGCCAATACCTTTTCCCTTGTAATATATGGTATCCATATAATGACCTAATTTGACCGCGATGTCCGCAATGGCGTCTATCTCTAGGGTGCCTCCAAGAGCATTTTTAAGAGCTTCATACCCTGCTCCTCCAAGATCTAATTCCACGGGAAGCCGTGGTGTTTGAGATATTCCCGGCGGAACTGGGAAAGGGGAGTTATATTGTATTGTGCCGACCGGGACAGTATGGTTGTACAAAGCTGTTGCATCAATAGACATAATAAAGAGCGTCGTTTCCGCAAGGGGAGATAATAAAGTGAAATCTGCCGTTGAAGTCCAGAGATGCATCTAAAACACAAGAACGCTCGGATCAGCCCACAGAAAGTCAAGATCACCAAAAAATATAGCTGAATGTGTGCTAAACAAACGCAGGGGTTAAGACCCACAGAAAAGGAAAAGCAAAAAGGCTAAATGGGTCTCCTCATGGATTTGACAAACGTAGACCATACCGTGGCATCTTTGATAAAGTGTGGTCGATCGCGATCACCGGGTACCTCCCCATTGCCTTCGCCATCATCATCACCAGGAAGATGAAGCTTGGGTACCGGAACTTCAATCCGGAGCTTCGATAGTGCTTCTCCGAGTGCTGGCAAGGATGGAATCGAGCCAGTATATGGTGATATAGTGACGGTTGCGTTCGAACCTACTAAAAGTTAGAAGATCAAAACCAAGATATCAGTTTACCAACGCTAACCTGATATATATTGGGAAATTAGTTGCCGACCAGCAGCTATTCCTTCCAGCCCGCTACCATCAGAGGGATTCCACAACCCTTCCACGTTAACGAAGGAGTTGGGACCCGGAGATATGGAAAGATTGCGTCCTATTACATGAGCGACATTTGAACCGTTGTAAATTAGCTTCATGTCGACATAAGGTATGTCCGCAGAGTAATTGGTTGGGTTGGTGAAATTTATGGCTGCTTGAAGGGAGATACTAGATTTCGTCGTATGGGAAATCCTGATGGACTCAATTTTGGGGTTGATGTCGCTTAATCCTCCTCCCAATGGAGCTAGGGTTGAAGTTAGATATGTATCTTTTCATGGCTGTCAAGCAAGCGACGACTTACCTTTCACAGTAATGTTCCCGGTCGCTGGGATGTCTCGAATTATGAATTGCCCAAGCGCCGTATCCAACTCCGCAGCCACATTGGCATTGACATGTAAAGGAATCGCTTCACCAGCCAGAATTACTCGTTTAATGATATCGGCGAATACGTCTTCATCAATCACCTGCAACGGTGCCTTCTTAATGTCGAACTCTACTCGTAGAGATGGTGAATTCTCTGGACCATCCTTTATACGGTGGACAGCCGCATTCTGCCACTCCTGAAGATCTATGTACCCGAATTTGTCGCCATGGTAGTAAACGTCAGCGACAGTACGAACTCGGGATATATTCACAGGCACGTCCATCTCCTCCGGGATATTCACAAATGCCTGAACAAGGGCTGATACTCTTGGCTGTGCTTCGGGGGTATTGGGGTTTGCGAAGGGTTCAGGGAGGAAGAATTGTACATGCGACATCGAAAAGCGTTTGATGAGATTCGAGAGTCCTTTGCTAGGGATGGAAACAGGAACGATGACACTTTGTAATAAATTCGCCAGCCAGTCTGGCATTGGCGAGGGGGTAAAGCTTCCTCCGCGAACATAAATGAACGTCTCGACGCCTTTCATATAGCTCTGCACGAGAAGGTCCAAAGGTGAAGAAGTTTTGCCAGGACATATGGTCGTCAATGCATCAGGAACTTCGTATACGAACCCGGTGATCGATGCAGCAACAGGCCTCCGAGGCTCCATTTCAATAGTATCGCTTGTGGCATTACCTATTAAAATATATTCATCACCGGGGACGCAATTTGGCACCAGAATTTCAAAAGAAAGAGGTGGAACAGCGGCCGAAATTGCATATGCATTCTGAATGTAAAGGGAAATATCGGCAGCAATAGCCTTTCGCTTCCCGGGCAGTTGCAATTCGTGGACATTCAGTTTTGTGACGTTGAAATCAGGGAAATTTGGGAGATTTTGGCCTATAGATAATTAGAATTCAAGTCCGAGACCACGTTTCAAAGGGATAAGAAAGGTCTATACAGGGATTGACCTTGAAGAACAAGAGACCCCGATACGTCTTGAGATCCCAATTGAAGAAAACCTGACCGAAGCGGCACTGAAGCCACACCCTTGATGAGCAGGTGACCAAGTCGTCCTTCAAGCCAATCGTTTGCAACTCCACGAATTCCGTCAACATCTCCGGCTTTCAGATCAGCGAGGAAGTCAATATTGTTATGATACCCATTTTGAATATTGACTTTGATTGGTGGAACGGTGGCTGTTCCCAGCAAAATGTTCCCGTAATCAGGAAGATACACGTGGATGTCAGACTCCCCACTTTCTACTTCTTTCCCAACCCAAGTTGCCAGGCGACCCAAGTTCCGCACGATCGGTTTCTTCACCCGAGAGGCGTGAAGGGCGAATGAAGCCTGGATTCTGGTTTGCACGCCAGATGGAGTAAACGTTGCAATCGAGACAGCGGCGGGTTCAAACAAAGCGGCTTGTTTTACATACTCTTCGATGGCCGAGGGTGCCGCAAAACCAAAAACCAAAATTGCGACAACTGCTAGACACAGGCTAGCCAGCGAGGTCACAATCGGCCATCTCACTCTGCTTCGCTTTTTGTTTGTTGATAGTTCTGGAGGTTCTTGACAAGACCCGGTAGAGGATGCGATGGAGCGACAATCTTCATCCTGCAAATATCGTTGGGGTTCTCTCGAGAGAAGCGGCGTTGTTTCTGAAGCATCTCGAACAAGATCTGGTGAGGTCTTCTTTTTCGATGAGCTGGAACGATGAGAATCGGAAGCAGACGCTGATCGAACCAGTAACGGTGCGTTCTCGTCGCCAGCCATTGCTTCCTGGACCAGACAGTTTAAGAAACTAAGGTGTTCTCATTGAGGTCAGTGAGCGAGGACATAACATGAAGTGAATGTCGATGATAAGGGCAACTTGGAATGATTAAAGCTGGTGTTGGGTTGATGGATAGGCAAGCGTCTTTCGTGCATCTGGGTGTCATACACTTGTCGTTCTGCCTTCCAAGTGACTTCAAACATGGCTCAAGGAAGGTTCCAAGCCTGGGCCGCCCTTCAATGAGTGCACCTTACTGTTTTTGGTCTAGCGCCAACATAGTACCGTAGACGCTGAACAGAGACCCGAAGTACTAACACGTATGCAACGAATCACCAAGTGGTTCAAACAATGCGGCACAGTGAATCAACGGCTCTGAGCTCACCCAAGTCGAGCCATTATCATTCGCGGAAGCAATGTCAATATCAAGTGGTAATAAGACGGACTGTCCAAAATCTGCAAGTTGAAGCTGTCCATTCAGAATTAAAATGTTGCGGAGAGCAATATCATCCACAAAGACATTGAGAAGAACATGAGAAAATTTTCATGTATGTTTAACATGTCCCTCCAAGTTGGGGCCATACTTTCAGGAGCCAAGTGGAGATATCGTCTTGTTGAGCGTCTTGGGGACCACACAGTCTTTTCCAGCGTGTTCAAGGCTGAGGTGTTGCCCGGCATTCAAAGGACAACTCCGGTAAAGTTGTATGTCTGCTACTTCTTACACATATATAATTTGTTCGCTGATCTTTGTGCCAGGGCTGTGGTGAAGACCACTGATCCTAATAGTCCGGTTAAGCGAAATTCATTGCTCAGGGAACTTCACTATTACAGACGTCCTGCAATCATTTCTTGCCCAAGCATCCGGAAGATGTATGACACTGTCAATGGTCCCAATAATTGGACAGCCGAGAATCCCTTCTGCCTTGCTTTGGAATGGATGGAAAGTACTTTTGCAGATATTCCATCTGTTATACCACTACAGAGTCCTGTTTTGGTTCAGACTATATGAAGGCTGCCCTTCAGGCTTTTGCTGCATTAAAAGATGAAGGACTTGTTTACTCTGGTATGTTTGGCGCTCTCACAATTTTTGTCTTCATGTACTGAAGTGCAGCAGACTTGAAACCTTCTAATGTTCTTCTCTCTGGTATTGATGGACCATCACCACAGGCCAAAATTGGTGACTTGGGTCTAAGTATGCGAAAAGTGACCGTTATGCGAACTTGGACTAAGCTAATATTCCATAGTTGGCCCAGAGGGTTGTAACGAAGGCTGGCTTCAACCGCTTGCATTTCGTGCTCCCGAAGTCTGGACATCAGTGTCCTGCCTTCATGTTTCCGATGTGTGGTCTCTTGCAGCTCTGGTGCGTTCTTCTCCGCCTGTCTATTCAAAGCTAACAATAAAAACAGGTATTAGAATGGCTTGATAGCGACCTCTTGGGCAATCATGACAATAATGGAAACTATCCACTGATGACATGGTGCTTAGCCAAAAACATGCGTCTCTTCAACACACCTAATGACCGAGTTATCCCTCCTTCCAACGCCAGCGACGAGTTGCAGCACTATTTCCATCTTGGTGAGAAGCTTTTGCTAGAAAGACGAAGTGACAACCCAGATCAATATGTCTTGGAGACTCCGCGATACGAACAGTGGGCTGCCGTGGGTGAAGAGTTCCGACTTGTCCCAAGGGTCGTGGTGGACATGATACGCTACTTAGCTGTGCTCGACCCTACAAGAAGGCCAACAGCCATGCAAGCACTCGCGTCAAACGAATTTAAAGCCTTGGAAGCTGCCGCCTCCGCGTATGAAGCCAAGCAAGCCATCCCTTAGTCATCGCATCCAAGAGTTGTCCAATGATTGCTTCAGTAGACTCAAATCTTTCTCTTGATATCAGAGCTGTCTCTAAAGGGTTTAGTCTGCTTGGAAAGCATCTCCACAGAAGAGCTTGAGAAAAGTTCTAAAAATACTTTTTACAAGCGGCAACCTCGCCTTCGGCTCAGTGCCTAAACTGCTTAATCTCTATCCAGCTGGATCATATCTTGATCTTCATATCTTGATGGTGAACTCATCTATGCTAGAATCCATATTTCAGACATCAATGGTATTGAGACAGTAACCACGTGATGTTGGTTTTTAGGTAATATTTTTGCCCCTTTTCATATACGCGACGACGCGACTCTTATCAGCCAATAGGAATGCAATAAAACATAGTAATAATATTGTATTTAGATGGTAAACACGTGATGGTTGTTTCTCTGAGATTCCTACGGTGTCACGGGACTGCGTCATTGTTAAAATAGTAAAGTAGGTAATGTCACATTTTTTGAGAGTAGCTACAGTAAAGTCATTATAATTTCACAGTCGGCTTTATCTCGCTAGCGCCATTTAGGTTTCCGGCTAGCGAAGCTCATGCCAAGAGAAGAAGCTCCGGGTTCGGGTGGCCGGGCGACTTGCTTTGTGAAGAGTCATTATCAAAGGAGGAAAGGAAGAGAGCGAAAAAAAAAAGAGCTCCACATTGCAACCATTCTTTAAAGACTGCGTCAATTTCAACGGATATCTGGTAGAGATGGCAAGATTTAATCCCTCCTCGTCTCCTTTCCTCCTCTCCCAACTCTCCCGCATTCGCCAAACGCCCCGAAGCTGCTTCTTAGCTTCTCAAACCCGCGATTTTCAGCTCTTCCACTCTCCTTACAAGCGCAACTCAACTCCTATGCAATCCGCGACACGCAGTACCGCTATTGCTTGTCGAAACATGGCGAAATCATACACTAACGGCTCCTATACTCCCTCTACTCCCCGACATCTTCTTTCCATTGCAGATCTTAGCCCAACAGAATTCGCAGCCCTCGTTCGAAATGCATCTTCGCACAAAAAAGCGATCAAGGCAGAATCGATGCCTAACCGACTGGTTGGTGCGCTATCAGGCAAAACAATAGCGATGATGTTCAGCAAACGCAGTACCAGAACCAGAATATCAACGGAAGCCGCTGTGGTGAAGATGGGTGGTCATCCCATGTTCTTGGGCAAGGATGATATCCAACTGGGCGTTAATGAGTCACTATATGATACTTCTGTTGTAGTATCATCAATGGTATCCTGCATCGTTGCGCGTGTGGGACCCCATTCCGATATCGCGAACCTAGCCAAAGACTCGAGTGTGCCGGTGATCAACGCCTTGTGTGACACCTTCCATCCGTTGCAAGCGATCGCCGATTTCCTCACTATTCATGAAACGCTGGCATCAGAATCCAATGCACAGGGAACGCAGCCGGCAAGCCTAGGGCTGGAAGGACGGAAGATCGCGTGGGTCGGAGATGCGAATAACGTCTTATTTGACATGGCAATTGCGGCCACAAAGATGGGGGTAAACATAGGTGTTGCGACACCCAAAGGCTATGAGATTCCGTCTCACATTCTCGAATTAATTCAGAAATCACGAGAAGGGGTCCGATCACCAGGAAATCTCGTCCAGACCAACGTTCCAGAGGAGGCTGTCAAGGATGCCGATATCATTGTGACCGACACTTGGGTGTCAATGGGGCAAGAGAGCGAGAAAATAAAAAGAATCGAAGCCTTCAAAGGCTTCCAGGTCACCTCTGATCTTGCTAGCCGCGGAGGCGCAAAGGAAAACTGGAAGTTCATGCATTGTCTACCCCGACACACCGAAGAGGTCGACAACGAAGTGTTTTACGGCGAGAGATCGCTTGTCTTTCCGGAAGCGGAAAACAGACTATGGGCAGCTATCTCGGCGTTGGAAGGATTTGTTGTCAACAAGGGGAAGGTTGCCTGAAAATGACGATTGCCAATGAGCTCTACAGCTAAAGAACTCCGTTTGTGGATGATATCGTTTGCGCTGTTAGCGGGATTTTCGGGGAGTAGCCATAATACCACTTGAGATAGAAGCTGAATAACGTAGCCTTTTTGCCCGAATTGAACTGTGCTCCCGTCCGTAATTCTACGTGCGATCCGGACTTCGGATGTCACCATGGTGTGGTTCAAGTTGTTGTGGTCCGTGCACTCGACAAGGCCCCCCATGTTCCTCCTGGAAAACAAATCGAACCACGCATAATTTAAAATGGGCATTGCTTGCTCGCCAGTTGATTTTCAAGCACGATTGATCGTTTTCAAAGTGTTTTTACTGCAGTGCGCGGGACAATCCCAGTTTGGCTCTCGATTCGGGTGATACCGCAGGGGTTTGCCGGAGTAGAGGATCTGGCCCGAGTCTCGTTTTCGCTGCCAAGTTAAAATACCACCTCTATTTAACAGGCGGCCCCTCTCATCAATTGGGAGTCAACTAAACACTTTCTTGTGGTTCTCGAAGATCAATCATGGAGGTGAGTTATTACATTTGCAAATCCCATTATGCCCTCTACGTTATCGTATCTAACCCTGATTATGTGTAGTCCCTGTCCCATACCCGAAGCAGCCCCGGCGGCTTTCATTCTCGTCGGTCCTACAGCAATCTTCAGCACATCTCCCTCGCTCCATTGACAAGCAGATTCCCCTTAGACGATGATGATGGTGATGCGGACAACTCTGTTCCTAGAAGAGAAGGCGACTACGGTTATTTCCCACCTACATCCTACTATTCGACCAGTTCGGTCCCAGCCATGCCTCCTGTGTTGTCCGACTCGCGAAATGTATCATTCACGAATTTGACTAAAAGAAAAAAGCCATCGAAGGCTATAGCCACGAGCGATACCGGGCTGGATCTACTCAACACCCAAGTGCCCGCACATCATCACAGGACGCGGAGTCAGAACCCTCGGGAACGATTGCCACGCATTCGTAGTCAGTATGAGGATAACGAATGGCTACTTAGAGCAGGACTGGCATTGGCAACTTCAACACGGGAAGAAAAAGGCCAAAGCTGGCTTGTCAAGCGAGAGAGTTCAACGAGCCTCGTCTCAGACCTGAATTGGGAGCCCGACCGAAGACCGCATCTATCTCGTAACCAAACCGCACGGCGTTACCGCTCCGGAATGTCTACACCAGCCCTTCTGTCAAGGCAGGGATCTAAATCGCAAATCCATAGCCCACGAAGCAGTCGGACGTCTTTCATGACCGCAGCAGACGCAGCGTTTGACTCTCGAAGTGGCCCGGCCACTCCCTCTCACGACCGATCAGATGTTATTCCAGATTTCGTGGAAAGCTCCGTTCGTGAGGAAATAAAATCCATCATATCCCGAAACCGCAATGAGCAAAATTCACCAAGGACTGGAGACGTTGAAACCGCGAGATTTGACTACAATTCTCGAAGATCATCTATCTTCGACCGATCATTTCCCTCATCCGAGCCCGATTACTTTGAATCGGAGTCTGATGAAGAAAGCGAATTCGGCGAGGTCGAAATGCAACGTCTTACCCGTCAACAAGGGTTTGGCCTTGGGCCTTGGGTAGATCGGCTTGTTGAATGGACATTGTTCAACGTGGAAGAAGAAAACTCACCTATCGCTCATACTCAGTGGATCGACGAGCATGATACTTTGGTCGGTACTGACACGGCCGGCAAGCAAGTAGTTGTTGCTTGTGTGGAAGACCAATCAAATTCTGAAGTGGAAACAGATTGCCAAAGCACTGAGTCGGCGGATGATTCTTTGTCCTCTGATGACTCTGAAATGCTAAATGAGCAAGGCAGCTGGGCTGATATGAGATGGCTACTGCGCGTTGCTAGGAATGCCTTGTGAAATGTTACCCCGAACACGTTTAATCCCAATCACACCTAATATGTCCCACTCATGTAATGACCTGTTTCATATCCGCATGAGGCACATAATGTCTGTTAATGTCCCATGTCTCTATGTTAACGCTAGTGCTGATTTTGATGGTCTTCCCTTTGTTAATCGCATCTGTGCCTCACTATGATCAGACAGCGAGAAAGGTCCCTGAGTAGTCTTCCTTTCACTTTTTTCCTAGATTTGGCTATGATATATGCATATCAATCAGACCTAAATTAATAATTAGGCTCAGGTACCTACTATGCATATTCACATGGCGCTATCTTGTATGCTAGTTATTCATATATCCATATATCCACCATATCAAATTACCAACCAGATTTATCAACTGAACTCCAGCCTGCAAAACACATGAACAACTGGCAAATGAAAATGCATGATGTCATTCTTGTTGCCTCCCTCTTTTCAGAACTACTCTGTACCTCTACTGATTTTCCCAGGTGTGTAAGTGGCAGCCAGTTGTGTAATAACTAGTTAATTAAGAACAGATATGACAGCACATCTACAAAATGGAAGATCAAGGTCTAAAAACTACCCAGCAATCTCATTGTGTGTCAATCTGTGGTCTAGAATTCCATGCAATCAACTCTATTTTGCTCTCTTCATGCCTGCTAAAACTGCTCTTGATTACATGTTTTCATTTTTCTATTACCATGCTACTATTCATACTATCACAGCATCTGTTTAGATTCATTTATGGTTTCTTTCATATAAATATACGCGTGCCCTCACCCACTACCCCATGTTCCGTGCTGCTGTCACACTGCCAATCATTTGCACCACTTTGAGAACACTCTTTGGGTTTAGTGAACGAATGAGCGCTGTGGGTTGTTGATGGTCTATGATCCTTGCAGCAAACCCCTCATTCCACGTGGCCATGGTAGATATCTCATGGCCAGCAATGTGAATTTGTGAGTTCTAACTTCTACACTTGCTGCCAGTAAGTTAAGAATGTCAACCATCACTTCAGCCCCACAACCTTCCCTCGCACCGAGTCAATAATGGATCAGGCCAAGCGGGTCATACTACGATTGCGAGAAGCTGACCAAGATGAGAAGGACCTGTACGAACCAGTTCGGTTGTATTTTGAGAAAAACGGCCGCTCAGTCGAAGAACTCAACTCTAACCGCCATTTTGTCCATATTCAGCCGTCAAACCCTGACATACCCCAGGTCGACCCAAAAATCCACATTATCATAGATATTGAAGTGGACAAGTTCACTGGGAATCATGTTAATGCTGACTTTCCCCATGAGGTGTACCGGGTCCGTCGTGTCGATGGCCAGATGTAAGTGTAGTTATCATTTAATCTCCAGCTCTTTCTGACTCTAATAACGAATGCTGGTGGTTAGGGCGATGTTTACTTTCAAGAATGCTGTCTGGTATAATAACTTTCTCCATAAGCTCCGCGCGATTACAGACGACTTTTATCCTTGGGGAATGACAACCTACGACTATAGGCGCGGGAACAGTGTCAAGACCCACACGTGAACGGTTTCGAAAAGTGGCCTTGCCACTATGATCTGGCTAGGTATCATAGCCAAGTCTCACTTTTGGCGATAAATTACAATGTAGCGGCTCTACGTTGCTCGAACCAAAAAGGCCTTAATAAAATACAATAAGAAAGTTAAATTTCTTAAATTCAGTTTTTTTTATATGGGATGAGCGTGGCCAGGCTGATAACCTTCATTGTTTAAGTCGTCGGCTTCCTCTTCAGGGACCGCCATATAGAAGCCATTGCCAAAATCACGGGTAACCCTGTAGGCCTCAAAGCGCTCTCCTTCAACCGGTTTAAAATGGGGAGCAGCAGCGGTTCCAAATTGGTAACCTTGCTTGAGATGTGTCTGATATGCGTGGATGGTTGTATTTCCCTCTTTAATGGGTGTGGTGTGCGGGGAGGCTGCAATGGCATCCCTGACGAGCTGGTCAATCCATTTGACAATATCCTCCTTCTTGTACATCCAGTCATATATATTTGAGACGAATAGCTTCCGGTCAGGATCGAGATATGCGAACCTGAATGTTTTGACATCCGACATGATCCCGAACACTGAGTAATTCATCATATTTGCGGCTCGACGACTACCTTGGACTGCAGCAAGGTAGATTATAAGCTGTGGAAGTGCAGAATCGGCGCATCCTGGCGGTTTGGCCTCACTTATATGTGCATCTGGTGTTAGCAAATGGTGAAAAGTTAAGACTATTGAGACCTACAGAACTATTAAGGTCGGAGCAACATCAGCTTTTGATTGGCCGTATGACAGACTCCAATCCGCTCTCCCACTGATAATATTTTGACGGTCCTTACTCTCTGTAGCCAAGGGAACCTCAGGAAACCAGTTGAGATGACAAGCCGAATCCACATCATCGAGGAGATCAAGGCGGTCGCAAAGAATGATATCGATAATTGTGCGGCAAAGGCATTCGGATGCAGATCTTCTAAAATATCTGGAAGATTGGATCCGTGAAATGCTCTCATCTGCAGTTGCAGTCAGTTTAACAAGGAAGAGTCTTGCGTACGAGGATCTCTCACCAGCCCATGCGGATAACTTGCTCTCACTCAAGCTATCACTCCTTAGGTGCCAACGATGTTCTGCACTCCACAAGTCGTAGAGCACCCCAACAGCATCGGCAGCCGCAGCGGCTGATGCAAAGGAGGTAGCTGGGATGGAAACCCGTGTGGAACTCTTTTTGTCCTCACGATAGGCACCCCGGCACGAAGAGAGAAGGGTCAAGAGACAAGTGAGTTTTTCTGCAGCGATTGGATCGGTGTTTCTGATGCCCTCCAGGGTCGCAATCAAATGAGTCAAGAGCAGCCACTTGTTCCGGCCTGAGAGTCGCCGGGTCAAAATAATATTGACGCTGGCCACTTCGAGATCGCTAAAGGCTGCTCATTGTTCTGAGTTTAGATGCTGTCATGATAAAATGTGGGCTGGTTTCGGTTTGGCTCTGGACACCATGTTATGGCTAGAGACCACATCTAAAATGGAATAGGATTAGCATGTACAGCGCCCTACAGTGATAAGTGAGTGAAGAGAAGATAGTTGTTGATGGGATCTATAGGATCAAGCTACAACTAATAAAGCAGGCTGGGTCACGTGCAGGGGTAACTAGTTAACACCCCCTCATGTATCTCAACAACGCACCCAACTAACATAATCCACCCAACAATCACTGCCACTCAAAAATTTGATACAGATTCTTCAGTACATCTGGGCTTCTTCCCCTTTTAGATATTAGATCATACAGAGGACTCTACATAAAGAATAGCTGGTAGTTTAGTTAGAAGAATCAAGTTTCTTACATCTCATCTTCATGCAGCCCTAAGCTCTAACTATCCATTTTAAGCTTTCTCTTTCTAAACATGTAGTCTCTTCTTCTCTTCCACTTTCTGTCATCACATGGTCACATACAGAGCTGAAGGCAAGGTCACCATCAAGATATGAAGATCAAGATATGAAGATATGATCCAGCCAGATAGAGATTAAGCAGTTAGATGCCTCACATCAAGTGGCAACAAGCTGAAGGCGAGGTTGCCGCTTGTTGCCTTCAATAATTGAAATCACAGTGGTTGTCACTGGCTTCTCTTTACATGTGTGTGTATCTGCTCGTTTGAATTTCCGGAACTCCTCATCAGAGAACTTTGACTGTGAAAGGGAGGAGTGACCTCAGGTTGAACCAATCTTTCATTGGCCTCCTTCCAGAGTTACCTGAGGTGTGGGCTAAGAGGATTTTCCACTATCATGCAAAGTCGATCATCATGCCAGGGACTTTTCTGTGTACCAGGTTTTTTGCACAAATGCAATGTAGATCCGGCAACTTGAAATCCCCATTCAGGTTCATATTGCAATGCAATATCTGTGTTCATGCCCGATACAAGATAAGCAAGGCACGAACCAATTGAAGAGGTATTTTTGTCCAAGTCAAGCCCAAGACTCAAGCGCCTGTTCATGGCTATGACAAATATTTGTGGACTCATAGAAGTTTCAATAGTCAGTTGCACCACAGTTGAAGGGGTCTTTAATCCACAAAAAGACAGGTCGAAACTGTTCTCAGTGAAGTTGAGAATCCACCAATCAACATGGATGATAGTCAATTACCAAACTGAATCTTAGCTTGGAGGAAGTCCAAGATTAGTTATTTAGGTATTTAGTTACATAGCTCAGATGCAGAGAGAATTGCACAGCTTTCATCTCGGCACTTCCGGGGCAACAACTTTGCGACTGGGTGGAACGCACGAAGCGAAAGTGGGCGAAGCACGACACCCTTGACTCAAAGCATCCAAGGCGCCTCATCTAACTAACTAGTTAACTAACTAATTAGTTGACTAACTCGTCAGGCAGTGATGTAGTTAATTGCCTGCCATCCTCCATCGGGCCGCCAGGCTGACAATTGCAGGCCCAAAGGATGAGCGGCTAAAGCTACGGCTTGGTTCAGAGCTGCTTTGATCGGCAAGAACAAAATATGATACATTAAGTTAACTTATCGGGGAGGACTGGACGTAGCCTTCCCACCCCAAAGTTGGAACTTGCCATAACTACATGATAACTACTGTGTAAGCACTTCCTTTTCCATTTTGTAGGTACATACGGAGTACATGCTGTAGTTATAACTATACCTCAGTTACTCCTGGCAATCCTCTGTGGATTATCAGAATTCAGTCATTGTCAGTAGACAACATCCAAAAGCGGATTGCAAGTAGCAAGAACTTAGAAGAGGAAGGAGGGAAGGAAGACAAATTGGTCCATGGTGGCGGTAGTAAGCTCTGCCATTGCCTCTTTGAGCACTTGATGCCCGTCACTATCGAGTGGAGCTACATACGGAGTACAAATATGGTTGTTTGTGGGTCACGTGGCTTCGCGCTAGCCCCGTATTGGTGACCTAACAAGGGGGATGACCCCTGATTAGTCATGAATGGCTGTCACTGTTAATGTTCCCCCACTCGCACCTTCTCTTGGGACTCGGAGGACCGGCTGCGCTCCACAGCTCGAAGGGGGAAAAAGGTTGGAACCCAGCAAAGCCACCCACGCACTTCAACAGTCAATCAAGCTCCTCTGTCACACAAGGGCCCCGGCGTCGCCTCTGGCCACACGAACCTGCGAGGGGAACAGGTCCATTTACTACAGCACTTCACTGGCCCAGCTACGTTCTCTGTGCGGCAGTACCTGGCACCCGTCTAGCTATCTTCGCTAGGGATAAAGGAAGCTTGGGGACTCCGCAACAATTCTGTGCTATATTGGCACACTGATGAGCGAGCGAAGAGGCTTTTTTTCCTCCCCTCACTGAAGTCTGAGTGACAGATGAAGCGGGGCCGTCCAATAGACATTGTTCAGACGCTTGCCTCCAATGCCGTGGGTTTGGTGGCTTCTTACTTTCTGATTTCCGGAGACCCGTGGACTATGTACTGAAGTTAGTTTGTTGACTACATACCCCGTAGTTACCATCCTCGGCCTCAATTGACCGCGCCATGATTGACAAATAGCCCGTATTAATACCTTTGGCTTGGGCTTTTTGCCATCCAAGAAGTGTCGTTTCTCTTTCTCTCGGTTCCTGTCAGCTCTCCAAAGAAAAAAGGGGGACTAAACCAGCATTGATTTGCAGATGCGACACTGTCCATCCCTACTCCGGCCGGATGGGTCCAAGATCTTAGTTTGGTGGAGCATCCTGTAAGATTTGCTAATATCGCCTCCCCCCACCCTCTTCCACACCCCCTCCCCCCCCAAAAGCAAGCGTCTAACTCATCCTCTGGCACACGATGGCCGCTGTTTCGCGTCTATGCGCAGTAATAATAGTAGATTCAGCTTTTGCCCCAACGCTAAATGAGGAGCAAAAAGGTTTCTCTCTCTCTCTCTCTTTTCATGTCATAATGGCCTCGGTGAAGCTTCATAAAGTCGACTGGGACCCTTGCACGCCCTGACAATTTCCGTCTCCATCCTTTTTGGCAAGTGAATTCCATTTGCGAAAGCTTTCCAAAGCCGATTGGCAACCTTGTGTGTGTGCCTAATGTCAATACCAGAGAGCCACCAAAGAAGGGAAGTGCATCTGATTCGAAGAATTCTCTCTACCACAAGTACTTCATTCCGAGCAACAGGTCGACCTTTCTGCCGGAGGTTCTCCCGGAGCAGGTAAGGTTCCCCTACCTCCCTCGAGTCTCGATAGGTAGGATACGACGCAAAATCAAGGATAGCCGACTTTAAGCTAAATGATAAACTGCAGGATTATCGAAGACCCGGTCGTCCCTCCCGGGCTAGAAATGAATCCGGAATCTCGCGCGCACTTTGAATCGATTACAATGGCCGCCATGTCAGAAGCTTCACAACGACACGAGGACTCTAATTTCGACATATTTGATTGGTATCCTCACTACCAAAGTTGTCAGAGATACTTCCTTGACCACGCCCAACAAAGCGTTTCCGTCCAAGCTCTGTCCTCGTTTCTGAATATTCTTCTTCCGTTTCAAAGGCAACCAAACCCTGTTTTCAACTCTGCGGCAGATGCAGCTCAGTGTCAGCCCCAATCGCCCGCTTCCTCGACTGCAGCTACTCCCATGCCCCCGAGTATATCCCTAGTCCCTTATCTACGTCGTTTGGTCGCTACCGGTATGGACTACCCGGGCGTATTACATGGATTCTTTGGTGATGATTGGGCTGCTGGAGTAGGCCCATTACATGAACAAGAACGTCGAAACTACCTCTTTGCTGCCAAGAGTGGTGGATGGGCAGCTGTGAAGCGCGATTACGATATTCCTCCGCTTGAGACCGTTCCATTCCTGCGACCTCTTCAGGGTCCGGTCGACTCCGAAATCGAAGCTGCAGAAAAGGGCTGGAGCGAATGGCTTGCGATGGAAGATTGGATGGTGGGACCTCGGGCTCCTGATGCCCTTGACGAGTCTTCACCGTCGTCACGGTCTCGCAGTGCCGGAGCTTAGCCCTGTTCGGTGGTTTCAAGCTTTTATAATCCTCTATACCTGATAATCATCGTCTTTTATTCTAGGCCCGTTTATTACGGGGCTCATTTTTCGGGCTTGTCTATCATCTTTCAGAGGCTCCTGTGTTCCTTTCCTCGGTTTTTTCCCGAGTACCCCGACGTCCTGGTTGATGACATACTGGGCTCGTTCTGCTCCATATTTATTATGTTTTTCTAATGTGCTACGACTTAGCCTGTGATCTACGACTCTTTATCTCAAGTGTCTTTTCTTCCTTTCTTCCTTTTTTCATTCCCATGCCCTCTAAGCCTCATCTAAACAATCGACTACCGTCACAGCACGGCGTGAGTATCTTTCGGCTTACCTACAATAGCCGGCTTTTTGTTCTGTATAAAAAATCAGCGATACAGTGCGTGTTGTTTACAGCGTTTTATATCCCGCTATTTAGAGACATATTGACAGAGTCCGCTTCTGCGGCCATGCGAATAGCTATTTGGCTCGCGGGTTATTTAGGAGGCAAATAATGCCATATTAATCCATCAAACAATATATTTCATTCCATATATTTCCTGTAGGGAAACCTGTAGGGCTGTAAGGATGCTCGAGGGCCCACACACAGTTGAGAAAGGTTGTTACACTGCACTCCTGTAGATCGGATTATGCAGAGGCAGCAGCGAATCGGTGATAACCGATCATGATCCACCTGCCAAAAAGCACATGGCATTTAGTCAGCTTATGCAGTAACTAGTATGTGCGTGTGGCAAAGATACATTGTTAGCCCCAAACACCCTATTAAGTGGTGGGCTTGTAGTTTTGCGCGGTGGCAAGGATGAGAACCTGCAGGTGCATATGTAACTACATAACTAACTACTGCAGGCTGAAGTGCTTGGGCAGTCGCAATTCAAATGCCAACGATTAGTTAGTTAGCTGAGTTTGTCAGTTAAACTGTTATTCAATGCTTCTTGCCACCCAGTCGTGAGAAACACATGCAGAATATCTACATGTGTAGATACATGTATTGCAAATGAATCCTATTGTTGATGGTCCTAGGCCCAATCGTGCAGGCTGCACTATGCAGTAACTATGGGAGCAGAGAGAGACATAAGAGTAAAAATTCATACCTGCTGCCAGTCTGTAGTTTGGGCCATTTTATCAGTGCATTTTTCGACTGGGTCAAGATACCAGAAAGTGGTTTTGTGTTGTTGCTGTAAAAATGCCCAGCTCAACCCAGCTCAACCCATCCGCAAGACATGATGGTGTGTTTCACAGGCCTTGTTGTTTCCAGTTTCAGGGTATTTGTAAGAAAGTCCGCCGATGTTGTCTTGAAGATAGTTCAGGAGCATTCAGAAAGGTTTAACTACTTTGCATGCTAAGTCATAATACCAGCATAAAGGGCTATTTTCTGGCTCTGCAGAAATATATTGACCAACTCATGCTCTTCAAGATGATTTCAGATGTAATAGCTGTGAGAGTTTCATAGTATCCTAACCTCCCAAGAGGTTTTTATAGGCAGCATTGGAGTTTTGGTAGGGGAAGAAATGCCCCAAACTCACACATGCAATGTGGTATGGGCCCAGGAGTTTTTTTTTTTTTTTTGGTTTTTGATTTTTAATAGGGAGCATTTTTAGAAACTGAATCATTTCATGGAGTGAGAAAGTTGTGTTTTTGGAGAGTGAATTGGGGTTGAATGATTTGAGCTTGTGTTCATGTCAGTTTTGTTTGATTCGGCCACAGGTGTGCTGCAGAGGTGTTGCAAACACAACAAAAACAGCCCACTAGTTTAATGAACTATAACTAACTAACAGGGATGCTTGAGAAGCTGGGAATAAAGAAAGGTCCGGGGAGCCGAGCTCTGCAGGATCGTCGAGGCGGGAAAAGAAGACGAAGAAGAAAGAAAAAGAAAAAGAAAAAGAAGCGACGTTTGGGCTAAAGGTGGGTGGAGAAGAAGAAAGGGGATCGTGTGAAGTCCGCGCCCATCTTATTATATATGTAGTCGACAAGTTAACTAGTTACCAGTTAACTACCCGCAAGGCTGAAAGGCCGAAAAGAGAGAGAGAGACAAGAGAAGTGATGGTTTCTTGACTTGACGTTGAGAAGAACTGCGCGAATTGGTTACTCCCATTTTTAAGGCGAAAAATGGTGATGTAAACGTCAACCAGAACTTGTCCACACACACACACAGACTCACCACGGCAGGCGTTTTTCAGTTGGCCGGTTCCGTTGGTTCTTGTTCCGCGTCTAAAGGAAAAAACTGGCCGGGCCCCCATCATCAGTTTTGGCTTCGGTCAGCAAACCCAACAAGAAAACGGTCAACCGCAAAAACGCTTCTTCCTTTTCATTCTCCCCTCCTTTGACTACATAGACTATTCCAGACACTATAACCACAAGCAAGCAAAATGTGAAGATAGGAAGGTTATTCAGGATTGATTTAAGATCTTGGAGAATACAATTGCTGAGCATGGGATTCTGGCTGAAGATATCTACAACTCTGATGAGACTGGATTTGCAATGGGCCTCTGTGCAACTATCAAGATCATCACTAGTGCTGAGCACTATGACCAGCCAAAGCTGCTACAGTCTGGGAATTGAAAATGGATCACTGTGGTTGAGTCAGTCAACACATCAGGATGGGCCCTATCTCCATATGTTATTCTTAAGGGTCAGAATCTACAGGAAGGCTGGTTTGATGGGCTTCCAGATGACTGAAAATGGGTGACTGTGGTTGAGTCAGTCAACACATCAGGTTGGGTCTTGCCACCATACATTATTCTTAAGGGCCAGAATCTACAGGAAGGCTGGTTTGATGGGCTTTCAGATGGCTGAAGGCTTGATGTTAGCTTCAATGATTGGATCACAGATGAGATAGAAATCAAATGACTTATCAGACTGTTTATTTCTGCTGCAAATCCATGCAGAGTTGGCATCCACCTACTTCTTATTCTGGATGGGCATGGCAGTCATCTTATCCCAGAATTTGACTATATCTGCAAGAAGAATAGGATTATATCTCTCTGCATGCCAGCACACTCATCCCACCTTCTACAATCTCTGGATGTCAGTGTTTTTGCAGTGCTAAAGTGAGCATATGAGGGTCTGATTGAGCAGCAAATGCAGCTTGATTTCAATACCATTAAGAAGAGAGACTTTCTAGATGCCTAC
>LJPK01000805.1:122124-137527 GCA_001430945.1 Amauroascus niger | reverse complement strand
CTGTATGGAAGCCTTTAAGGCTCAGAACATTCAAAGTGGCTTTATAGCTACTGAAATAGCTCTCTTTGAACCTGACTGGGTTCTTCAGCAGCTAAATATTCAGCTCTGAACCTCTACCCCTCCAGTCAGTCAATCTAGCAACTCAGAGTCATTCTGAATTCTACAAACACCTAGCAACCCCCGTCAGTTGCATAGGCAGGTGGATAAGGTCAAGAATCTTATGGGGCAGGGGCTTGAAAGCTCACTCCAGGGCTTGATGGAAGGATTTGATCAAATTATCAAGACCTGTGAATATGGGATGGTCAGTGCCACCATTGCAAAGAAGCAATATCAGGATATATTCAATGCAAATGAGAAAGAGAAGCAAAAACACAAGAGATCTACCCACAGAATCCCATGTGAAGAAGGCCTAACTAGAGAAGAGGCTCAGAATCTTATTATTCCTCCTGTTGAGGCTGTTGAACAGCCAGTCATTCAACCCCCTGAGCCTGCAGCCTCAGAGTCTGCACCATGTTCATGAGTGCCACCAAGGTGTATGAACTGCCATATTGTAGGCCATACAAGAAGAAGCTGCCCCAGTCCCATTGTAATTTAATTTAATTTAATTAGTAGTTGTTGAGCGCAGATATTTCAGATTAAAATCTAGTTGGTTGGGATATTTGAATTTGGCTGACCGCTCGCTTGGGATGACCGCTCGCTTGTGGATTACGTTAACTAACTTACTAGATTAGTCATTCCACTAGCTTCTCACGCAACAATAATCTTCCGCCCTTTGCTGAGATCGGGCCATCGATGATCAGCACATTCACCATCAAAATGGGAACAAATAGGGAGAAGATGTGAAGATTTTTTTCAATTTATGTATAACTATCTGCATATAATACTGATTACTGAAGACTTTTGGTTAATTATCGCTTTTAGGCTCCCTCTGCCCTCATAGCTTTTTGAAGACGTGCATGGTTCACTCCTGGACAAGAGCAATCTATCATGCACTTTGGATACAAAAATGGCCTACCTTCCAGATGACACAGCTTCTGGGCCTGAATGGGCCCTTCTTTTAAAGAAATGCATATCTCAGAGGATTGTCTCTACAGAATTTCGGGACTTCACAGTAATTATGATGCGCCGACACCCCATTTCGGGAACGGCGCTCATACGAATTGTCTTGGAAGCGAGACAGAGCGCAAACATACTGTGGGATCCTCTAATACCGTTGTATGTCGAGGCACTGCATAAACTGAGATATGTCAGCTTGCCCGATATGCTAAAGTCCCTTTTGCTATACTCAACGATATATGACGAAACACTGCCAGTGCCGAAAGCTGGGCCTGATGGAAAGGGTGTCAAAAGAAAGAAGAAGGTTTCAACCCTGATGATGGATAACAAGATAATCCAGAATATCATCGCTGCTATAACCATGGGTCGCGGTCCGAAATCGACACGGGGTGCGATCGACATCCTTAATGCTGCTGCGGGCTGGATCTCCACTCTCCTCTCGTGGAATCCATCGGGCGATGGTCATGGAAATGAGCACTCTGAAAGCATATTGGGTCATCAGGATGGAGCGTCTATCTTTGGAAGCCTGGGTCTCCTGCTGGTTGCGTTGGCAGCCACTGAGAAGGGTGTCAGTGCACTTTCTTCCTTGTCTAAGAAAGGTACGTTCAGCCCTCCACATTCCTTTAATACCTTCGCCGTACCAACCATCAAAACAGATCGAAAGCATATTGGAAAAGCTCTCTCATTATACACTCCTATCTGTGCTGGATACTCCACTCCGTTAAGAAATAGGCTAGACTCTCTGCAGAAAGACTTCAACCTTTATCCAAGCGCCGGAACTAAAGGGCTGGAAGAATCGATGATGGAGAATGTTAATGTTGCGGCGTTACAGTTCGAATCCAGTGTTGTAGATGTTCCTGTGACAAACTCTAGGGCCGGGCTCTACATTTATATAAATTCTTTGGTACGTTCACCCCGTTTCTCCCAACTCAATCAGTGGTTGATTTTGTATAGCTTGTAGGACGGCCTTTGATCGACGACACTATGCTACTTAACTACCTAAACAACCGCTATAAGGTATGCAATCCCGCTAGTTGGTAGTATAATCATTGATTAATATCCTGGTCTAGGGTCACCACATCGCAATGGTTGAAGAGCTCATTACTGCTGCTTTCGATGTCCTGTCAAATGGGATGTACCGGAGTGAGACTAGCCAAACGATGTTCCTTTTTAGAGCATTTCTTGTTCATAAGCTGCCTCCATTTCTTGCTTATATGTCCGCGTCGTCGATGGCATCAATCCCGATGGAGGTTTGCATTACACGATCCCTGAGCCGCGTTGATCCAAACACATTTCCATCATTTTCCGAGACCTTTTCTATGCAGGGCAACTCAGTGCTTTCCGACGTCCGACAGGAGTTTCTATTCTCTTGTGCTTTGCGAAGGTTGATTCCCGAATCGAGCATCGAACGCATATTGGGGGAGAATCCTATGCAAACGCTCCCTGTTGGCGGGCAATTCATGAAAGATAGCTTGATCATGCAGATGAACAATAATCCCGAGCGAGCAGAACAACTTCTAAATCGAATTGAGTCCATGGACGGAAATGCTGGCGCCATAGTCGACGCTATAACTGAGGTTATGCACAGTTTGTGTTCAAAGAAAGAAACAATGACATTAAAAAACATCTGCAATTCCCTATTACGGAGGCCACAAGTGCTGGATATTATGCTTCTATTCAAAAGTCCTCTGTTTATACTGCAGCCTCTTTGTTCGTTACTGGACTCCTGGAAGTGGGATGAAGAGCAAGGTATGTTAGTATACCATATATGGGCTTACATGATTTCACTAACCGCATCATCCTAGGAGAGAACCAACTGGTATATGATGAGTTCGGCAGTATTTTACTCCTGGTACTCGCATTCAAATATAAATACAATTTGACGCCAGTGGACTTGGGAATTAGCACTACTGAGTCGTTCGTGCTGCGACTCCTCGGCTCAGGTGCTTCAAGCCAGCGACTTAGCGATTTAACCGAAAACCAAAATCAAAACCTGGGTGCATGGATTACTGCGTTGTTTGTCGCTGAAGGTATTAGCGATGAGTCGATGTCATCATGCAGCCCGCAAGAGTTTTATCTCCTAGTGGCCACTCTATTCAGCCAGAGTTTAGCGGCTTGTGAGGCCGGAAGATTGGAGTTTGAGACGCTTAAGGGAGGGTTTGAATGTAAGATATAATTCCATGGGGTTTAACAATAGTACTAATATCGAGCAGATCTCTTGGAACCTTTCCTGCTCCCGGCGTTGGTGATGGCGCTCACTTGGCTTGGCTACCATATCTGGGAATCTACCGATAATGAATTGACAACGGCTCTCAAAATCCTTCAAGGCCTTGTGATGCCTGCTTCTATTTCCGGAGAGGCACAAGAAATCCACCGGACTGTGTTATGTATAACTTCGCAGTCACTAGAAGATTCATTAAAAAATACCCAACTCCGGCACCCATCCCGAACAGATATCAAGCCTATTCTAGATGTCCTCGAACCATACCAATTATTCCGGCGAACTGGCGAGACATTTCAACCCGAACTCGATACCTGGAGAGCCAACCCTGCCGGCGGAGGCTTGGTAACCAGCATTCGCAACACATTTTCGTCTCTGGTTCTGTGGAGCACAGACCCAGATATCAGCATGACTCCTCCAAGTTACACACATCGCCAGCTTCTCCTTGGAATACAGCACCATCGGTCCGACCGGATCCTTCAAGGATTAATTGACGAGCTTAAACTGCAGACGGAAACAGGAAGCGGCGATCTAGCTTTCGATATTGCCACAACGTTGATCTGTGCACCGATGGCGGAGTGGTTCACGTTTGACCAAACAGTGTATCGACGCACAGATGAAAATAAGTCTTCTCTCCCCGGATGCGGGACGCTAACTCTTCGTGCGGCCCTTGGCCTACAGCGAGAATCTGTGTCAAAGTTGATTGAGACGGATCCCCACCGTGCAGAGCTTATAATCCGTCTTCATCGCCGAGTTGAGGCGCTGTGCTCCATTCCACAACTGCAGTCGGGAGATGTCGACGTGGGTAATATTATAGAAAATCTCGACATTGAGGCGATGGGTGATAGTGGTGAACAGTCTCGTCAGCAACAGCAGCAGCAGCAGCCAGACGCAGATCAATCTAATCAGGGAGGAGTTATCGTAACAGGGGATACACCTGGAAATCTTGATGCTATGCTTCATGCCGCCGCTACAGCAGCTGTGGCGGATTCCAATGGTGTTGGCGGCTCGGGAGCGGTTGCAGGAGTTGGTATACTTGGAGATGGAGTTGGTGTCACTGGTGTTGGCGTTGATTCGGGCATGAATGACATTTTCAATATGATGGAAATGGGAAACCCGGAATTTATTGATTTGGATATGGAGGGCATGCTTTGAACTAATGTATTATGAACTTTTTGGTATGTTGGATATTAAGTATGGAGAATCTATACAACGGCCACTTTTGTCTTCATGGCTTCAAACCCTCGCCATCGAAATGCGTCAAGGCGTTCATTTCACGGATTGCTCTGGAAGAGAAATTCCATCGATGGATACTCTTCATTAACCCCCTTATCACCCGCAACCCTGTTATGTTGGTGCGCGAGGGAAAGCGGAAAGTATCCAAATCCCAACCTTGAAAGCCATGCAAATGCAACCATCTCCTACGGAACTGCTAATGCTCACCCTTGTGGTTCTTGTCCATAATGCGCATCACCTCTCTAATCTTTTCTAATTACAGTTGCACCATCCTCCGCTGGTTTTAAAACCTTCCACTGACAGGTTATTTCATGCTCTTTGAACACGCTCACGATCCGGTTCGCAATCTCCGTAAAATTCTCCGTTGCTAGGGCGAGAATCGTGGGGCCGGCGCCTGATAGACAGATACCTAGCAAACCGGGCTGCGTGGAGGGATTCATGGAATGTAGAATTTCCGTGAGCCCGGGGACTAGATGTTTGCGATAGGGTTGGTGGACCTTGTCTTGCATGGCGAGGTAGATCATGTCAGGGTCGGGAGGGTCTTGGCCGAGGGCGGATGGTAGCAGAGTCGCGCGTTGGAGATTGTAAATCTAGCATTAAGACAGTTGTGGGTTAGGAGCGACAAGAAAGGCGGAAAACTTTCAGGTGTTGTGCGTGCAGGCTAAGGAAAAGCATACCACATCGGCCCGGGAGTACGTTTCCGGCAAGACTTCTCTTGCCTTTGCGGTGGGAAGTTCGAAGTCAGGAATGATGGCGATGGCCTTGATCTGTTTTGCCCATGGGAATTTCTTATAGTGGCCTATTCCGACGGGAGGTTCCGGTGGTCTGATTCCGGTGTCTATTCCTCCCGCAGGCGCTGGGAGAACTTCACTGAGTGGGATCTCCTTCCAAGCGAGGTCTTCCGGTTTCAGTTCGCGGAGATATGTGCCAACGAATCCACCGTAGAGCGCTGCCGCTACGTTATCGGGATGACGTTCTATATGTCAACCGGGGGAATTAGCACAAAAAGGTTCACTCATTGGAGATCACCGATCAGGGTATACGCTGTGACGCAGCGGAATGATATGTCTGTACCCACCGATCATCAAGCAATAATCCAACATTCTAGCCTTATCTAGACCCAGTTTTCCGACCTCATTTCCGAGCATTACTCCGGCGGTCACCGCTGCGCCACTCGATCCCAGCCCTCGTCCCAGCGGAATGGGATTTCTGATATGAACGTGCGTCTGGACAGGAAAGCCATGGCTATTATGGCAACGGAGAACGTATAGCGCAACACGGGTGATTAGATTAACTTCGGGATCGAGACTGACTTCATTGGCGCCCTCGCCTTCGTATGTGATGGAGCAGTTTAGTTTGTGCTTGTCGGTTGTGCTGGTCACATCGAGTTCAAGGAAGATTGATAGAGCAAGACCTAGGCTTAGTGATTAGCCAGTCTAATTGTTTGTCTTTCTTGTCTATTTCCAATTGCAAAGCTGCTCGGGGGCTGAGAATCAAAATTAGGCATGGTTTACCAATTACATCAAAACCGGGGCCGATGTTGGCCGATGAACAGGGGACCTTAATCGTGAACGCCATCAAGGATGCAGATTGCTTGAATCCTGATCAATTAAACTTGGCAAGGATATATCCTATCCTCGCCAGGAGGTGTAGTAATAACTAGAGAGGTATAGAGATAAATTAAAAGCGAAAAACGGAGGAATATATCCGAGTGATATTGTTTCTTTTCCAAAGCTCCCAAAAGCACCTGAATGACAATAGTTAGATGACTCGATTGCGTGGAAGTATGCTTTGCGATTTGATTGGCCAGTCAACCACGAGAAAGCTTAATCTTAAATCTATTCGCCTGATTGAGAAGCCCTTATCTTATCAATCGCTTATTGTGAGTTTTCCGCTGAGGGGTTGAGCCCTGGTTGATAGTATCCGTCCACCAAAATCTCTCCATCGAGTAGGGGCTGTGGTTTAGTGGTATAATATTCCCTTAGCATGGGAGAGGTCCGGGGTTCGATTCCCCGCAGCTCCAATTCTTTTTTCTATGCATGAAAATACACTCTTTTTGCCTCAGATTTGGAGGAATCGTTCGAGTGATACGGTTGTGTGTCCAGCGAATCCTTTGAATATTTCCATCCTGCTCCCTACTTAATATGTCCAAAACCATGGGTCTTTTGATGCCTTCTGATGCTTTCGGCTCATCAAGTTCGATAACAGGGCAATTGTCCTTACAGTGGAAGACATGGATGCCAGCGCAAAAGGCCATTGACATCTTAGGTACTGAAGTGTGTCGTGCACCGGCACTTGCAAAATAGCTCATACTTAAACTTACCAGTGAAAACGACCATTTCGTTCTTCACAGAGTCGAGTATGTCGTCGATAAAGCAGACTTTACTCACTCTATAAGCCGGTAGAGACATTGGGTAAGGAGCATTGGTTCTCATTACCAACTGCTCGATCACATCAGCCTCAGTTGGTACCTAGGCGAGAGCTTAGCCGAATCGTGCCTTTAGTTCTTGGAGTTGAGAAATGGTAGCCAATACGCCCGAGAACCTCCTGGGCTCATATGGTTATTTCTTTCTCCCGCTGGGAGATCGAATTTCAAAGTAAGCCATACGTTACCTGGATTGGCAGCATTTTCGCGCCGCCGGAAGCACCTTGATTGGATCTTTTCCGTAGACCAAGGTGATCATTGACAAACAACAGATTTCATGTATCCGAGGTGCATACACCGAACCACCCAGGGCTGCTAAGAATAAAGACATTGTATGTACAAAATATCAGATAACTTGGAAAACAAAATGGGTAGTATAGCCCATATAAACGTATCATGCAAATGCGCCCCGTAAATAGACCTCATCCTAATCTGTCAAACCATCCGATACAAGAAAACGGGGTATCAAAGTCATATCACGTCAGATAGTCAGTTCACTTTGGCTTGTCCGCTGACATTTGCAGTAGCTCCATTTTCAGTCCTGTCTGAGTCCTCCTTGGCATCTTGTTCTTGGTCATCTTCAGTACCCTCGGAACCAGGTATCTCGCCCCATGCGGAGCTCCGACGGCTGATTCTACCCTGAAGATATGCATTTGCAGCGATGCCACTTATGCTTCCGGTGGCACTATCATTCCGGGCATGATGGGATTGCAGTCCACTACGAATGCTGCTCCTATCAGCTAGTCCACCACCAGAAACGGAATACACGCTCCCGCGTTCGCCGCTGACTACTCCACCTCGACCCAGTGTATTAGCTGCCAGATCCGCCCCTCCTGATGCGGCGTTAACACTTCCCATATTTCCGCTGAGGACACTGAGCGGCAAGCTTTCGCGACTTCCGCTGAAGATGGATGAGGGTGCAAGAGCGCGAATAGATGCATTCGTGTCCAGCGAGTTCCGGCGACGACGCTTAGATGAAGATGCGAGCGTAAGCACGGAGGCATTATCTGTAAGAAGATTGTTTGCGGTGGCGCTCGTGTATGTAGTTGGATGCGGGGTAACGTGTGGTGGGATGGCCGAAACAGGTGTTGTCGGGAATTGATGCGTGAATTGAACGGTTTGCTGGCTCCCTCCCTGAGACGCATGATGTACGCCGCCCGCGATATAGTGATTCGGAGCTCCTGATTGTACGGTTGTCAGGGTAGTGGTGAGAGACTGTACAGACGGGGCAGGCGATGAGAAAGTGCTTCCTTCTCCGCCGCCGCGGCAACTTCTGCCCCCTCCAACGGTTGCTGATGTTCCTGCTTTTGAATAAGCAGCTTCCGACCTCACAGTATCACCGTTCGTAGATAATGTGGGAGCGGCGGATTTCCGACCAGCCATAGGCGACGGCTGTTCGTTTTCTCCATTGTAGGATTCCGATTGTGAAAACTCGCTTTGATGCAAGCTATTCGCCGGTTCAGAAAAAGAAAGATGACCGTTTGTGCGCTCCACGCCTGGTGAGTAGACAGGGCCCGACAACGGATACGGATTATTTCGAGCGTTCTTCTTGCTCTTCGTTGCCGAGGTACTATTCTGTTGTTTGTGGCTGGAAGAGTTGGTATGGGAGTCTGAAGACGATGATGAGGTTTTGAGATTCGCGAGGCGCTTCATCCAGCTTGCAAACGGGCGCCGACGGCCATGACGGTCTAACATGTAGGATTAGCATCCTCGGGTGTCCATCCTTGAGAGCCTGATTCACACTGGGGGTTCACGCACCATGAGGTCTTGACGGCGCTTCCGCTGTTGCCATTTTTATAATCAGATTCCGCACTTGAGTGGTACAATCGTTCACAAGATGCAAGACTCAAAAAGGGACAGGTGAAAGGACAGATCAACGGTTGGTCTCTGAACGCAGGGATAAATGAACGCGTTTCAGCCAAAGACAAGGTCATAAATTAGACATCAGGCTTGGATTGCCCTAGATAAGCCGATGCTGAGCGCTAGTGTGGCCAGGCTCTGAAACTGTGGGGAGCTGGAACGACCAACAGCAGTTAGCAGGGAATAGTCCTGTAATTAACAAACTCTTCTTCCCTGTCAAATCAAGTTCGATCTCCAAGATGAAGCATGGTGCAGATCAAACGGAAAGCAGCCTCATCAAGGGACATCCAGTGTCTTCTCACTGACGGGCGGTCAATTAAGGTGATGATGTAGGCTGATACGTAACTAACTGAACTACGCTAGTTAAGTTAACTAGTTATCTTGTTTGACGCCCCAATCAGAGGGGGCCATTCCTTGATCGCTTGCTGACTAAATAAACATCTTGATTCCAACGACAAACGGGCCAACGAACCTTTCCAATCATAAACTGTTGGCAAGGGAGCTTGTTTTGGGCTTGTCTGTCAGGTCATTAGTTGGATAACTTCTTCTTTCTTATTTCAAAGGAGAAACCTGGTGTGATATACCTAGTTACCCTTCTTTTTCCAGGGCGGAAAGCCGGTGATACATATTATGTACCTTGGAGCTTCCCAAATTTCGGCAGACCTGGGTCGTATTGGTGGCTTGAAGCTGGTCTAGGTTGAGATGAGAGCACCGCAATTTCGATGAGATGGTGCACTGCTCTTGCGAACTTGTCTGCTTTAATTGAAAAGTGGCCGGCCTGCAGAGCGGTCCAGCCAAGTCCAATGACAAGGCTGAAGCTGGCGAATGTGTCCAGACACCTTTTAAATACTTTGAAACCCAATGGACTCTCGAATGAAGTCTTTCTATCTAAACGCTGTCTGAGACTGCTTGACGTTCAGTTGCAATGACATCCAAGACATCCTCTATTCGGCCTTTGCCTCCTAGTGTGGCGGCCCAGATCGAGTCCTCTACTTCCATCACCAGCTTGATTAGTGCTGTTTTGGGACTCGTCAAAAATTCCCTAGACGCAAATTCTCGTACAATAACAATAACTGTGGATTTCCAGAAGGGCGGCTGTGTGGTCGAAGACGACGGGATAGGTATACCGACCCCTGAATTTGAGGAAGCTGGTGGCCTGGGAAAGCTACATCGTGCGTAATATTCTGATATATCTGGTGAAGAGGTTAAGCTTACATGTAGCATGCAGATACATCCAAATTTGACTGTTCACACCAAGTCTATGGTCGAAAGGGTATATTCATTCCATCTTTGACATCACTTGCATTGGTGACCATCACTTCTCGTTGCGGTACTTATGCTCCGACAAGTTCAGTGACATACCTTTATTCAAAAATGATCTCTAGGCTTTGTCCAGCACCGCTGCAACATGAATTCACCTCCGACCAGGGCACTAAAGTTACCGTGACCAACCTTTTCGGGAACCTACCTGTCCGTGTCAAACATCGCGCTTTGATGCTGCAAAAGGAGGAGGAAATACATAAGGAATGGGACGAACTAAAAAGGCGTCTAGTGGGTCTGCTCATCGCGTCGGGGAAAATGACAAAGGTTGTTCTAGGGGACGCATCGAAGTCCCGAAAATTAGTTCTTCGAGGTCGCAAAGAGAAACCTAGCAGTTCAGGGCAACAGGCAGCAAATAATTCCACCGACGCTTCCATTGACGTTATGCATATACGGTCCATTCTCTCCCAAGCAGGTTATATCATGTCTTCAGATTCTACGCCTTGGGTAACCGCTTCAGCACGAGCTTCCGGTATCTCAATACAATCTGCGATATCCCTCACACCCAGTCCTACCAAGCAGGTGCAATTTATATCCTTTGGGATTGAACCCCTAAATCAGCAACCCAATGCAAATGTTCTATATGATGAGATCAATCGACTATTTGCAGCCTCTAGCTTCGGTACGGAAGAAAGAAATGCACCCGGCATTGCTGAGGAACTACAGGGGCTAAATCTGAAAGACGCGCACCAGGGAAGAGAGGGCGGTATTGCGAAGAGGTATAAAGTGCAGACAAAGGGTGTAAATAGGTGGCCGATGTTTTACCTCCGGCTAAGCTTGAAGAGCCAAGCCATGAATAGCGTGAGAAGCAGCCCATTGTCTTCGGAGAAGTCGCTCGAAGAAGTTCTCAACATACTTGCCACGATGATCAAGCAGTTTCTTGAGCAGTACCATTTTCTGAGGCCTCAACACCAGAGGGGTGAGAAAAGATCTCGAGGCGTATCAACCCTACCCAATGAAGACAGACTCGGTAAAAGAGCTAAGAGTTGTACCGCTATTTTCTCTTATTCCCTGACGCCTGACCCCATTTCGTCTCTTCAAGAGGATTTTTTAAACCCTCGGGTCAAATTGCCAAACTTTGGTGACTTCGGTATCAATTCCAATGTTTCCAAAGGAAATTTTGCAAATTGGACAAGAGTCAAGGTTGGGAGCAGCAAAGGCATACATGAAGAGGTATATTCTAGCTTACCACGCAGAAAATCCACAACGGATGCTGCTCTGGGCAAAAGACCTGATACCGAAGTTTCTGAAAATGAAACTTGTCGTCCCGTGTCCTCTCTTTCAGGCCCAATGCCCGTACCATCTCGAGTTCCCAGCGAATCTCCAATTTGTATTACCACAATGACA
The DNA here is from genome assembly GCA_001430945.1 of Amauroascus niger. Lineage (NCBI taxonomy): Eukaryota > Fungi > Ascomycota > Eurotiomycetes > Onygenales > Onygenaceae > Amauroascus > Amauroascus niger. The sequence goes on along the minus strand of LJPK01000805.1, from coordinate 126,062 downwards.
TCTTTAGAAGAACAAAATGTGCTCACCACAGATGGGGGAGTCGATACTATTCAAGAAGGTCCTGAAGATAACGTCATTCAATGGACGAACCCTATTACCAAAGAGGTCCTCAATATCAATGAACGAACCGGCCAGACCTTGTCTTCTAGCGAAAACAAATCCATTCCTTTTCGTTCACTGACCCCGGTGTCGCGACGAGCTAGACATTCTCATCCTGAAGAATCACAAGTTCCCTCTTCCACTCCGTGGATTGACTCTGTCCTTCAAAAATGGAATAATCCAGTTTTCGGTCCATCGGAACGCCCGATACCATCGGTACCCCCTACAGCTCCAGTTCATCCTGATCAAGAAAAGGCCAGATTTTGTGCCAGATTGCCGCCCTCTACAACTTTCGAAAATGGGTTCTCCACATTCAGTGGCCGATTAACAAGATCAGGTCTTGCAAATGCACAAATAGTTGCGCAAGTGGACAACAAATTTCTACTGTTAAGAATGGACGAATCGCCCCAGGACAAATTAGAATCCCAACGGGTTTTAGTCCTTGTAGACCAACATGCAGCAGACGAACGAGTCCGGGTTGAGCAACTGTTTGGTGAATTATGCGGCTCGTTGCCTTCGCATACTGTGGACATTACGTCCCTTCCAGAACCGATACTGTTCAAAGTGCCATTTGAAGAGGCACAATTATTCGAATCCCGGTCCGATTATTTCGCTTCCTGGGGCTGTAACTACTCCGTCTCCAGGGACAAATCTTCACAACATGCGACTGTTAAAGTCTCAGCTCTCCCAACCCTTATTTCTGAAAGATGTAGGGTAGAGCCAAAACTAACAATCGATATGCTTCGGTCGGAAATCTGGGCACGCAAAGATGATAGAATGACCTCAAAACCGAAATTTCCGTCGTCACCACCCCCCGAAAAAACGGACGGCAACGACTCTACAGCCCCTCACTGGCCTCAATCAATCTCTTATTGTCCTCGGGGCATCATTGACCTGTTAAACTCCCGTGCTTGCCGATCGGCGGTAATGTTCAACGATAAGCTAAGCAAGAAAGAAAGTGAAGACCTAATTTCCAGGCTGACAAAGTGTGTCTTTCCATTTCACTGTGCGCATGGTCGACCGAGCATGGTACCGGTGATAAACCTGGGGCGTGCAGGTAAAGGTGACAAGGATGGCAGAACAAATGACGATTATTCTGACAGCTTAGCCTTTGGAAGCTTCGGAAGAGATCCAAAAACGGAGGAGGCTGGTTTTACAGAGGCGTTCAGAGAGTGGGAGCGACGGTTATCAAAGTAAGTTGATTTTTTGGTCGGATTGGCATGTAACTATACAATAATTGTTCTGGGGATTGGGTACTTATCTTATGATAGCATTCGCCATGTCTCGATTATGTAGTTTATTATATTGCACAGAAGTTGCACCACATGTATTGATACAACTGGCCATCTGTGTCGTTGCAAACAAAGCTTCCTAACAGAGATTGGCCGAGGAATTTTTGAATCTTCAATACATCACAATACGCTCCTCCTATTGCCCCGACAAATGCTGCGTTTTGAAGGTGCATCTCTAGCAAAAGTATGTACATACAAACTATTTCCTGGGCAGAGGCACTGACATCATCCCATACCAACATATCCCATAGCTACCTTACATCTCTCCGCTCCACCACCCTGAGGAGCACCAACCCACTCATGCTACAATCGATTCAAACTATGCAAGACAGAATATCAATTGTCGTCGACGTAGCTGTACCTCCTTACTTCCTTACTGTCTCGTTTTTGACTAGCTATTGAACGCCATCGTACTCTCGACCCGACGTTATACCTGGTTGCGAGACAGCCTCAGCATTCGTCATGGCTTCTCCCGAAAATGGCTTCTCGCTGGCCTCTAAGATTAAGGTAATAGGAATAACTGAGTGTAGAGTGTGTTTAACGTGCTTCCTAATTCAGTGGAGATATAGCTTTCGAATGGCATCGACATGCCGTTGATCCATCTAGGCGTATATCTCATGACAGGAAATGAAACGTCCAATGCAGTCAAATGGGCTCTGGAGGTACAGACATACCTTCTATACCGTTATCCTTTCCTGAAGCGCTCCAGGCTCCATCGGTTAACGATTCCGTTCTTCCATCTAGGCTGGATACAGAGGGTAATTTTCCACGCTTCTTGATGATGAATGCAATTCCCCCCTTTCCCCATGATTTATACGCGCTCATATTATTACCTCCAGGTTTGACAGCGCCCAAATGTACCACAATGAAGCCGAAGTCGGAAAAGCAATCCGCGCCCACCTCACCGAGCAGGAGAACCATCCAAACCCGCTGAAACGAAAAGACATATTCTTCACCACCAAGCTGCTCTCGAACACCAGCTACGACGCCACCCGAGCCTCGATCAACGACTCCCTCAGCGCCAGCGGCCTCGGCTACATCGATCTCTTCCTGATCCACGCTCCCTACGGCGGCAAGCAGAAGCGTCTCGCCTGCTGGCGCGCCATCGAAGACGCCATTGCCGACAAGCAGATTCGCGCCGGCGGCGTGAGCAACTACGGAATCAAACACCTGAAAGAACTCCTAGACAGCAAGCCGCGTGTGCTCCCCGTGGTCAATCAGATCGAGGTCCACCCTTTCAACACTCGAAGCGGGATCACGAGGTTCTGTCAGGAAAACGACATTGTGGTCGAGGCGTTCTGCCCGCTGACTCGGGGGGTGAAGATGAAGCATCCCACGATTGTGTCTTTGGCGGAGAAGTATGGATGTACGCCGGCACAGCTGCTCTTGCGGTGGAGCTTGCAGCATGGGTTTGTGCCGTTGCCGAAAAGCTCGTCTAAGCAACGCATTCGTGAGAATGCTGATGTTGGAGGGGGTGAAATTAGCCGGGAAGATATGATGACTATGGATGGGTTGGATGAGCATTATGTGATAGGTATGCACTCTCCATCAAGCTCATTTTGGGTTACATGTGAAATGATATTGATATGATATCTAGATTGGGACCCCGTGGATGCACCATAAATGACGGCATCGAACCAAATGCCTTGTCCAGCAACTAGATAAATAGTTATTAAAGCTGCCTTGCATTGTATTTTACTTGATTTCGAAAATATCTTAATTGACGTTTGATTGATAATTTTATATCTTCGGACTTGAATGGCTCTTATAACATATGAAAAGTACGTCATGCCTAGCTTCATCCGCTGCGACTCTGATTGCTATCTCGGTACAGCTTATACATACCGGTGAACTGCGAGGCCGTAGTAGATTCTTTCAATCCTTGTCAAACCCGCTCTTGGCCGATACATGCAGTGCTAATGCCCCGCTCCCGCATTATTAGCCCTCCACAGCTTGTCAGGTTCATATCATACCCGACCAGGACTCGATGTGGACTAAGTCCATGAGGGCCAATGGGATGGATTCCAAGTTGGCGCCGATTGGAAGCTATTTTTTGGTCTTTTGGGGTGCATTCTAGGGATTGGTTGGTCTCCACGAGCCTACCAACTGTAGTTACCCCTTGTAACATGCAGGTCTATGCAGGTAGACTCACTTAGCCTGCGCTTCATTACCTTATCTTCGGTTGATGATATGCTTAACCAAATCAAGCCTCCAAGCCCCCGAAATAGCTTGTTTTGATATCTCATGTGCTACGCATGTAGTTTTGTGTTCTTCTCCTCCAGGGCTGACCAAAGGATACGCAGCGAGATGTTGTGCCCCGTGTGTCCATGAAAGGGAGAATATGTATATTCCACGCTCCGTTACTTATCAAAGGCTCCTGAGCAAGTGCCCGACACCTCCTATATAGGATACCACGAGAAGAGCGGATTAGATTTTTGGGAAGGTTAGGGCAACTTGGCCACTGAGATCGTGAAGTATAAAAAAAAAAAAAAAAAAACGCTTTGTATCTCATCGATTGACTTTCCCTCAACCGACGGAAAGGGAAGG
>LJPK01000805.1:98304-113703 GCA_001430945.1 Amauroascus niger | reverse complement strand
GCCCGCCCCCCCCCCCCTCCCCCGCCGCCCCCTCCCCCTCCACCAAAGAAAGAGACCTCGAAGCCTATCACACCAGACAATGGTGGCAGTGGTGGTGCTCAAGTTTACACTGGTGACATGACTTTCTATGACGGTGGTGAGCATGGCTCTTGCGGACCCCCTGTCGACACCTATGGCGAGGATGCTGTCGCTATCTCCGCACTACTCATGCCAGGGGTTGGCCACCACCCGTATTGCGGACAAACAATCACCATTGAGTATGGTGGCGTAACAGCCAAAGCCGTTGTGAAGGACAAATGCCCAGAATGCGTGAGTTGACTGTATTATCGGATTTTGCAGACAAATAGTTGATTGCTAACCTTGGTAACACAGGCTGTTGGCTCATTGGATATGACTCGCAAACTTTACAGCAAATTGTAAGCACCAGATATTTTGTATTATGAACTGATTTCTATCTGCCAGATGCTGACTCAAACAAATAGTGCGAAAGAAGAGTTGGGTCGCGTCCACGGAGTTAAATGGTGGTTTGACTAGACTGGTTCTAGTGTGAACGCCATATCCAGCATGTTTTCACTTCTGGGGGTCTTGTTGCAGCGCATCACCACCCGCCTCCGCTGTCCTTTTTTCACTTAGCCTTCTTTTTCAACTTTTGATGGGATTGGGTCCGCTTCGATTTTCATCAACGCTGGGATTCTCAGGCAGAGTCTTCATGCCGGCGCAATCGCGGTGCACTTGTCATTACTTATCACTGCCAATTTTCGACTATCAAATTACCTCGGAAAGGTAAACAATTTCATCTTGATAGGATATATGTACATAACAAGTTTATTTCCTCTTGCTTTTCTCCCATGCGCACACGACGCACCCCATCCATTGTTGGAAATGAGTTTATGATTCGTGGTCAGACCCCTTCACTTCATTTTGATACCCATTTCAGGACAGGGGGTTTGATGGCTTGTGGTGATGGTAAAGAACAGAGTGTGCAAAGGAGGGGAGGAGTTACATACATAGGCAGTTTGATTCTTCTCTTCTTACTTTCGCTTGACACTTCTTTTTTTTCAGGGGCAATCTTGGAACCCTTTTTGAACATCTTAGCTTTGTTGATAGACTAGCTTGACATATATCTGTTTCCAAAAGTTATCTGGGCTCTGGAATTCAATTGACTTTGACCCAGTGTTTGCCATCATTGTTGCTGTGACCCTTTCTGCCAAGTTCCCAATAGTGCTAACCCGGCTCCAACAGTTATCATGTATGCCCTCCAACATATAATTAATTAGTTGTGCCTTGGAAGTTGGGACTGCCAAGTGTTGCAGTGTGGCAACACCGAATTCCTACCCTTTTTTCAATGGTTAGGCAGAATAAAGGGGTGTGGTGGGCCAAATATATCTTGCGCCTTAGCTTAACTGTTAAGAAAAATTCGATGGATTATTTTTCTAGCAGGAGAATAGTCTGTTACATAAAGTGGTTATTTCCAGATACATGTAACCATTCTCTCGGATAATAGACATGTGATGACAAAAAAAAAAAACAGTTATATTGGTATCTATCTTGATTACTGCTCTTATACTGCATCTCAAACAACCAAACAGGCAAGTTAAAAAAAAAGGAGAACAAAAGCAGACACCAATAAAGAGTAAGAAAAAGGAGAAAAACAAAGCATATGCCGATGACAGGAAAGGATTAATTGAGAATAACTAGCAAGGGAATGCAAGGAAATAAATGATGCAGCACATCTCATTCTGCCCATTTTCTTTTACCATGATCATAATCAAGCATTATACACATTTATCATCTTCATATTCCTAACCACTGCACATCATGCAAGACTCTTTATTTTCAATGCTGCCTACACACCAGACAAGAAAGTAATTAGTATTTCCGAAGATGTCATGATTGAGAATTGGTGCAAAGGAGGATATCACTTACACTGCAACACCTTTTGTGAAAAGATATCCTGCTCACTCTGCTCAGTGGGAGTAGTATCTGTTTCCTGCACCTCTGTCGCCCCATTGGTTTGCTTTTTCCCCAACTCTTCATCTGGTGGAGCCATCGCCGGAACTCGATCGAAGGCAGGAATCCCCTTTGGGCTAACAGGCCGTGGAGGTGCCGATTCAGGTTGTTTCTGATCATACATCGGTCTGGGCACGGACGAATACGCGCTGGAATAGCTGCTGGAAGGCCCGGTTCTCTTCTTTACCACAACATTCGTCCTCGCGACATTTGTGTCTGCGACCTTGAGCTGTTCCTGATCGACAGTGAACTGAATGGGTGCAGAGGCTGCCATCGTACGAAGATAGTACATGCCCGTCTTCAGACCCAGTTTCCATCCGGCAAAGTGCATGCTTGTGATTTTGCCCATAGTAGGCTCCTTGAGATGAATGTTGAGCGACTGAGACTGGTCAATGAATGCGCCTCGGTCAGCAGCCATTTGAACGATAGTCCTTTGGGAAATTTCCCATACTGTCTTGTAAAGAGCTTTAATGTCTGCGGGGATGTTTGGAATGTTTTGAACTGAACCGCCGTCAGCTATGATACGGTTCTTCATGTTGTCGGACCAGAGGCCGAGGTCGACAAGATCCTTCAGAAGCCACGGGTTGACAATTTGGAATTCACCCGCAAGGACTCGCCGAGAATAGATGTTTGACGTGTATGGTTCAAAACATTCGTTGAATCCGAGAATCTGACTTGTGCTAGCAGTCGGCATGGGGGCAACAAGCAAGCTGTTGCGCACGCCGTGCTTTGCAATCTCCTTTTTGAGCGAATCCCAATCCCAAAGGTCACTAGGTGTCACTTTCCACATATCATACTGCAAAACACCCTGCGAAACGGGGGAGCCTTCGTACGTCTCGTAAGGACCCTCGACCTTGGCTATGTCGCAAGACGCGGTCAACGCGCCGTGATAAATTGTTTCGAAAATTTGTATATTCAACTGCTTGGCCTCGGGCGAGTCAAACGGCAAGCGCAAAGCAAGGAAAGCATCGGCAAGCCCTTGCACACCGACCGCAATTGGACGATGGCGGAAATTACTTTTCCGAGCCTCAGGAACAGGATAATGGTTGCCATCAATTATCTTGTTCAAATTGCGAACAAGAACTTGCGTAACTTCATGCAATTTACCAAAGTCATACTCGCCACGAACAGGATCAACATATGTGGGCAAGGCAAGGGATGCTAGGTTGCAAACAGCAACTTCATCTGGTGCGGTATACTCGATGATCTCCGTACACAAGTTAGAGCTTCGAATCGTTCCGAGATTTTTCTGGTTGCTCTTTCGATTGCATGCGTCCTTGTAAAGCATGAAAGGATTTCCGGTCTCGGTCTGAGCTTCCAGGATGGCGTACCAGAGTTTTTGGGCTTTAATGGTGCTTCGGCCGCGGCCGGCCTTCTCATACCTGTAAAAAATCTGTTATTATCAATCAAAGGTTTGCTTTCAAAAAATCAGCTTACTGTTCATAGAGAGCCTCAAACTCATCACCGTAGACATCGGCCAACCCTGGCGCCTCATTAGGACAGAACAATGTCCATTCACCGTTCTGCTCAACCCGTTTCATGAACAAATCGGGAGTCCAAAGAGCAAGGAAAAGATCACGGGCTCTCACTTCCTCCTTTCCGTGGTTCTTACGAAGATCCAGAAACTCGAAAATATCGGAGTGCCAAGGTTCAAGATAGATGGCGAAGGCACCTGGCCGCTTATTGCCACCTTGATCGACGTATCGAGCGGTGTTGTTAAAGACACGAAGCATAGGAACGATCCCATTGGAGGAGCCATTCGTTCCTGCAATGTAGGAACCAGTCGCACGGATACGATGAACATTAAGACCAATACCACCAGCTGTTTTGGAAATCAGGGCACAGGTTTTGAGGGTATCATAAATACCGTCGATGCTATCTTCCTTCATATCAATGAGGAAACAGGAAGCCATCTGTGGCTGTGGCGTCCCCGCATTGAAAAGAGTGGGAGAAGCATGAGTGAAAAATTTCTGGGACATCAAATTATAGGTCTCCATCGTTTTCTCGATATCCTCGCCGTGAATGCCAACGGCAACACGCATGATCATGTGTTGGGGCCGCTCAGCAACTTTGCCATTGATTCGCAGCAGATATGACCTCTCCAGTGTCTTGAACCCGAAATATTGGTAGTTGAAATCACGATCGTAAACGATAGCCGAGTTGAGTTCCTCAGCATGTTTCATAACAATTTCGTAGGTCTTTTGGGAGATCATAGGTGCAGGGCGGTTGTTCTTTGGGTTGACAAAGTGGTAAAGATCGTCAATAACTGACGAAAATTGTTTTTTGGTCTGTTTGTGCAAGTTTGATACAGCTATTCTAGCAGCAAGAATAGCATAGTCTGGATGAGTGACGGTCATATATGCGGCAGTCTCAGCAGCCTATAATAGGAAAAGCCATTAGCAGGGCGAAAGCTAATGATGGCGTTTTAGACGGGGATTATTTATTCCTCACCAAATTGTCTAGCTCAATGGTGGTGACTCCTTGGTATACACCGGAGATCACCTTCTGTGTGATAGCTGCAGCGTCAACATGCTCTGGGTCAAGTCCATAGCATAGCCTTGAAACCCGGGCCGTGATCTTGTCGAATTGCACGCGCTCCTTGCGTCCATCTAGACATAAAGTGGATGATGGTTAGCCACAAGATTGCCTGAAGAATAAAAGATGGAAAATAACAAGGTAGGACCGAAGAGAAGGCTCTCCTATCATTCTAAAACTTACCTCTCTTGTAGACAAACATCTTGAACCGTAGTTAATCCTGTGGCTAGCGGGTGATATTCGTCCAATGTGAAGTGAAAAACGACGTGGTATTCAATTTTTCTTTCGTACAGAGTCTCAGCAGAATTAGATCATAAGAGAAAGAGAGAAAAAGTATGGCCGAGAAAATGAGTGAAGGAGGGGAATGAAGTAGTTAGGCAGTGGAGGAGGAGGGAGGCGGGCGGAATTTTTACGATTTATGGGCAAGCAAGAAAGACGCGTTCCAGCGTTCCTCAGCAACAAGAACGCGTTGGCGGGCACTCCCAGCCAATTTTTTAAGTTAACTAATGGGTAAAAACCGATTAGATAAGCACGCGTCGAGAGGCAAGATCTAGCGAGGATGATATTTTGTGCTGTCATAGTATATTCAAACACTGAAGGCTACGTTTATTCGAAATAAAGCTGCATGTCACCGAAAAAACGGGAGAAGTGTCTCAGTAAGATTTTTGTAATACTGATGATATTTTCGAAAACCTAAGTGGTACGTTTCTGGTTACATAGGATATATCACGCCGAAATAATATAGTTAAAGTGTTTGCATCCAGTCCTGGCAGGGGTTGACGACCAACGACTCGACTGATGCATATCCACTGGAAGAGCACAGCTGGTGTGAGATGACGAAAATTCACTTCCATCTTTAAAAGGCGGCAGCTCCAATAATTGCCGCGACGGCCGCCACAGCGAGAGACTTGGATTTAAGAGAAGAGGCAGCATTTCCCGTTCCCGTGGGTTCACTACCGGAGGTGGTAGTGGTGGAAGCTGTTGCCTGGGCAGGGAGGGTAGCGGTTCCGGTAGCAGTTCCGGTTGCAGACATCGTGGCTAAGGTGGTAGGAATCGAGATGATCTCTATTAAGAAAAACGCGAAGATCATTAGCAGAATGTACAGCACATGGCACATACAAGTCGAGATTGTAAATCTAGGATTTTTTGACAATGAAGCGGTTGTCCGAGTCGACAAGAAGCATCTTCATTTGACACGTACCAACTTTGTTTCCAGACTCGGAGCAGGACTTGGAGTAAGCGTTAAGTGCTTTCTTGACGTCGGCATCGTCGCAGGCCTTGAGGATTTCGTTTTGAACATCCTTTGATGCAGATCCGCAAAGCTTGTCTAAATCGGAAGGATCCTTCTGAGTACTATAGACGCACGAGTTAGCATGGAAATACTTGGGTCATCACAAAGCGTTTCGAGTCAAATTTAGGATTAAGACGTGGATATCAAAACAAAGTAAACAGAAGCGAGCTTACTTGACGGCAGCGAGAAGGCACCCTGGAGGCGTAGCCGCGGCGAAAACATTAAGAAGCGCCAATACAGTGATAAGGAGAATGGATTTGATGGAAAACATCTTTGTTTGTATTTTTGGGAAACGTCGATGGGTTTTGAAGGAATAGGTTTCAAAAGGACGTTTTGAAGGCTTTTGGCACAGGCAAGATTGTGTTTCAAAAGAACGTATTGAATCGAAGAGTTCGCACTGGTCAACAGCAAAGGAATGAGTGAGGTAAAGGACAAAAGAGTGACTTTAGCTGAAGTGCAGACAAAAAAAAAATGAAGGGATGGGGGCAAAAAGAGCTGTCAATTTGGAAAGAGTTGTGAGTATTATCTCCTTCTGCTTTTCCTCCGTACGGACTTCAGCCTTCTTACGGTGCTTTGGGGGGGCGGTCCGCTGAAACAGACCATGTCACATGATTTGACCAATGATCCACCAATCACTTTTAGCCTCGAGAGCTTTTGAACTGGCAATCTTTCATGATTCACTCAACATCGCAAAATAGAGCCAGAAATCATCAGGTCAGAAAATAAAATCTTGTCACATTCTTCTCAAAGTTATTGTTCTGGCTGTAACAGTTAATTAAAGAAAAGATGGCACTGGTCATTCTAAAATTCATCAGATTTGCAGATCAATGAATAAGCTCATGTTAAAAATAAGGACTTAAGTGGAAATTGTCTTTTTGAAAGGCCCTGATCCATACGGCACATCAGAGATATACTCTTTTATGGTACAGGCTCGACATTCGCGTTCTCTTGGAGTAGCGAGGCCTTTGATATCGGATGGAGCAGTATGACTATTGAGGCTGTTGTGATCTTAGTAACGTTTGAGAAACTTACAGGACATTTCCTGATGGGCGAAGGACATTTATGGTATGAACGCGGCGGCGACCACAATAGGATGAGGGAGGTATGGTATCGCGCTGCTTTCCCGAGGAAGACGCACGTCTCCCTGCAAATGGCGGCGAGTCATAACTAGCTGGAGTCTGGAGATAGTTACTGGGGTACTCTACTGCAATGCTTCCGATCTGCAGGCAGCAGGCTACCTTGACCCCGCGCTTAGCATTTTTTCTCGAGCAGCAACAACCCCCCCCCCGAATACCAGTTTTTTATTACCTTTTCTTTTCTCCTTCCAACTCCATTATTCTATTCATTTTTGTTGTTTTATATCTGTACTTTTGATTACTCTTCCACTAACGCAACTAGGTGTTCACACCATGAGTGACCATGGCGATTACGGGGACCCCGTTGACCTTGATACTGACTATGACTTTGAATATGTCGTTGAAGACCCTTCGAAATACGATCGCAAGAGAACTGAACACATATACTATCCTCTTTGCCTTGGAGAAGTCCTGAATCGGCGATACCGCGTGGAACATAAACTCGGCCATGGTGGCTTTTCAACTGTCTGGATGGCCCACGATCTTGAGAAGAAGACAGATGTCGCCCTCAAAATCGTGAGTGAAGGACAAGGGGAAAATGAGTATCGTATGCAGAAGGAAATTCTTGGGAATGTGAAAGATACATCTCATCTTACGTTATCCCTGGATACCTTTATTCTTCCTGGATGTGGAGGGGACCACCGGGTCCTTGTCTTTCCGTTACGAGGCCCAATGCTTTCCATCCACATTTTCAAAAACAAATCAATGGCTACTCGCATGTCTGCTGCTAGGCAATTGCTACAGGCCTTGGAGAATCTACACAAAGCTGGAATTGTGCATCGAGGTATGAAGTTGCCAGCCTGCAACTTAGAGACTGCTAATGAACCCCACAGATCTTAATGAGAGGAATTGTATGTGGGGCATAGCCTCTCTAGCTCATCTTGGAAGGGTTGCCAAATATGCACAACTTGGTCGCCCGCAAAAGACTGCCATCGATCTTGAAGAAGGGAGTGTCTGGAAACCAGGGGAGATTGTCAAACCTGTTACAGTTCCAGAGGAGTTATGTACAAATGACTTCTATCTGGGTGATTTTGGCCTAGCAATGAAACTTGGCAATCCAGTAGTTGAACCTGGCATGCCACCTACTGGGTTCTGCTCTCCAGATCGATACTTTAACAAAGGTCCAAGCACAGCCTGCGATATGTGGAGTTATATGTGTATCTTTTCAACACTCTACTGTGGACATAGCCCCTTCCACACCAGACAGGGTGTTCAAGCGGTGACTACTATGGTGGGAAAACTAGGCCCATTACCAGAACAGTTCCGGGGCCACTACCGCTGGCCTGAGGATGAGGAGGATACGTGGTACATCAACACTCCCAACCCCGGATGGGACCTTAGAGGAACTATAACGAGGTTGTCTCGCTTTGCCAGCCCAGAAGAGCTAGCACATGTGCTGTCTATCATGTTCAAATGCTTCAGTTACATTCCCGAGGAACGTCCAACCGCAACGCAACTTCTCCAAGACCCTTCATTTCAAGCGATCATGGATATACACTGCTGTTAACGGCTGGCTTATCGGTTATACGCTATCACTGTTAGGTCACAGGCCCATTTCGGTTTATTTTATCCCAGTATGAAAAAGTGGTTGGCTGGTAAACTGCCATTCTAGTCTGGTATTTCTTTAATATGTGGAGAGTATATGTGAATTAAAAGTGATATCTGAAAAAGACTTCATGATTTTGTCAACTTGTCATTCCCATGCCATGTCCTCCCGACTCACGATAATCTCAGAAACATCCAGCCTATTCTCCACAATCTCTTTGCCGTTAACTAAATCGCTTTCCACTACCTTCTTATCCGCTTCCTCTTCATTCTGTGCAATACCTGCCTCAACATGCCTCTTTACCAACCTCCTCCTCGCAACCTCAAAGTCTGCTTCCACGAACCATAACTCATCCATCAACGCCGCAGCCTCAGTCCACGGTTCTTTGTTCAGACTCAGATAGTTTCCCTCAAAGATTACAATCCTCGCCGTCATAGGAATTGGCACATCATTTTCCACAGGATCCTTAATCGCATGATCAAAACTAGGGGCGTATACGATCGCCGAGTTGGGTCCGATATCTTCACGCACCGCACGAACCAACGTGGTGAATTTGACGGGGTCGAAAGTGAAGGCTGCACCGCGCCGTGCCATGGCATACACAGGGTCCGGCATTGCTGCTAACTGGGCCCGCGTGAGGTGGTACCCGTCCATGGCGACACAGGTCGCGATGGGTGGCTTGTCAGGGTGTTCTTTGGCATAGCGTTCGTTCATCTGCCTGGTCATTACTTTCGCTAACGATGTTTTTCCGGAGCCTGGAATGCCGCTGATCGCGATCAAGTAGCGCGAGGATGGCGGGATCGAGAGGAATTTGGCTACGACAGGTTGCGAGAAGCATATCAGCGTTGTCGCACGCCGAAAGGGTGGGTGCAATGCAAAGCTCTGAACACCCGATCTTTGGTAGGTAGTCGGCATGGTTGGATTCATAGATATGTAGTTTGTCCTACTCACCCCATACTTTGTCGACTAATCTCTGGACCTGGTCGTCCATGGTGACTTGCGATGCGTTCATTCCTCGGAAGAATCGAGGTGTCAAACAGCTAACTATAACACGTACACTAGGTTTGCAAATTCTGGGATCCTATTAGTCAAATGAACATAATAGCAAAACAATTTGTAAAATAGTGAATCGTTGGAGCCCGAATTCGAAATGGGCTGGTGGCATAAATCTAAACTACAGGTCTGTACGGAGTAGTTACATACAATCATGTCCCCCGCATTGCATGAGCGATGCCAAGAGAAGTAACTAGTTAACTGACGACGTAGTTAATCATCTATATGTAGTTCAAAAACTAACTAATCATTTGCCCTGAGAGCTTCGGACGACCTTCGGCCCTCTTTCACCTGGCTGAGGATCCTTCCGGGCCGTCCCGTTCGCTAAGAAGTCGCACAGAGGCTATCAGCTTCTAAAGTCGGAGTCTACGGAAGCCTTCATTCAGGGATCTCAGAAGAAATGTCACTGGCTATGTCCAGCTGCATGAGGCCGAACAAGGTGTAACTAATTGCTGGATGCTTTATATCAAATTGTCCTTTCCCATCAAGTATAAATTTTCGCAACGTAAACGAAGTGATTCCCCCCTGTGGTGCTAGAGGCTTCGTAAATCGTCAACAACCTCTTGGGACGATTTGGACGAATAACCCCAGAGTCTGCAGATAATTGTCTTGGCAGGGTTATCACTTGACAGTTGAGGCCATTTCCCAGCACCTAGTGCATTTATAACATCCTCCTCTGACACCTCAGCATTTGAGCCATATGGCACTTTCCACTCCACAATCTCACATATTGCACTCCCAAGAGCAAACAACTCACGGTTCATAGTCCCAACAGTATGAATATGGGGCCTGCAAGAACCAGGAGGGCAGTAGCGGACTTCACATCCATACCAATCATAAGGATAGTCCTTCTCGAGTTCAGAATCAGCGAAGTCACCCAGCTTGATGCACCATCCATCAAACAGCAAAACATTCCTAGTCGACAAGTCTCCCCAAATAATGTCATGGTGATGCAAATATGCTACACCCTTTGCAAACTGAATTGCCAGCTGGAGCCGGATCTGCAGATCAGGTGGATCGGTAGAGACCGCAATGTTATCTCGTAGACTGCCATGGGGAGCCCGTTCCAGACGTACAGCCCATGCCTTTGGCTATATGCCCAACATGCCAGTCTCAAGGCCATGAAACTGGAGGATGCACTCATGCTTCCCCAGAATCTTGTAGATGCTCGCCTCCTTTTGTGCCCTCTTATCCGACTCGTCTGAATTCTTGCCAGGCCCAAGAGCCTCTCTGCCCTCATACCAAACTGTGCCACCCTTTAGAACTGATGGGCTATCCTTCGCAAACCCAGTGGAGCTATCATTCGCGACAGCATACACAACGCTGTTTGCAGTTTGCCCAAGGATTTGGATCTTGCTTTCTTTAATCAATTTCGGGACCATATCTGATGGTAGGCTTGAGCAGTGGTTTTTGGCATCGGCCGTATATTCTGGATTCGCGACAAACACCTCGTTAAAAATGGCACAGGCAGTTGGTCAAAAAGGTTCAAGTTCCCCTGGTTTAATTCTGGAAAAATCAACAATCCAATTTAGCAACCAGGCCTTGCTCGTCGTTGATTATCGGATCCTGGGACAGATCGTCAGGAGGTCATGCTCTTTGTTGAGTCTATTGATGCCTCAAAAGATTGGTTTCCCAAGATGGTGCTGATGACACAGGAATTTTCAGGTAACAATGAGATATGCCTTTGGCAATTTGAAATTTCAAGATTATCTTAGGTATCAAAACTCTGGGCTTGTGAGATCCGTTGAGCGGCCTGGGGAAGAATGTTCGCTCCGATTCGAAGGGCTGTGAGGCCAAATTTTTTTCCTTGAATGCTAGTGGTATTGGACAAAAACATGTATCATGTTCTTCGTACAAGGAAATGCATCTTTTGACATTTAAAACTCGGTTGATCCAACAGGAGAAAACGCGACAAATCATTTACAAATGGATCTCCAACCAAAGGCATGAAATAAAAGCCCGAAGGCGCAGCAAAGAGGGCAACAGGGACTCATTATCCCAGAAGCAATGTTGCAGCCAAATTCGTGACAACGCCACCCAGTCCAAAGTGTCTTTTCATCATATGCACATAAAAGTGTTAAGTTAAAGAGCTGTAAACAAAGCAAAATAATACCAGCTTATCTGCTCTTAATAGGCCGAAAAGAAAGAAGAAGAAAAAGGAGACGGGTTAATGCGGCTCAGCCGCGCCGGTTCTCAACGTTGGTGTTGTTGAGTTCGCGTCGAATAGTTCGCGACAAACCCGCTGTCGCCCACCACTCGTCTGGAATGTCGTCCCTTCGGACCAATCGATCGAGAATCGCGTGTACCTCTTGCAAGTCAGTGGGCAACGACCGTGAGCTGAATGACACATTTGTCGAATTGAAAGGTGTCTCATTATTACTACCACTCCGCTGTTGCTGGCTTTCTCTTGCTTGTTCACCGTCGCGATGTCTGCTTGTAGAAGGGAAAGTGAAGGGGAACAGTGTTATTGGCAGGCTCATAGCCGTGTCAGGCTCAGACTCCGCTTCTGTATCGGAATCCTCAGAGGAATCTGAACTTAAAAATTCGCAATTCGGTGTGAATTCCGGGAACGGATCTTCAAACGTGATGCGCACATTCGGCGAGTCAGAGCCGAAAGATGTGGGGGGCGTTTGCGATGAATTAGAAAGCCCGGAATTTCTAGAAAGCGCTGAAGATGCACTCGCTGTTGCGGATGTAAACGATGAATCAAGGCTCGGGAGCTGGGCATCTGGCGTGATGGTGGTCAAGAGGGTTTCCCAGGAATCATGCATCTCATCCTCATCCGGTCCAGGACTACGTTCCCGATCACCCAGACCGTCAACTTCTTGGCGCTGTTCGGGTTGACGCTCACTCGCGCCCGCAACGGACCGATGCCCAACCCTACGTAGCAATGGCATGTTTGGATCCGGTGCCTCATTCGGAACAGTGACTGGAGACGTCGTACCGGAGCGAGATGTCAACCAACCATCCACGGGATGTGCGGGTGCGAACCGAGGGGTCAATGAAACCCGATCAGACGTTGCAGCAGGCCTGGAATCGGGAGCCGGCGGTACTGTCGGCTGCGGAAAATCACCGTACCAATGGGGTCTTGGCATTTCGAATCTCAAGGATGATGCTCTCGGTATTCGCATCCGTTGACCTGGGGAAGAGTATCGTTGCGCGTCTCTCAGGAGATGCTGGCCCACTTCATGTCTAGTTAATGAGTTGAGGGAGTTCCAAGGGCCCACGTCTTCCGTCGGTGAGATGTTAGCTCTCGGGTTACGCGATTCACGGTTGCTGACCTCGCGTTCCGTTTCGCGCTCCGATTCCCGAGCAAGGCCTTCAAGCATACGCGGCATAGGGTATCGTCTGGAATGACCGCGACTATTGCGCGAAGTGCTTCTAATAGGGCCATCCCGTCGATTTCGCCGGATGGTGTTCTGACGTCGAATCGTCGAACGAGCGGCAGCACAGGGGTCCGGTTTGGGTTTCTGTTCAGCGCGCGGAGCAGTGGGTTCGTATACTAGTCTACAAACACATAGAGTCAGTCAGGAAAATTGAAGGGGGTTGGCCGCGCGGGTCCCGGTGTCAAAAGCGATGACGATGCCATCACGAAGGTCAATAACACGTCAAAACACACGGAGGGCTCAACTTACGGGATACCCATGATCTCAACAACACAAATTTGTACTTCAAAAACAGATAGATCAAATGTCTCGCTTTTCGCGATCTAAGATTTCTGGACGGAATTGAGAATTAATTGAAAGCTGCCGTGGATGCTCCTCAGATCACCGGCTGATTTATGTGTTCACTGAGCAAAACTGGGGCTGTTCTTTTGGGGGGCGTATCAATCCTGAGAAAACGGCGCAAATACATAGATTACAGGGAGGCTTGGAGGGAAATGGAGAAGCAGTTGGGGGGCGTGCGGTTAATTACTGAAATGCTGGTGTAATAAGCGCTGACACGAGCCAACCGCTTTTCAAGAGAAAATCCGAAGGAGGCGCGTGAGTGGCTGGGAATCTAATCTTGGCGACCGCCCCTCCTTGGCGGTGAGGCCAGCGCTTGGTGATTGCGGCATGATTGGCTTTGCATTGCTTTCCCGCGAAATGAGATATAGGGCAACATGGGCCAAAGTCAACACGCCTTGGACTCTGGAGGCGTAAACCAACGTTCTGCCCTGCCATGGAGTTATACTATTATCCACAGGGGGATGGGCTCTTCCTCGCTAGACGAACGTGTCATAAGCGCGTCGGATACTGAAAGGTTGAGTCACGTGATCCATCCCCAACGGCTACGTGCTCATGTCCCTCCACACGTTTTTCTCTCAGCTTTTTGAATCTGACTAAGAAGGTGTTTTGTTCGGCTTCGATTGGTATAGTTACTCTTACATGGCGCTCCTAATGCTGTTATAACGGATGTGGTGTCTGCCCAGCGAAATCCGATTCAATAATACCGCCATGAAACTGAAAAGAAAGCCATTAGACGCCGAATCTTTTCCCTTCCAACGAGGATGATCGAATTAGGCCTTGCTCGAATAACCCAGCTGGTTCATAAACCGAGCTTAACTTGGAAGGCCATTCATGTCGCTGGAACAAACGGCAAAGGCTCAATTACCGGTTACCTTTCTGCCTTGCTCGCAGCAGGCGGCGTTCGATGTGGCTCATTCACTTCACCTCACCTAATTGATCGCTGGGACTGCATTACAATCAATGAACGGGTGGTCCAAGAGCCTATCTTCCGTCGGATCGAAAATGAAGTCAAACAAAGAAATCAGAAACTGGGCCTTGCGGCTACGGAATTTGAACTCTTGACCGCTACCGCCTTCGAAATCTTCCACCAGGAACGGGTCGAGGTCGGGGTTGTGGAAGTGGGTATGGGTGGTCGTCTGGATGCGACAAATATATTGACAAATGTCCTCGTATCGATCATCTCAAAAATTGGATATGATCATCAAGCTATATTGGGAAATACAATTGAAGAGATAGCTATGGAAAAAGCTGGAATCATAAAACCCGGAGTGCCTTGTGTTGTTGACGACACAAATTTTCGTGAAGTGAAGCAAGTCATAAAGGCTCATGCGGAGCAGCTAGGCGCACCAACCACCTTCGTCGAATCTCAGAATGTTGGGCAAATGTTTCCTCTTCTTTCTCGCCATTATGAATCTCTTGATCTTCCCTCTCACCAGCGCGCAAACCTTGCGTGCGCCGTCATGGCTTTGCGAGCTGCTTTACTACAAATTCGACCGGATACAACAGTCGATCAACTCGTTCCATTTATACCGAAGACTCCACGTCCTGGTCGATTGCAGGAAATCTGCCTTAAGCCATTGGTCTCTCGAAACGAGCCAGTTTTGCTTGACGGTGCCCATAATCCTCAGTCTGCAGAGGTGCTTGCCTCGTATGTCGATCGAAAATACCGGGATCATAGCAAAAGAATTACTTGGGTTGTGGCGGCTTCGCAGGGGAAGGACATCGAGGAGCTTTTCGGGGGCATGTTCAAACCTGGCGACAATGTGGCAGTCGTAGAGTTTGGGCCAGTAGCCGGAATGCCGTGGGTAGAGAGTGTGCATAACGCGGAGCTTGTGATGCTCGCACGCTCGAAACCCGGAATTGGAGTTGTAGAAGGTTTCAGAAACGATATTCAGGCCGGATTGAACTGGGCTAACACGATATCGGCTGGAAACCCCATGGTTATCGCAGGCAGCCTGTATCTTGTATCTGATGTTCTGCGGCTGCTCCGGGAAGCCCAAGCCACAGATGTTTGATGCAGGAACTCAGTTGGTCGAATTTTGGTGGCTGTAAGATCTACTGTCAAGGATTGTATGAATTGTTAGCATGATGCTTGGGGGG
>LJPK01000805.1:0-98244 GCA_001430945.1 Amauroascus niger | reverse complement strand
TAGTGGCGGGGGGGGGGGGGGGGGGGGGGGGGGGGGGGCTTCTGTTCTCTCATTTTAGAAAGCAGAACATGGATTCCTAGGAGCTCAGTTGGTCCCCTAGATGCACCATGGATTGTTTGTAAGACCATCGACTTTTTATTTTTAGACCATCTTTTCTCCCTCGTATCTACGGAGTAGCTAGGTATATTGATGGAGTGCTCCGTAGGACTCCACATGTCCAGCATGGGGGGTCGTGGTCGTTTAATTTGCGGGATCGTGCAATCATCATCTTGGGAGTCTATGGCGTCGAAGGCGCTAAAAGGCCAGAGCTGACTTGTCTTCCGTGCCACCCCCCGGGCACAACAGCCAACTGCGTCATCCCTTATTACCAGCACACTTTTTAGTTTCCCTTCTGGACTGGGGATCGAAACACCTTCTACAGCCACAAAAGTCTCCCTAGTTTCAATGGGCACTTCTGAGAATTCCTACGCTCAACCTTTTCCGTTCGTGATGGACTTTTTGCGTTAATTAAGTTTACTGATGACCAGTTTTTCGGCCTTTTCGCAGGTTTCGCCCTGAGCTCCCCCCCCAATTGACCTCAGCCCAACCTATCAACAGCCTTGTCTCTTGCTCAGATCTTATCTCGTGGGCCCCTCCCTCTTCGAATGGTTTTCTGAGAGAGATTGATTACCTTGGTGAAGCGTATTTGACATGAAGACCGATCCATCGATATCGTCACACTTGCCCCAGATATCGTCCCACCCGCCGCCCGCCAGCTACGAGCCTTGCCATCATGGTACACCGGTCCGATGATCTAGGAGAAATCCGCCCTCCGTCCCGCGCCCACGATACGCCCTCTAGACAAAGACTGAAGTCGGGAACTAGCCCACCGAAGAAGGAGAGGTCGAGATCGTCCGCGAAAGATGTCTCGGAGCTAACAGACTACGTGCGTTCTCTCCCTAGCAATGGACATGCAGCAGGCGGCGTTTTGCTAACAGTGGATGCCTACAGCAATTGGGCGACTGCCTTGGCAAAGGTGCATTTGGTTCAGTATATAGAGCGCTAAACTGGGGAACCGGCGAGACGGTTGCTGTCAAACAAATTCGGCTTGTGGATCTGCCTAAGAGTGAACTGAGGGTCATCATGGTGAGAAGCTACGCTGAAGTTTACACTGGGAGATAAACCTCTAACACGTTATAACAGCAAGAGATCGATTTACTCAAAAATCTAGACGTGGGTTTCCCCAGATCGCGGATAATGGTTCAGGAACCACATTAACACAAACTTACCAGCATCCGAACATTGTAAAATACCATGGATTCGTCAAGTCTGCAGAAACATTGAACATCATACTAGAGTACGTTCCGCGCAATTATTGCATAGTTTCCTCTAACCGGTTGAGTAGATATTGCGAAAATGGATCTTTGCATTCGATTTCAAAAAACTTCGGACGGTTTCCCGAGAACCTCGTCGCCCTCTATATGTCACAAGTTTTATCCGGGTTGCTCTACCTCCACGAACAAGGCGTTATTCATCGGGATATCAAAGGTGCAAACATCCTTACCACTAAACAAGGGCTGGTAAAGCTGGCAGACTTTGGAGTTGCCAGTCGCACCACCGGTCTTCATGAGTCGAGCGTTGTCGGGACTCCATACTGGATGGCGCCGGAGGTGATAGAATTGTCCGGAGCCACCACAGCTTCGGATATCTGGAGTTTAGGCTCTACCGTAATCGAGCTGCTAGAAGGAAAACCGCCATACTATAAATTCCAGCCTATGCAGGCATTGTTCCGTATCGTTAATGACGATCACCCTCCGCTGCCTCAAGGAGCTTCACCGGTTTGTGCCCAGGTCGTTTAACCGAAAAGATTCGGACTACTAATATCAATACAGGTTGTAAAGGACTTTCTTATGCAATGCTTTCAAAAAGATCCAAATCTTCGTGTAACGGCTCGGAAACTGCTGAGACATCCATGGATTGCTAACGCCAGACGGTCCGACTCTGTTGTTCCGACGAAATCCACAGAATACGAAGAGGCTGTGAAAAGCGTCCAGGAGTGGAACGAAGCGCTCAAATCTCCTAATCCCAATACTTTGCGAAGACCAGTGCGCCCTGCGCATGCAAGCTCCGGACAAAGCCAGAGAAAACGGTCCCATTCCCGTCAAACGTCCTCCCGTGAATCGCTCCCCACAATTAATACGAAAGTCACGGATAAATTTGGATCTCCAGAAAATAATGACGACAATTGGGACAATGACTTTGTGTCCGCAGTCTCACCTAGTGCGCTTCAATGCCCTCGTCTAAAGCCGCAGGACAATTTTGGCGGCATGTTATCTTCAGAAAAGCTCAAAGCGTTTGCTTCTCTTGAAAATATTGCTGAGTTTGGGGCTGATAAGTTCAGTGATACTACTACGCTAACCAAAGACAAGACAGTTCTCTCAGATTCTGATCCACTACAAACCATTCGTCCATATGTGCGAAAGACAAACGACGAACAGCAAAGCCATCCGAAACTTCCAAGGCGAACGCGGCATCGACATGTCCCAACGCCGTCCTTTAAGAAAAGCGCAATTATTACTCCGATTTCTCGTCAATCTGCGAAGCCTGCATCACACCCACGACCCGCTGCGTTCTACAAAGAAAGTTCTGTCGAAGATTACTCCGACCTTATCGCTGCGAATGAAGAAGTGCTTGAAAGCAAGCTAGCGGTGATTTCAGTGAGTACTTCGCTATTAGGCCAATCTCGCCTCAACTGCGACTTACAATTAATAGGGCAATATTCCGGAGGAGAATAGCCAACCCCGGGATTCCAACGGCTCAACTCTTTTTGATAATACGGCGGTTAACTCTGAAAAAAGCATCATCCAATTACCATTGAGAAGAAGAAAGCCGCCGATCTCAAGAGCACGAACGTCGATAGGGATTGAAAGATATGCGGAGGATGAAGCTGACGAAGATTTTTCCGATATACTTGGAAGCAGCGAAAATACGCTTGTAAGACTGGATAGTGACGATGGCTCAGATCGTAGTAGTCTGATGCTAAACTCGAAACTATCCACGAGCTCATGGCTTGGGGATGTGGATGACGAAGATGACCCTTTTGCGCAGCTTGAAGAAGGACTAGATGAAATGGATCTTGAAGCCAATATCGCTAGGGATAAATATGCGCGACTGCGGAATCAGGTTGAGAGCCTTGTTAGCTCTTTGAAAACTTCGCAGGACGATGAGGTGCTAGCTGATATCTCAGAGCGACTAGTAAGTTACCTACTTGACAATGTGGGAATCACAAAATGCTGAGGTCATAGGTAACCGTGTTTTCGGACCTGCCTGAGACGAAAAGCGTGATACTTGGTGCCCACGGCATGCTACCTATGCTAGAGATTTTGGACACATGCCGTCGGAGGGACGTCATTTCTAATCTTTTGAAGATTGTTAACGCTGTGAGCTTGCCTGTCTATGTGATCATTAGAACCAAACGGACTAACCATCTTGAAGATCATCTACAATGATTATGAGGTTCAAGAAAACCTGTGCTTCGTTGGAGGGATTCCAATAATCAATAAATTCGCTTCAAAGAAGTACCCTCGAGAGATTCGTCTTGAGGCAGCCTCGTTTGTCCAGCAGATGTATCAGACATCAACATTGACTCTCCAAATGTTTGTCAGTGCTGGGGGTTTAAATGTTTTGGTTGAGTTCTTAGAGGATGACTACGAAGACGAGCGAGATCTCGTCTTAATTGGCGTCAATGGCATCTGGAGTGTGTTTGAATTACAAGTATATTCTAGAGCCCAATACTTTCACTTTCCTTGCATGAGTCTAATTGCAAATAGGGATCAACTCCGAAAAACGATTTTTGCCGGATATTGTCTAGAAATTCGGTCCTTGATCCATTGTCATTAGTGCTGAGCAGAGTCTTGGATGAGGAAGAGGGTGAATTGGCTGAACTTTGTGAAGGTCGTATTGCGAATATTTTCTACATATTCTCGCAAGCTGAAAGCCATGTCAAAGAGATGGTGGCGGAAAGAACTGTGTTGCATAGTGAGCCACGTATCTAACGATTGAAGAAAACGCAGGAAACGCTAACGCTCGTTACTAGGAGTACTCAAAGAACTGAAACGAATGTCGCCCAGTCCTCAAATCACGATGCTTAAGTTCATCAAGAACTTATCAATGCTCTCAACAACTCTCGAGGCGCTTCAAAATTCTAATGCGATTGACGTTCTCACCGAATTGCTCCGGTCTACCATGAAAGGAACGCATTTCCGCGAAGTTTCAAACCAGATTCTCAATACGATATATAATATGTGCCGCTTAAGCAAGTTAAGGCAAGAAGACGCGGCCTTAAACGGCATAATACCACTTTTACAGAAAATAGTGAAAACAGAGCGACCACTCAAGGAGTTCGCTTTGCCTATCCTCTGCGATATGGCGCATTCGGGCAAGGTTGGCCGCCGGGAATTATGGCGCAACAAGGGCTTGGCATTTTATATGTCACTATTAGCAGATCCGTACTGGCAGGTTACTGCCCTTGATGCTATCTTTAGCTGGTATGCAATTTGTCACATTTTGGTTCGGGCGGTCAGCTGATAATATTCTTAGGCTTCAAGAAGAAACTGCCAAAGTTGAAGAGCACTTGCTTGACAGTCGTAATGGCGAGCCTCCTTTCACGATTGCGATTGTTCGCTGCATTACGATATCGAAAGCCAACGCGTTTGAGAATCTTCTGGAACCACTTCAGAAACTGCTCCGGTTGAGTCCAGCAATTGCAGCAACCCTTGCGAGACCTGACATGTTTGAACGTATTGGGCAGAAACTCCATCATACTAAACCTGCTGTGAGAGTGAATTTGTTACGTATTCTGTCGACGATCTGTGATGCTAGCGATGAGAGATGCGGTCTCCTTAGTCGGTACGGTCTTCTGGATGCGATTAGAGAGTTGCAGAAGGATTCTCGAGTCCTTGTCCGCGAGCTAGCTTCGCAGCTTGTCAAGTTGAGCGAAGAGAGTGATCAGTTGAACGGCCAGAAGCGACGGTCCACAAGGCGAAGAAGCATGTCTATTACACCTCCGGGTCTGATTTCAAGCCATTCCATGCCGGCTACACCGCAAATAAACCGGACTGGGTCATCGAAACTGTACATCGACGGAAGAGAAAACCTTCACCCTTCAAATGGACTCAGTGGTTCGCTAGTGTTGCGACCGGGAAGTCGAGATGGCAGAATCTCCACTGGAACTCCAGGCGGGCCTAAACCCCGGCTGTCACACCGATTATCACAACAGATTACGCCAATGACACAGCAGAAAGAAGAGGCCAGAATCCCAACTTCTGGGAGGAGACCATCTATTCTCCAGTCGCGGCGGAGGAGGCCGACAAATGGGGGATCAGAATGGACATGAGGTGGAATATTGGTTTCCGTGCATTGTCGATTTACTTTGATTATCGAGCTTCCATTTTTCTTGGTGCATGTTTGAGGATTATTCACAAACCTTGCATTGCATAGCATAGCATTGGCGCTTTGGGAGGGTATATTCCTGCGGATGGGGTTAAGAGTACTGTTACTTGTCTCAATTTTTTCTATTTTATCTGGCCATGATATCCTTTCTTTCCCTTTGTGGCAGAATTTGTTTCCTTGTTATCGTTTTGACTCTCATCCACAATGCCAGGTACGGGAGGCCGTCAATACATACGCTCTAAGTTAGAATGCGAATGACTTCTTCGCATTCACCTGAGGTTCTTCAAGTCGTTTTCCTCCTAGAGATCGGATAGAAAATGACACGTGATGATAAGGCCGGACAATCAGCTCGGCGCGAGAAATTTCCGTGCCGGCCAAAAGCTTAAATAATTTATCGTCATCTTCTTCCCCAAAAGCCCGCTTCGACCGCGATTGAAGACGGGTTTCTTTGAGCGTTCTTTTGTCTTGGAGTTATTATCCTTTAGCCATAGTTCTTTTAGTCTAGTTTGTGATTCTGGCTTTGTCTTACCGGGATCACGCTCCATACGCCCGGCGATGAATCTACGAATCCCTCTTCGGGGGTTCACCGGTGCCACGAGCGCCTCCTTTTTCCAGCCCCAGACGACTCCGTGGACATGTCGAAGGTGTCTGCAGCAAAAACGAAAGCTTGCACATTTCTCGGGTTTGCGCGGAAATCCTTCGAGATCGAATGGCTCTTCATCTGGCGGGAAATACAAAAGGAAACCTCGGCGGGCGCTGAAACTTGCCGCGGCGGGAGGGACTCTAGGCGCCGCAGCACTTGCATTTTCAGATGATATAAAGCATGGATACAATGCTGCTGAGAGAACCGGGAGGGTTGTTACTGCTCTGGCAGTATGCATCAATGAGTGAGTTCACTTTTCTGTCGCGGTTGTTGGCCTCTTTTTTGCTGTTTTGGCGAGTCTGTGGGTATTTCCTCATGCATACATGCGATTCAATTTCACGACGCCCATCGCGCGAAAAAAAAAGACGTAAGAGAGAGTATCTTGATTGCTAATTTCATTTTGCTTTCTTCGCTCTTTGTGCGCTATAGCTATAGGGTAACCCTGAACCAACGTTCAGGCTCCGATGAAGAGAAAAGCGAAATCCTCAAAGTCTGCCATAAACGATGCGCCGAACGGACATTACGTGTGCTTGAAAAAAATGGTTCAATATTCATAAAGCTTGGGCAGCATATAAGTAGCATGGGTTACTTACTGCCATTGGAGTGGACAACGACGTTCATCCCACTCCAGGACAAATGCCCTGTTTCCTCGTTTGGATCCGTTGAAGAGATGTTTGTCAAAGATACGGGACACAGGATAGACGAACTTTTCTCTAGCTTCGAGAGAGAACCGATTGGTGCGGCGTCACTGGCGCAAGTGCATGTTGCTGTGCTTAAAGACTCCGGACAAAAGGTGGCCGTCAAGGTTCAGCATCCTGCACTTGCGGAATGGGTACCGCTAGATTTAGCTTTAACAAGGTTCACGTTCTCAATGTTGAAAAGGTTTTTCCCGGAGTATGATCTCGAATGGTTGTCAAGCGAAATGGACATGTCGCTCCCGCAGGAGTTGGATTTCAGGATGGAGGCAGAAAATGCGCGGAGAGCGAGAGAATATTTTCAAACCAGATCAAAGGCACCCTTGGTTATCCCTGAAGGTAGCTCAGTGGAATTAATAGCCTTTATTGAGGTTGAGATGAGCTAATCGATGATCTCTGTAGTTATGTGGGCAAAGGAACGAATTCTAGTCATGGATTTCATTTCCGGCCACCGACCCGATGATCTCGAGTATCTAGACTCCAACAAAATTGACCGAGATGAGGTCTCTGCCGCTCTTGCCCATATCTTCAATGAAATGATCTTCGGTGAAGGAGCTCCTCTCCACTGCGATCCTCATGGCGGCAACATCGCTGTCCGTAAAAACAACACACGGCGTAAGCCTAATTTTGACATCATCCTTTACGACCACGGGCTTTATCGCGACATACCCAAACAGGTCCAAAGAGCGTACGCCAAGCTCTGGCTTTCTATCGTGGACGCAGACGAGAAGGGAATGCGAAAATACGCGCATGAAGTAGCTGGTATAACGGATGACCAGTTCCCGCTTTTCGCCAGTGCTATCACAGGCAGAGACTATAGTGTCATAGCGAAAAATGCGGTCGCATCTTCAAGGTCCACGGAAGAAAAAGAGATCATCTCCGATGCCCTGGGAGAGGGAATGCTGCAAGAGCTGGTCAGCTTGCTTGGCAAAGTGCCACGGATTATCCTATTGATCCTTAAGACAAACGATCTAAGTAAGCATTATCTTGTGGTCTCTGTCGAGTCCGATCTCGCCTTTCGGGTTCCACTTTTTAAGGCATCTACTGACAAATGTGCTATCAGCTCGCTCTCTTGATGAAAACTTGCACACTCGCCATGGCCCTCTTCGCGCATTTCTTATTCTCGCTCGCTATGCGACGTGCAGTGTATTCGAAGAGCAGATGGAATCCATTCGTCGGCATGGCAGCATTCTGTGGCCAAGCAACTTCCTTCAGTTTGTCCGTGCATGGGCGAGTTATCTCCGCGTGGAGATGAAACTGGAGATATATGAGCGATGGCTGTCTGTAAGAGGCAGGTTAGGGTTGACAAATTAATTCAAAATCCGCTGGTTGGGTTTACACCTTAGACCTTCTTTACCTCTTTCTTGTTGATATAATTTTGTACTCATTTTAATCAGCTAGACCGATTTGCGTGTGCTGTATGCGATATAGACCTTTGGTTACTAGGAAAGATGATACAATTGTATTTTGGTAAAGAATCAACTGAAAAACAGAACTTTAGATTAAAAACAGGCGTTGATTCTCCATCTGTGACTTGCAGCTCCATCAATTGAGAACCCTAAACACCTCTGAAATCATGTATAATAAACGCAGTTATAAGCTTGTCCAAGCACTCGTTGGGGCGCATCTTTATCCGTCGTGAAAGGCAATCGCTCCGAGGAATCACAGGTGAAAAGTTGTAATCCCACAACTAGGAACGAGCAACAAAGTGGGACTCGTTGAAAAGATAGCTGTAGGCTGTAGTAGATGACTAGGTATCATCCGGCACGAGTCGCTGCGGCCACGGCTGGAAGCGGCAGGCCAGAATCTTCCTCTTCTTCCGAATCCCCGCGACAAACTACGAGAGGGGGTTAGCTTCAAATCATAGCATATTTCATATCAAAAGAAAAAGTTCGGAAAGCCTAGCTCGCTCTCAGC
The DNA here is from genome assembly GCA_001430945.1 of Amauroascus niger. Taxonomy (NCBI): domain Eukaryota; kingdom Fungi; phylum Ascomycota; class Eurotiomycetes; order Onygenales; family Onygenaceae; genus Amauroascus; species Amauroascus niger. The sequence continues at coordinate 89,559 of LJPK01000805.1, read as the reverse complement.
GGCAGTTCATGGCAAAAAGGCCAGGAGAGGTGGTGGGAGAGCTCGTGGCTAAGGAGCAAGATGATAAAAAGCCGCCCATATAAAAGGGAAAGAGTGACTTGAGCTACTCTTACCTCCACACAATCCGCAAAGAAACCTATTTCAATTTTATCACTGTCAGTTAAGAACAAACGGTATAATTTGAGGGGGAAGAAAAAAAAAAAGGAAAGGAAATGGGAGATCATACTGGCCGAACCCGTAGATGACTGCTAGCAAGATCAGGGACCCTAAGGTCAAAAGGATCAAAACAGGGAACCATATGAGAAACTGCTGAATAAATTTGAAAAAATCCATTGTATCAAATCCCTCTTGTCGGTGTAAGATGATATGATGATCAAAGGGTATAGACTATGCTAAACAAAGAAGGCAGCGATGAGACGGAGAAGTGGACGTTGATGAAAAGAAGGAGGATTTGCGTATTCCGCAGAAGAATATTATCAATTTATAGATCTCATAGAAAACATATTGAGTAACCAGACTTTGACTCATTCTTTTCAGAATCCCTCAGTCTGACATTATTATCATGTCAGACATGTGTCCATATAAACAGTCTGGCAAACGTTCCATGGAATGATCCCTAGGGATGATGCACTTGAGGATCTATGCCAAAGGTACATCAGACGTGGTGCCCCAAGGAATAGCCCAAGGCACAAAGCAAGTAGGCCCATTCTCGCCGAGAAAGGCTTTTTAACGAATCCATATGTGAGTATGAAGAGATTCTAGCCAGTCGGAAAAGCACTTGGTGGCTGTTGAACTTGAAAAAAGCGCAAGTTTAAAATCAAGGATCATATACTTGGGTAAGATATAGTTAGACTGGCCCGTGGCTGAAAAGGTCCGCCCATGTACGATGCCATCCCTCTAGTTAAACCACGGGCGCTGCTGGAGCGAGCCGAAAGTGATATAACGACAAGAACGTGAAAGGTTGATGACTCGCAAAAAGACCTCCAACCTTGACCGCAACCTTCCTTGGACCTCTTGGAAAGTTCAAGGATTAACTTTATCCCGGTCATCTAGTTACCTCTGGAGGTAGGTAACTACCAGTTGTTGGAAACTACTCCGTATACGTGAAAATCTCTTGTGCGATTAAATCTGTGTGTTCGGCTGAATCTACTCCGTACGGAGTACTTGGGGAGGAATTTTCAATATTCTTCTTATTTTAGGTCAAATGCTTTAGCAACAGAGCTGGCCCTGAAAGAGTTAGATCCGACGCGCCATAGGCAGAGGGATTGAGTTCACTGAAGCAAGTTGGAGGCGTGAAGTTGAAGATTGCTTCCTCAAATACATGCAATGCATGGACAGATTCATATTTTATAATCACATATTTACTCCGGAAACCACGATATACACTCCATCGTATGTACAACGTCAAGGCCACCATTCAAGATTTAGCTGTTCACGTCCCAGCAGAATTCCATCCAGCAAAGGTTGAAACATGCGAATAGAGATGATATTCCCCAAGCACCTTTAAGCTATTGCACCCAAAACAAGAGGAGATCTTGGTTCATAATCCCAAGAAGGGAGAATGGGAATTTCCTGACCGTTAAAAGTACCGTGTCGGGAGAGAGGATAAGACCAAAAAGGAATTCCTTTCCATATGAGTGAGACAGAAACTGAAGAACAAAAGTGAAATCTGGTCAAGGGGGTGATATCTTTTTCTACGACTCGAATATCTCTAAAGCCAGCATGATCAAACATAAGTGACAACAAGGGTACTAGTTAAGGCCACGCATCGCAAGATAATGCAAGAAAAAGAAGCATAACAACAAGATGCCTGTGGTCTATTCGCTCAGATATCGCTGGAGACTGGTCATCCGTGTAAATAAAAATCAATAGCTAATTAACTCAGATTAGCCATAGGGATCCATTCCCACTGTACATTTGTGAATCCCGTTAGGAGAAAAATAATTGTTCGCGATTAATACGCCGCTGGGTCCCGCTCCATCAAGATCCTATCTCCCTCGTGCTGATTGTGATGTATGACATTCCGCAGATACTCATAAGTCAACATCGTGGTCATGGCCGCCGGGACTGCACGGAACAGATTCGTCCCAATCCCAGCGTAGAATGCGCGCCATCCCTCTTCACGCAGAATGGTTTGGCATGTGCGAATCACTCCACGATATCGCGGACGATTGCGCATTCCGTCTGATGATGACGCGCCGGAGCCCAAGCCTGGAGGGCGGCCATGGTCCTGAGGTTGTTGTAAAGCACCACGGAAAGCGATCCCTTCTGGTGACGGAGCCGGTTCACCTCTTTGTTGCGTTTGCAAACGGGTTCGTAACACTTCGTGAGGATAGGTAGCCGTACTGGCACATATCTTACTGAAAAAGGTAGCAGCACTGATTCCTAACCAGTGTGTGGTTCCCTCGTCCGGGTGTTCACCAATCCCATATCCTGTTAAAGCCATTTTGAAATATTCGTACAGAGGAAATTGGATGGCGACATGGGATAGGCCAATCAGGGCAGGAGTAAGGCCGGAATAGAAAGCCATTATTCCTTCACTTGCATACATCTTTCGAGCAGCATCCATTGTGTTTTTGTAATGCCATGGGGCGCGGTAACCATTGGTCGAGGGCGTGAAACTTTGGGACATGAGTCGCGTCTTAATTACCCAGATGGGATTCGTAGCTATTGTTGAGCAAGCTCCAGCGGTGAGAGACGCGTATGCGCGGGCCATCCACCAATTTTCTGTTGTAGGAAAGGAAAAGAAAGAACATTAACAAAGACTGTATAGACTCTCTCAAAAGGTTCAGCTGGAGAATTACCTGTCCTTTCCCAGAAATACTCCCTGGATCGGTCGTATATCGTTAGATAGATAGCCCAAGTCGGCAAGTATCCTAAGAGCATGGGCCCTAATCCTCTATAGAGCCCTTTGACTCCTTCATCTCTCCAGATCGTTTTGCCGGTGCCTATCATCCCCTTGTACAATGTCCCCGTCTCTACCACTTTCCCGTTTCTTCTGAGCTGGAATCCACCCTGCGCCTGTAGTTTTGTTTTGATAACATCCAACGGACAAGTCACTACCCCTGACGCGATACCGGCTCCTGCACCACAAAACGGCGTAACCCATACTTGCGGAATGCGCGTAGAGTATACTTGAATGCTTCCCAGTAGCGAGGAGTCTGGAGGAGGCGATGCGTGTGGGTGGAATGTTGGGGCGGAAGCGTGTGGTCCTGAATGGTGTGAGATCTGCTGCTTCGGGGTAGAGGCGGCGAAATTCCTAGACGAGTTGGTCGCGCTGGGAGCCATCATTGAACGGGATATCGAGCAGATTCTCACTTCCTCCCACTCAGTGACGCCTCATGGGTGCAAAGATCTGGCGCGAAGAAGGTCGGGGCCTCCCAGCCCAGACCTCGAATGGGATTATTCGGGTACTAGAACGAGGGGGTCGCACAAAACCTATAGTCCTAAACCTGCAATTTTTTTTCCCCGCCGGCTACTGATCCTAGACGAAACGGTTGATAGATTGACTCACGCGGTTTGTGTCAAGCAGCGGGCTCTGCGGGGTCGATTAAACCCTCGCAGCTCCAGGATGGAGCAGAGGCAACTTAGATATCTGCACTTTTCATGCTCAAGTGGAAGAAGGCAAAAAAAAAAAAGAAACAGCTGGATGAAGTAAGCCAAGGACTGGGAGACTGATGAAACGAAAAACAAGCACCACCCAGAAACCTCAAGCAACAGTCCAGGTGTCAAACAAAAAAAAAGAAGGGAGAATCAGTTGGGTTAAGCAGGCCTTCTGTGAGTAGGTTTGTAGAAGCAGTGACGCCAGAATCAAGGAATAAAAAACCAGGGCCCTTTTTCCTTCATTCTTCTCGCCTCGGATTGTTTCTCCGCTTCCTCTCTCTCCTCACCGGGAAGGGGGGGAAGGGGTCACGAGATTGTTCGGAGAAAGCTGTTCCAGTTTCGCCGGGCTGGTCCGAGCGCTGCGGATTTTCCACCAAAAAAAACATCCATTTCTTTCGTTGAATCACAGCGCCACCAATTGTCAGCCGGGCCAAGAGACCAACCACTTCCAACAACCTCCCAAGCAATTGGGGTGTGAAAACCGAATCCCAGCATCCCTCTACCGCTGACCATATTCCTGCGATCAATTCGAGATGTCGCTTGCTAGTGTTGTCACCCGGGCGTTCGAGCTGCCGTTCATGAAGCGGATGCTCATGCCCGTGGCCCAATGGTACACCAACGCCGCCGGTTATAGACAGATGGGGCTCAGGTACGTGCCATAAGGGGAAGGGCCCCGTTCAGAGCAATGGGCGCGACGATGGGTGCAGTGCCGATAAAAGTCTCTCTGTAAACTGACAATTGTGTTTTTGTTCTGTGTGTCGAACAGATACGACGACTTGATCCCAGAGGAAAACGACGTTGTCCAGCAGGCCCTCAAAAGACTGCCTCCCAAGGTGGCCTATGACCGCATCTACCGCCTCCGACGCGCCTTCCAGGTGTGTTTTTGTGTCCCCATTTGGAATGTTTTAAAGTCGAGAGCAAATTCTAGTCGTCTGAGAAGAGAAATGCTGCAAGGATAATGTTTGAGAGTTGTGGTTGACAAATCGTCTTGTGGGGGATTATAGCTTTCCCTTCAGCAGCAAATTTTACCCGTGAGCGAGCAGACCAAGCCGCAGGAGGTGAGTTTACATCCCATCCATGATGCCCATCCAGCCAGCCAAGCAGACAACCCGCTCTGTTGAATGCGCCCAAGATCTGAGGCCACGTGGTCATTGACTAATGTCCTATTTGCAATACACAGGATATCCGCTACCTCCAGCCGCTTATCGATGAAGTTCAACTTGAAAAACAAGAGCGTGAAGATTTGGACAACTTGGTGATCAAACGATAAAGCAATGCCTGTGCAATGTATTGGGGAAGGGTAGATATGGCTGTGAATAACATCGCAAAAAACGCAAAAAAAAAAAAAAAGATAATCAAATGCCAATCATGAGCATGAGTATCGTGTGTTAGGGACTCCCTTTGCTGCCCCAGGGTGAAAATACGGCGATGTGTTACCAGAAATGGAGATATCCATGAAATTGTACAGATATTGCGACTTAGAGTTCATCATGGAAGGAATTGTTGCATTAGAAAGAAAGAAAAATATCCCCCCCTTCAACCTGCCGGTGCCATTCATAGAGAAGTTTTTTTTCCTTTTGGCCTGGGAGTCCGTAGAGACGAGCCCGAATGCGAATATATATTGGCGGGTTTAAAGGGTATAAAACTGGACGCTATGCGCGCCAAGCCTTCATCGCCAGATGTGACCTGCGAGAACAGAACAGCGAACACCGAATCTCGCGCTGCGACGGTCGCTTTGAACAGACATTATCCTGGAGCAACGCCAAGCTCAAGCACCCAAGAGAGAGGGAGAGCTGCATGAAGACAGTCGATCGAATGAAAAAAGAGACCAGAAAGAGAAAAAAAAGGGAATGCAACCAGAGAACACATATTAAAAAAAGACGTCATCATTGCAGCAAGAGTTCCCGCCTCTCCCCTCTTCTTCCTCCTCCTTCTCCCCATCCAGGCTCCAGACCCTCCCAGAAGAAAAAGAGGGAACAAAGAAAGGTCACAGTTTTCTCTTTCCCCATATCAATCCCGTGTTCATCAGCTCCAATCCTGCGGCCTGCCCTTGTAACATCGTACCCACGGGAGCGAGTTGAGTAACTAATCAGGTCGGAAGTCAATTAAAAACTGAACAAAATACGGAGGGGACCTTCTCCGCAAAACCCGCGTTGACTGAACATCGCCGTGCCCTTTTTTGGTCATCGATGAAACTCCAGGGAGCCGGAGGGTTACATACCATCCCGTTAAGAGAAGAAACAAACCAAACACCGAAATTCCCATGAGCAGGATTTTTTATTTTTATTATTATATTTTTTTTGGCTCATCTCCCCCTTCCTTTTGACTTTTTTTTTTTCGGCTCCCGTTGGATTCACATCAGTGGGTTTTATTTTCTTTCTGTCTGATGAAACGCGGTTGCAGTGGATCATGAAGATCAAGGGCATGGGGTCGTCAAATAGTCCAAATCCGGTGATCGGGCCCCTGTCGCTTTTCCCTGGCTGTTGTCTTCTCTCTCTCCAACCTTTTTATATTAGCTTGTAACAGTTCACCACAAGGATTCCATGTTTTGGTACCTGCCCACTCACTCTTCACTTTCACTTTCACTGTCTCTTCCTCTTCCTATCTCTGTCTCCGTCCCTCACCCCTCCCCCCTCGTACATCCCCTAATAGAATTCGAAACTATGTACATAGTCGAGCATGGATGAATGGTCACAGTTGTCTGCTGAAACGCTTAAGTGACGTGAAGTTAATTGAATAAAATTTCAAATTCATGTTCGGATTTCATCTCTATAACTATCCAGACAAAAAATCAATTCTCTCGCTTGGGCGTATGATATCTCAGATATCCACTTGGAGTAGGTGAACAGGAGAAAAAAACAAAACAAAAAACAGGAAGAAACGAGTCCATCTTGCTTGAGACTGTAAGATAGAAAAAAGAAAGGCAAAAGACAAACAAAAATTCGCTCTTTCAAGAATTCTAACATGCCCTCTGACAGAAGGAAAACAGACAAAGGTGTATCGATGTTATGGCGAGGAGGGGGTATGTAAGGCGGGGTAGCATATGATGCCAGGAGGTTATATGTACAGGCGCGGGTGTGGGAGGCCATGGAGGGCAGCAAACACATGAGTCTAAGGTATTAGAACACCGGGATCATAAAAGGGAGCAATAAGAAGCAAAATCCCAAATTAGGGGCACGGCAGACGAGCGTGCGCGACCGATTTCATACTTTTAACCCTTCTGTTTTGAGCCAATCAGGAGCTGTTTCTCCTTCTTCATGCTCTCAATAACGTCCTGGGGAACGTTGATGGCGGCAGCAGCCATGTCGGATGGAGTCATGGCAAGCCATTGGGTAAGAGAGATGTCGGCAACTCGGTCAGCCTTGTAGATTTCGAGGTAGACAAGGTCTTCGGTGTCGGAGACGTTCTCAACGTAGTGGCCTTTGAGAAGCGATTAGCCAAGGCCCGTGCGGCTGAATGAGAGGTTGCGGGTATACATACCGCTGTTGTCTGGGAAAACACCAGTGTCACCTTCTTGGAAGTCGAAAGTTCGGGAGTTGCCAGCACCAATGTAAACGGTTGCACGGGCAGTTCCACGGTGGAAGTAGAGCCATTCCTCAGCCTAATGATGCAGCAGCAGCCGTTAGTACGGACCAGACGGACCAGATAGTACCCACTATGCTAAGAAAAGGTGCCTTACAGTTGGGTGCCAGTGGAGTTCGCGGAGACCACCTGGCTTGAGGGTGACAACCGTAGCAGCAATGGTCTTCGAGATGGGGAAGTTGCGAGAATCGACAATCTGAATGGTTCCACCGTGTCCTGGGACGGTCTGAGGTGGCGATGACTTGCTGTGGAACACATAGGAGCTGTTGCCCTTGAGCTCTCCGGCGGGACTGGTGACCTTCTTCGTGCTAAGGGTTGAGTTGACAATGGGGCGTTCGGGGCTCCAGGATTTGTCGAATGTAGTTGGTGGCATACCGAAATTCTTGGCTAGGACGGCCTTTGGTGTATGCGTAATCCAGTCGTTGATCTGGAAGGTTGTTCTATCAACTTGTTAGAATCACAGCACTTCCATATCTGTGGCTGTGCATGTCTTACCCAACACGATCGAAGTCACCTTCATCGAAGCACAGCAGGACTTCGTTTTCATCCTCCATGCCTAAATAATCGTCAACATCTTACTAACACCAGTAGTTGAACATTGGTAGCTCGATCTGGGACTTACCTTGAAGAGAGTGGGCAGTGCCCTTGGGGAAGTAGTACATATCTCCCACCTCGAGGTAGTCCAGTTGGAATTTGCCATCTTCATCCACAGCGGAGAGCAGAATTCGGCCGGCATAAACGTAGCCCCATTCAGCCTGTCATTGCACCCTTGGTCTCAGTCTGGGAGCTCCCACAATATGGGTTGAGTGATGATACATACAACTCTGTGCCAATGCATCTGACGGATGGCTCCCTTGCTCATGTGCACTTGCGCACCAGCGATGTCGCTACTGCTAGGTAGATCTCGCTTGACCTGCTCACGCAGCCACCCGCCCTGGAACATCTTGATCTTCGAGAGAGAGAAGCTCCATTTCAGATTCGGGACGGTGCCACTGTCCGTGTCTGTAGAGGCACCAAGGCCACTCGGATTTTGTAAATCGAGAGCATGGTTTGTGGCACCTAATTTGATATCGATTTGTTAGCGGCGAATACTTCTTCTCATAAGCCGTAAAGGAAGGACCAAAGATATTAGGAGAATGGTCAATGCATACCGGAAAATGGAGCGCCTTTGCCATCTCCACCAATTGGTTGGCCCTTATTGAACTTTCCGGGCAAGACACCGGCGCTCGCGAGCGCGGAGAAGGCAACTAGAAGAGTTGAAGCGTACTTCATTTTCGATTTAAGACTGCTGTGTCTTTTTCTCTGTCGGGCTCTTCACTTTTCGTTCCTTAGGAGTCGTCAGGAGTTGTGATCGTGGATGAGCTCTTTCAAAAGTTAGCAACAAGACGGTGCGGGAGGGCTCCTTTTATCTACATTTTCACCAGCCCATGTAAGATGGAGTATGAATGGTGAAGCCATCGGTATCCGCCTAGCAGGCGAACTTTGCCCCTAGCGAGGCACCCCTGATCCCAGATCTTTCTTTCTCGCACTAATTGAAACAGTGGGTTCAGAGGAACACAGATCGTGTTTTTTCCTTTTGCCCTCCCGATCTTACAGGTTCCGCTACCTGACGGAAGTACACGGAAAAATAAAAGAAACTAGAGAAAGTCAAGACATTGGCACGCCCGTTCCTCGTGTAGAGCAGCAACGCAACTCGTGTGAGACACTTTGATAGCTGCCTGAAATCGAAAGCAAAGGACCTTGGGATGTATCCTGGGACCTCCCTTGGCGATCTTTGAAGAAAGGGAGAAAAGGCACCCAAGGTCTTACGACCTGGAGATCGGCGACCTTCTGGAAATGCGAGTGCTCTATAGGCGGGGATAGTTGAATGTCCAGTCAAGCTCTTCTGAAGTTTCAATTTGATTAAGAGTTTCATTTCATTTGTGTATGTGTTTTTTTTTTAACCTTTTTTTTTCCTTCCCTATCGCGTATTCTGAAGGAAGATCGACTTCGATATTGGGTGGCAGAGCCAGGGTAGACGCAGAGGCCAGGGTGGTGGCCCAGCAGGGTCCTAGGTCGGCCAGGGGGGGCGTAGAAACCGTGGGGTAGCAAGGTACCAGGGGGCCGGCAGAATCTCGAGGCTCGATCTGAGATGAATCAATGAACGTATCATTTGAACGTCAAATGGACGCCTCCCTATACAGACACGAATACAACGTTATTATCTGAGCAAAATACGGCCATCGAACGACAGCCAGCGGCCGCAGGAAGTTCAGCCAGAATGCGGAAACGTGACGTAGCCGGCCTCTCCGCGGACCACGCCACACAGCTGAGCGGAGCCTTCACGTATAACTCGACACCTGGGTTGTTATGTAAAGCTATTTGCTCACCATCCATGCCACCACACTGCATATATGGATATGTATCAACTCGATAGACCGCCAGCCGCGCCCCCTAGCCCTGTGGCCATGTCGAAGCCATGTGTTTAACCACAGCTTCTCCACAAAGTCCGTGCGAATATCAACAAACAACGACCGCGCCCCATGCCCTCCGAAATAGGCCCGAGATATTCAGAGCCATAGTGCAACGATCACCGTCCTCTGGAGAAAACTATCAGCATCCCGGCACTCGCACGTTGCCATTAGTCAAAGATTGTAGCTGGTGGTAGTGGCATTGCGGGGCGCCTTATTCAACGGGAGCACCAAGAGTGGATGTTTTGTCGTCGTTAGTGGTTGCGAAGGAAGCGGAGAGCGGGATTTTCCCCTCTCAGGCTCTCCGAGTCTCCCCCATCAAAAGCTCAGCCTGGCGGGGAAGCAAACAGTGCAAATGCACCGACAACCAGAGCCAATCAGAGAAATTAAACGCCCAGCCAATGAGAGCGGCAGTATATTTTTGATAGGCAACTAGCGCAAACTCTCAATGACGATCCCGTCTCATCACCTAAAAGCTTCAGCTAACATCAACGACAGGAGCATCGACGTCTTGTCAGTACAACCTTTGCGTCAGCTCTCGCCATTTTACTATGGGAGCCCGATTCAAAAAATGCAAATGCCATCCCATTCACGCGGGGCTCAAATGTATTCCCCACTACCCCGGATCGGTCCGTTCGGGCTGCCAGACTAACCGGTTTTGGCGGTCCCACCCCACCCCAACCGGCCATTCGGTTCGGTCCCCGAGGTGGTATGGGTGCTTTTCTAAATGTACACAATGTACATGTACAGGTACACTGTTTACCTATATACCGCAAGTACCTACGCATGTACCTCAAAACGGTCCAGTGGGGAGGGGCGCCAGCAAACGGCACTCAGAAATCGAATGCTGCAGCCGATATTAACCAACGAACCGGTAGTTATGGTAGCAGAGAAGAACAGGCATACATTCAAGATTTTTATTGAAACATTACCTAATACAATTTCTCGAAAGGGTCGAATTTGATGTTTTGGCGTGATAGAAACCCAGGGGCAGCCAGGGACTAGGGCCTTTCGACCTCATTTATTTCTAGAATGCTTGGAGATCTGGTTTCAATCCTTGGCCTGTTTGGTCTCATGTTGCTTTGTGCCTCTTTGACTGTCCCTTTGTGTGTTTAGTGACAGGGAATGGCATGCCAACCAACCCCTCTACCAGTTTTGCAGTCTAATCGTTCTCATTTATCACTGCATCAATGCGAGAGTATGTGCTTGGAGAATTTCTCCATTTTGTGGAAGGTATTCATGGTGCCCACATAGGTGTAGACAGGCATGTAACCCATCCTGCATTATCAGAAACTAGAGTTGAATGATATGAAGGTGAATAGTTCCGGGGAAGTCAGGGCTATGCCATACAAAAATCCACTCAAGTATCTAATTTCCTCGGTTTAGTCTGAGTTTGAGACTGGGTTCGTTTCGATTTCTCGGTACTCAGCTTGGTAGAAACATGGTATCTATCTCCAAGGAGAAGGGGAAACCAAACATTATCCAACAATGGGTCCCATTTCTTTGAAGTCCCTTGCTACCACTCAACAAAATAACCTTGCTTGCCCATATACTGATTGACATGCCATGAGGTTATACAGGTTCTCCGCTTTTTATTTTTTTTATATTTTTTTTTACCCCAGATATGTATGTACGTCCTTCGACTGTTCACCTTGCAGCGTGTGCGCAGAAGCCATGCAGAATTCCTGGCTGCCAGTCACACAAGATGCATAAGAGGGTCCAAGCTTTTATGGAGGCTAGCGGTGAAATTAGACATGTTTCAATGTCGTGCTCGTCCCTTGCCCTGGTCTTGGCGATCTTGGGGCTTTAAACGTGGCTTATGTAAATCCTCAGGTAGCTACCTAGGGGTCCCTGTAGCTTCGTATACGTAACTAGCAGATCATTCGAACGCTGCAATGCCTTAACTGTGGCAGTTCTCCGTCCAGTCTTTTCAAAAAATATTGACTGGCGGGTCTCTTTTGGGTGAATGTTCGCGCTTCGGCCTCTCCCGCCTTTCGTCTGTACACTGTACAGACACCATCAAATGCTTCTACGCGTCTTCCATGCCCCTGTGGAAAAGCAAAAAAGCACACTAGTTGACTAGTTAACCTCGGGTCGAATCCTTGGTATTCTTGGGAGGTCCACCACACCAAAAAAGAAAAAATGATCTTTTCCCCAGCCAATCGAAACGGCAGCAATAATCTAACGCGGCAAACAGAGCAAGCATGCCGACGACGCCCATCCCGACTACCCTCAGTTGTTTGATTTGAATTGTCTCATCATTCCATCGACTCCCAGCAGAATAATTATCCTGTGATCATACGATTCTCCCCAAGCACAATGAATATTTTCCCCCAAAGCCCAGAAATCGTGAACCGACGAAAACTCTTGTTTGGAAAAGAAAAAGGATCAACTAATGAAAAATGTACACACAGTAGTTAACTATACCGGGATGTCATGCACTGCACCCGTTGTCCTTTTTGCCTTGGACAAGAGAACAAAAGTCTTGACTCCTCCATCTTGAAATTCCATTTGTAAAGCGATATTGAGAAGCTTGATTTAGGCTTCTTGATTGCAGTGAAAGGAAGTCTTGACTCCTCCAAAGTAGTAGTTGGTAGATTAAGCAGCCCTCTTGGTGAGGATCACAACCCCCCCGGCCGAATATCCGGCCCCGCACAGTCAGTCGCTGAACGGCTCTGCCGTTAATATCGACTACCGAGCCCTACCCCGGTAAGCCGAGTGACACCCTATCAAGGGGAAATCTTGGAACATGGCCACCTCACCAACCGTCCTGACTTTCTGTGAACGGAGAAAGAAAGCGGAAAAAATAAAGGTCGAAAAAACACTGAGCAGAATAATTGTCCAGAATTTACTTTCTCAAATAACTACTCGACATGGGATTAATCCCCTTTTTCTCAGGGCCCCGTAGTGAGTCGTGATCGACGCAAAAAGTGACTCGGACCCTTCCCTCAAGTTCAACCGTGCATTTCGTAGCTTTTTCTAATGGTTTGTGCGCCAAGGCTTCTCAATTAGTTAACTATGCGATGAAGTTCTGTCTTTTTCCCCGTTCTGGCATTCAGTGTAAATCGCCCCTTTGTCGTGCCAGCCCGCGTCCCATCTGCTGGATTGTTGCCACGAGGGACGGTCGAGGCGTCGCCAGGGCCCCGCTGAGCCAGATGAGGAGGAAGCGACTCGGCGTTCTCCTTTTTCTCCCCATCCTGTTTCTTCGTGAAAGCGGAAACGTTTTCGTACCCAATCTAAACTGCAGCTGAAGTGGCCACTGGCCAGGCGGTTCTCTCTACCTACAAGATGGGCCCATGCCAGCAAGTGGAACAACCTCAGCGGCGAATGGATTAAAAACAAAATAAAAAAAAGTGAAAAAAGAAAAAGAGCTGCTCAGAAAGTGGATTCTTTCTCTAATTTAAGAATTCAGTGACCAACGAAAACGCAAGAGTTGCATCGTGTAAACCTACGAGTCCGAGGAGCCTTACGACCCAGCGCCTCTCTCGTGAGTGGCTGCTAGTTAGTTAATGACTGGCACGTAGTTATCTCTGGGAGAGCCGAGATCAGCTCAGATCGATGATTGAATGTTTTTGGTACTCGGGAACTACGAGACATTGTGAGTCAACCTCCCCGCCTTTGCCTGGATGGAGATATTACCCAAATCCTCGATTGTGCACCCGCCAACCTCTTGACGATATACGGGATGACTACTACCTCCACTCCAATTAAGATTGAGATCTGTATCCGAATCGAACAGCGGGTGCAAAAGCGACAAAAGTACGAGTTTAACAAAGCTCTTCGAAAGTAAACACTAGTAAAAACCCCTTTCTCCCATTTCCTCTGTCGAAATACCGTCTTCCCATTCCCCGCACGGGAAGACCATAAACCGCTCAATCTCTTAGAAGTTGTATTTGTTACCTAATAATCGATCGATATGAGAGCAGTCCTGACAAGAAAAACTCGAAGCCAAAAGCGCTCAGAGCAATCTATCATGCCGGAGTTCGAAGTTTTATTGTAGCACCTGAGCATAGGCACCGGTTCTTGGAACTGCATCTTCGAGTCTTGGGAATCGGATGCCCAGAAAACTGACAGGCAGCTCGCTGCGGCTGACTCACGAAATATTGTCGCCTTGAGGGACATTTTTTTGTTTTCCAAGAGCAGCACAAATACGAGACCCTGTCGTATATTCGAGCATCAGCTCTGAGTCCTTTTGCCCAGAGGGAAACAAAAGCTGCTTCTCAGCATTTTCTCAACCTTGCAACTCGAAAAAAAAAACTCTCTTTCAAAAGTCTGACCCCGGAGGCTTTTTGCAAGAGTTTGTTCGGTGGGCTCGCCGACGAGTCTTGGGGCGAAAATGGCAGGTTACCATCACTTTCTTCACCGCTGTCGCTTTTCTCCGCATGGCCTCAGCCCGTCGATGATCGTTGTTATGCTCATTGTATATGCATGTGTTCTTGCCCGTTGTCTCTTATTATTATTATTTTTCCCTTTTTTCGCTGAACTCCGCGCTTTACGATAAGAGTTATTATTCATAAATGAATGGGGTTGCCAGGATCAGCCCGCCATAAGCAGACCTTCGGCAGGGAATAAACGTCAATGCAATGATTGCCGTTAGTTATGCAGGGACAAGGCAACGGTACCATTCCCATGCTTTCCTCTAGCATGTCGACAGTTACCCCTGACTATCGATCCCGCGAATACTTGTGGACGAAAGCAGACAGGGAGTTATGGTAGCAGAACCATATTCTGCTATCTCCAAAGGCACCCTCCATGCACTGGCTCGTTGTTTGGAACTCTATGAGGCCTGGACACCATGTTTGCTAGCTGCCCCCATGAATTATGTTGAAGCATCCCTGGTCCTGGACGCAAGAATGACCTCGGATGTTCCTATGTGGGTAGCAAGAAGGGCCAAAAGCTCATGGACAAAGTCAAAGCAAGAGGTTGGACCATTTGCTATGTCCAAAGTGGCCTGGAAGAGCTGTCGCTCCTTTTTTTTTTTTTTTTTTTTTTTTTTTTTTTTTTTTTTTTTTTTTTTTTTTTTTTTTTTTTTTTTTTTTTTTTTTTTTTTTTTTTTTTCTTTCTTTCTTTCCTTGGGCTAAATCACTACTTCTAAACGATGAATTGGGTGACGGGAAAACAATGTCGGGCGATATCACTTCACTATTGAAACAAATCTCAAACTGCCCAGTATAGCGGCCAATGTAAGTCATTTGCCCGACCTCCTCTCGAGATTTCTTCAAGTCCGAGGAAAAAGATAAACAATTTTCTAGTTCAGTTTCAGGTTCTCTAACAGGAAGCTAGAAACTCCTTGAGTCCTTTTGCCGTCATCAGTTGAACCGATCATAGCCACGAAGTGAAGCGGCTTGGAAGTTCTTAGCACATGCAGACCAATGAGCAACCAAGAAATAGTTAATGGGGTTCAACCAAAATTCACCCGAAGATATCGCAATGATGGAGCACGGTTATATATATTGGCATGCAGCACGGCCGCATCAAAAGATATAGGTTTTTTGACAGTGCGAGTCAACCGTATTCCAGGATTCGAATACAACCACTCCACAAGGAGAATCTTCGAGCCTTCAAACTACCAGAAGAGTATACGCCGCTTCCCGATCGAAAGATACATGACCGTATGTTATAATAGAAAAGAGCAAGCAGGATAAGGCGATGCGAGGTTTTTCTTGGAGACATTTGCTTTCGAAGCGCGTGGTCCTCCTTTAGTTTGGCCGAAAGATAAATTTTGAAAGACGATCAAAGGTAGAATCGACAGCTGGGTGTATTCGTGACAAGTGAAAAGGTATCGGTTTAGGAGCGAAGGAACAATCATTTGAAGCTGGTCATAGCAATGGCCGTGCGAATTTGATTGCAAACCTCTTCCTCGCGCGTTCACCTAAGGAGGCGTCCAGTTGCCCATTGTATGTTAGTGATGCATAAAACGTCAAATATCCAGAGGAATCTCATCTTAGAGTTTCAAATTCCTTTTGTTTCTTGATAGGTGTTAACCGTGCTACCAACTTGTACATGCATACTCGTGAATGCCGGCAGATTGCATGAGAGCGGTTGTAGCCTTGACATCTGGGGTGCTTCAGCCTTTACACAGCCGAAGAAAAGGTGCGTTACTCGTCTTGCACTGTATTCAATCCATCCTCAAGTTCTTCGTAAAACCTGGCATCTCGTCGTGTGAGTCTGGGCGTTGAATGACTTGGCCATCAACCCAGATGCGCTGCCGAGCCCCACCATTGGCACTCGTAGTGGGTGTAGGAGGGGTAGCCTGTGCGGAGGCATATACCGGAGCAGCCGAACTCCGGTATCTCGATTTCTGACGATTGGTCGGGTTCGAAGGAGCCAACTCGATCGCATTCCGCGGGCGAAAACAACATGTTTCGTTTTGGCCCAGAGGACAATCTATGATGTCTATTTTTCCTTCCTAACGGGGTAGCTTGCTAAATGAAAGTCTCAAATTCTCGGACATAGAGCTCTCTGATCGAGCTAAGCACAGATCACTCGGCCCGTAGAAACGTCAGATCTGATCATGGTACCCTTGACCCTATCCATGGTTGAACATGCATTATACGATTCATGACGATCTGTAGTCAGGGTGTTCAAGGCGGGGAAGGAACAGAATGGTTGGATGCCCAAGTTCACTCCATGCTTGGATCTATACTCCCTGCCCCATCTAACGCTCATGATCGTCGTGTTGCAGTAATGTGGTTTACTAAATTAACATCACTCTTGAGTTAGTACCACATGAGCAGTGATGGACTAGGATGGGGCTTCACATACCGATCCACATTTTTTTATTGAAAAAGCAATTTCCTGACACCCAACAAACCATTAACTAATTAGTTTTGCAAGCAAGATCCACTGTCTTCCAGCCAGCACATATGCCTTCGTTGTCACTGCCATAGCAGTGCACACTCTCTCTCTAGTGTATAGTACACACATCCCACATATTTTGATTGATATTCCATATCATGAAGCGTTGAGGCCCCAAAGATTCAAGTGGGAAAACTATTGCACTTGGAAGATGCTCTTGCACCCACAATTCCATGTCTTAATGGCCACCAGCAAAAATCAGGTATTTGTTAACCCCTTCTTTGTGTCTTATTGTTCATTTTCTGGGTCCGGGCCCTGGCATCCTAGATCCGCCCTCCATCGGAACAACAAAACAGCCCAGTGGCTGCATCGGGAAAACCTTCTTCCAGCTCCCTCCGGAAGGCTGTCGGAAGAAATATTGTCCGTGGAGGCAATGAACCGACATCCAACAAAACAGTAAGAGAAGGCTGTTGAGATGCCAAATGCTGGTATTTCTGGTGTTCAATGCACCCCATCAGATGATGGGAGAAGCATAGATTTACAAGGCTTTGTATGAAGTCTTGAGCAACTGAGAACACTCAGCAACCCAGCAAGACACAAAATCGTGATCCAGGACTCCAGGTAGTTAGACCACATCTCTCGCTTCAGGATTTTCTGAGCATTGGACCGCAAGACAAAAGGCATTCCCAGTTGTTGCTGAACATTGAATGTAATCTTGGGGTATTTCTCAAGAGCAGCCTGGATCTAAAAATCATTGCTTAGGGATAACGGTGTGAGACTTGTGTAGAGAGAGAAAAATGTTTGCCAGCTTTCTTTTGGGGTGTTTCCAACGGGGCTTGCATGCTGGTCACATGACTCTCCTTTTTCCAGGTTGCTTCCAAATTCTCTTTCCCATCACATCCAGCACCAAGAGTTTCTTTGGCGATGACAATCAAGTTAATGCCATGGAATCCTTTCTAGACTTTTGACAACTTCACTCCAGGTGTCGTGATATTGCTGAAGCCGAGTTTTCTTCATCAAGACTGAAATATCAGAATGAGCACATGAACAACTATCCAGCTTCTCGCGTCCTAGTCTATTCTCGAGAGAATATTCTCTTTTGGCCTAAGCTGCTTCGCTTGACTCAATATTAAGCTCCGCTTTGACAATGCTGTCCGGATCACTATCCATACTACTCCAGAGATCTCGCTCCCATAAGCCTCAAGCAGAACACGACTAAGGCTTCTCTTTTCAGGTGATATTACAGAGCTCTCGAGTTTTTCCGCTATTGGCAGACTCCCAAAGAGATTTCAAACTGGGTTGCCTTTCTCCTTTTACCTACTTGCGCATAAGAGATATGATTGGGTTGTTGGGTAAGCGGGCATCGCGGGTGCTTCGGGGCTCAAAGGCAAGGACACGGAGATATGTCCTCAATTCAGTTTCACTTTAGCCTCACCTATATCTCTAAGTTAGGCATAACCACATCATTTTGACCTCACTTTCTGTATATGGCTAGAACTGACAGTTCTCTTTCTCTTTTACCTGCGTCAACTTCCATTACAGCACCTTATCTCATCTTAAGCGCTTTTGAAGGATATGTACTGCACCCTATCTACCCCAGCCATGAGCTTCACTAGGCGCTTTCAGGCATCCCGGTTCATGTTTCACCTGACGCATTCTCGAATATGTGAAGCCCTCTACTTGTGGAAGACGATCAATTGCTCAGCGGGTGCACTCCAGCATATATTATTGAGATTGGCGGCAATCAATTTGCCCATTTTCCACAAACTCCTCAGTGACTTGCGCTATGGGTTCGTATGCCTTTTCATCTATTGCATAGCGCACATACAGTACATCACTACAAAACCCCTATCTCAGAAAAGCAACAAAGTTTTGAATACTTCAAAATTTTCAATGATCGTGGCAACGATGAAGACTTTCAGCGGGCCAAGATTCTTATGGGCATGTGGGATCAAAAATGATTTTAACCAAAAATAGGAAAGGAACTGGGAAGGTACTGGCTCCATTGTGCTTTGTGGGCTCATGGGAGAGATGTGCTAGGATCAACACGGAGATATCTATATTTCCGTTTTATGGTCACTTACCTTCATGCTAAGAAGCATAAAAACACTCAGTGGCCAAACGAGATCGAGGAGCACAGGGTTTGCAGGGCAACACCTGGACTGTATCTGGGGACGTCGGTTCTCCTCCCCCTGGGTAGAAACATATCTGGCTTTGAGCTTCCTCCGCCGCTGTACAACCTGTCGCTCGGGGACGCTTCCAGAACGGAATATGGCATGTACAATCACCGCCAGTGCCTCATTGGAAAATGCGATAAGCATAAGTGGTTGCGCAACACGTATCGTTCTGTTGGACAGCAACTGATGCGGCAGAACACTGTGTATTATCTCTGGTACTTTATTCTCAGAGGGGACCATGTGTGGAAGCTAGTGCCATACCCATATTGTCATATGCTAGGGCATCGAAGTGTAAGACGGTCCTAGCAGAGGTAGGCGTGAACAAGTTTCTAAAAAGGAAAATAAAGGAAAGGAGGAACATACTCTTTCAAGCTGGCGGCCTGGGAATGCATATTTCTTCTATTTATGCCAGTGAAACGAGGAAGCAGTATCTCCAGCCTGGCAACAATAACTATACAATTCGCCGCAATATTATGGATGACGGCGGATAAGTGGAGGGAAGGAGAGCTCCAAATTCAGTTATTACTTAGAAATTTAAAGTCTTTAAAAATGTCAAGGCGATCCCAACCTCTTGATCTTGCATCCTTACAATGCGTTCGTAAATGACGGCCTCCCGTGTCAACTAACTAACCAGCGCAGGCGGGTCAGTGGTTGTCGTCCACAGGTAGATTTTCTTTGCATCTGGCCATGGTGACTGCATGGTTCAGTTACAATAAACAAGGATTCGATCAGGCACGAACATAGTGGCCCAGTGCTGGGGAATGTCTGTCTTTATGAATTCAACAAACGTGAATGTGAAATCTGCGAAATATTGGTCTACAATATAATTTGAATATCATTCGCACTCAGAGTGGGTCGACCTTGATGAACCAATCAAGGGAATTTATATTTAAGTATATTTAATCCGTTCTAATATACGGTCCATTCTGGAGGTAAAATGGAGCGTCCGCACTCTGATTCATTTGAGAGCGCATTTCATGTCGGTTTCAATATCAGCAAGTTCCTGGCCTGAGATCCAATGCGGCGGATGCAGCATTTCTATCGGCAGTGAGCACGCCCATTCCAAATCAAGGATGTATTTGATATTCCACTCTTCATCACCTATAAGATTGCTTGCATGGAGATCCTTTAGAGAATAGATGAATGGGCTCCTGCGAAGATCACGACTGAAAAAATGGGTTATCATTGTTTTCATCAAGGCCAAGGCAGACATCTGGTCTATGCAATCCCAGCGGTCATTCACTGCATTGGGCTGATGACGCAGTCGACTGTCATGGCATGCAAGAATGTCAAGGACGTAAGATGGCACCGAAGTGTAGGTCAGATCACGAGGGATGTCGGTTGGTATCAGATCATTCTCAAGGTCCTGAAGCTCCATAGAGAGTGGCCGGTTGCTCAAAATCAAGAAACCATTTTCGTCAATCACAAATGAGCCAATTCGGGGAACAGGGACTTGGGCTACAGCCAGTATAGTCCGGGATAGACTCCTAAACAGATCATTTCGCAATCCTTTTTGATGGCGCTTATTGTGCCAGCTATGTGAAAGCATTTGGCCGCGGGAATAATCAATATACTCAAGAAGCAGATGGCCTAGTTTTAGGTCTTTCAGACACGGCCCTTTGTGAGGAATATAATCGGTTCTAGCAGAACCAAATCAGCTTCTCGTTCGCATTCCCTGGCCGAAAGGATTCACCAACTCGATGTGGCAATGGAAACTGCATCAGGACGGTTTTCTTTTGGTCTGCGGTGACAACAATCGGTCTCCCGAAGCGCCAGGTCTCCACATCACCCACTTCACATATTTCAGGGCGTACACCTAGGTGGTGAGCTGCAGCTTGTTGTATCAGAGATGAATGTCGACGGAGACGGGAGAATAGCTGAATTGTTTGGCGGCGATATTCAAGCGCAATAAGAATATTGGTTTCTTCATCCTTGGTCCATGAGTATGTAACCTCGCCCTTCAGCATACGGCGAGTCTTCACCATATCTGCAACGCCATGACAGCCTGAAATGATAGATTCCGTCAAGGTTGAGGCAACTGACAGAGAGAAATACTTAACTAGATCTGCAGGTGTGACAATATCTAACTAGATGATACCTTTTATAACTAATTTTGCATAACTGTCAAATCAACATTCTCCCAACGCCACATATACCACATAAATAGGCTTCTGTATGGGGCAAATGGTGCCGCGATCTCTAGCATCTCCTTTTCAACCATGTATTTGAACTTACCGCCTCCTTTCGCCTTGAGTTTCGCGATGTCACGACCGACATAGGCAGCCATTCCTCTCCTGGAGCGGAAAGAATAAGCATTAACAAAAACAGAAACGAGTCAAAAGAAGAAGAAGGGTATGGGGAACGAAGGGATAATGACTTACTGCACCCCTAAATCTCCCGTAGAAAACACATCCATCCTCTTGAGCCCAAAAACAGAAAACATTTCTACCGACCACTTACCCAGTCCACGTACCGCGATAAGTTTTTCAAGAATTTCTTCATCGCTGGCGGTTAGCAGCATGCGCGCGCTCAGTTCTCCGTTGACAAATTTCTCAGCTAGGCCTGTAATGTATTCTGCCTTTCGCTGAGATAGGCCTGCTGTGCGGAGGGTCGCGAGGTCGCATTTCGCAACCTCTTCAGGGGTTGGAAACCCCACTAAGTGTTCGCCATCATCATCGCCATCATTATTTTGCTCGTTTGTGTTAGTGATATCATTGTCTTCTCCCACGCTTTGCTGTTCCGCGAAGAGTAGTCCTTTTTTCTTAAACAGGGCCACGAACTTCCTTTTTATCGACTTCGCCGCCGCACCAGAAACCTGTTGTCCAATGATCCCGCTGACTAGAGACTGAAAAGGGTCAATTTCTTCGGCCAGATGTGAAGGCGAAAACGGCGCAGAGGGATACTTCTCAATCACAGCGCGCAGGTTCGGGTCAACCTTCAGCAGATGGGAGAGGCCTTGCTCGAGGATATTTCCCGTGGTTGTGGTGGGACGAAGAAGGCCGGTTTTCGAAGGGGACGCCTCCTCGAGGGTATGTGGATAGGCTGTTAAATGTGTCCCGTGGGGAGTGACGAGGGTTGCGGTTGTCCGATGCGGATCGACCGGGCGGTTTAGGTCTGGTTGTGTAGAGGTGGGTTTGAGGGCTGGGATGAAAGGCGGAGGGGTGGATGGAGGGATGAATTTCTCTTCATCATGTTGGCCTGATGTGCGATTTATTTTCTTTGGAGTTGAGGGAGCGTTTTTTGAGGAGGATGGCTTTCCAGCAGCCTTTTGAACAACGCTCAGGCTCTTGCGGGTGGCTGATTTAGCTGGCGTCTTTTTCAACGCTGGTTTGGCAACCCGACTCCTCGGGGCTCGGTTATATATAATTGCTTTCGGTTCTGTTTTCTGTGCTGCTGCTTTCTCGGTGGCTTCTTGAGCTGCCGCAGATGCGGCTCCAGCAGCGCTGATACGGACGGATCGCCGAGGGGCCATGATCGGAGTGGCCAAATGTAAGCGTTGCAGCCCCCTGGTGCGGAGACCGAAGGTCATGCAGAAACTTGAATATTTTTGGGCCAAGAAGGAAGCAGCTACCAACAAATGAAAATTCTTCCAAAGTATTATGTATCGTCGATTCCGTCTGACCTGATGATGGGCAGATTGAGGTTGACGCGTTGATGAGTTTCTGTTGCCAAGGGAACCAAGATACGGAGTACTAGCCAACTGCTGCCAAAGTTGGTTGGCGAGGCGAAAGGGCGTTACTGGACGGGCATTACACAGTTGGTATGCTCTTCATTTACTAACGAAGATGCTGATTTGCTAGATTCTTTCGTCGAGGACAGATTTACGCTCTCGTGTTCGAGGCAGTGCATTAACTATGGCCTTTGACCTCATTCTCCTGGGCATACGCTCTATGTCATACCACATGTGCGATTTCCTCTGAAGCTTCAATTCAGCCTTAAGAGCCTCAAGAAAACAAGAACCTCATTTTCTATGCTTGTTCCACTTATACATATGGATAAACACAGAAGCATTATCTGTATTCATGTGTATTATGTTTGGTGTTTATCATTAGCTGGTAAAGTGTCGTTGAGTCGGATTATGGGAGAGCTGCCTCGCAAACCACCACACAACCCCCAGAATAGACAACCTTACCTTAGCCACCCTTGGCCAGGAAGGCATGGTTCATGGTTGTTGCAGCCGTGTTCAAGGCTTTAGCTGGAACAGGAAAAGATAGCGAAAGCAATGATGAATGAACACGGGATCCCGTTGACAAGTAAGCCAGACTAACCTCTCATTTAGAAGTAGCTCAGCTTAATGTCTGTTCGGCCATTGGGGAAAAGTGGTGAGACGCCTTTGGCCATGTTTTTCGGCTTGTTCTGGCAGTGGATACGTTAAGTATCATGAATTCTTGTTGGACAAGTTACAACCAAGTAACTACGGGGCGAGTCAGACCTTGGGATCTCCCCTGCGCAGAAAATGTCGACTACTTCAACTGAGTATGCGTCATTCAGCAACGAAACGAAGCTATAGGTGAGGGAGTCTAGAGTAGCCTGTGAGAAAGCCGAATACTATTGACGTTGTAAACAAACGGACCTCCCGCAGCAAAGAGGTTGAAAAATAGAGATTAGGAACCTTAAGACTCGCAATTATAGATAACCAGGGTCTACCATCAACAACTTGTCAATATATTAGCCATGATCTATTCCCAGCATTCTAGTTGGATGCGTTTCTCAGCCCAAATTGAAACACCAACGTACAAAAGAATGTAAATGTTCCCAACACTGATGGCGATACCACAGGTTACTGTAGTTCTTTCTTGTAGCATGAAGCGTTGATCGTCCACCATTGATTTTCCAAAGAAGCACCGTTGTTCTTGTGACGAGAACAGAGGTCACTATTGTGGCAGTTGGCGATGACCAAAAGAATGGGTGTTTGCATCAACGGTGATTGTTCGATTATCGAATGGAATAAGGAGAAAGAGGACCAGTAGGAGACGAGTATAATTGAGATACAACAGTCCACATGCTGTGAAGCTGGGCTGCATGTACTGGGGAATCTGCAATCTCCCTGTGCGACGCTGAGAACTCAGCGGGGAATTAAAATTCGGGAAGGGTGCCCAGCAGCTCACCCAGGAGAGCACACCTTTTTGGTCCATGGCAGAAAGTAACGTACAGTACGGAGTACATATTTCTCAAACTTATGTATGTATGTAAAAGGCGAGAGAATCTTTTCTCGGGCTCCAAATCTAAATGTTTCCATCTAGGGCATGATCTTTCTTTAGGAACCTTTCGGGGCATTCTCCTGGCCTTCTAAAAAGGCTGTCGAATCTCAACAGCAACGATCGCGGAACGGTGGGAGTGGTGGAAGTGACGAAGTGCTTATAATAGCTAATAATGCCAAAACAAATGTTCATAGTTGCTCCCGAGAAGAACATAAAGAGCTGTATATAATATTGAAGGCTCACATAGTTCGCGAATTGGCTAACCGGGCATTGCCAGACATTGGTGCGCACAAAGGGATTTTTCAGATTGATCTCTTGTTTGAAGTAAATCCTAGTTGTCTGGAGGGCACTGGAAAGGGGTTCAACTCCGAATCCTTTTCACGTAGTTAGTTAACTAACTGACCTGGCAGTCCGTAGATATCTTGAAAGGATTTATGGAAGGAAAGATCGCTGGCGGAATGACAGTGACATTTCTGACTTGTTGGTGGATGATAGATGGAAAAGACTTCATCCATACATAGACAAATACTCAGCGGACAACAAAGCGATGGATCCTGATCTCTTTGATGACGACACACAGCAGCCCCTTTTTTGCAGTTCAACGCCACATGTGAATGTTTCTGGTTGAAAGCTGCATAAATAGCATGGTAGGTATGTTGGATTGCTGCGTACAGTGTGTATGTACGCTGTATATACAAAGTACAGTATTACAACAGACACTTGGGCTGTTTGTAGTATTATATTACCCAATGATGCCGCAGAACCTTCCCACTTGGTGCTGGCTACTGGCCAATGGGACATGAGCTTTTTCGCAAATGTACGGATTGGTGCCTGATTTCCCGAAAGTCAATGGTAAAGTATGAAGGAACGGGCCAAGTTCTGTACCACGACATTACATACAGCATATCATGAGACGGCCCCAAGACCACTGGGAAACATGGATCTGAGACGCTAGTACTGGCTCGATCTGTACGACTCCACGACAACTGCCGGATTTTTCTTGTTTCGCTCTCAGGTGAGGGAAGGAGTCCGCGGCGATTATTGGGGCCGGAGCATGCCAGCAGCCCCTGTAATATCAAAGCAAAACCTGGTTTTTGCCCTGTACCTGTAAATTAATTCTGCTCTCCTTATACTTTTCTCCACTTCGATACTCTGTCCTGTAACTAACCACAGCAGTAATTACATTACACGCTCTTTTTTCTTCTCCGTCTCTCTCCTTACTTCGCATCTTCCCAGTCTTGCCCTTTCTCTTTCTTTTGACTTCTCACTTTCTCTCTCTCTCTCTCTCTCTCTCTCTCTCTTTCTCTTGGGTTCAGCAAGTTCACTGAAACAGGAAGAGGACGCTCGCTCGCTCTCTCTTTTCCATTTTTTGTGGCTTTTCTTTCTTTCTCTTGTCTTAATCACCATTACGCCTTCTTAATTTTGTTGTGGCCATCCACGTCACTCGTTGCTCCCTTCGTTTGCACGCAACACACGCACACGCTTACTCGCCTCTCAACGTCGCTTACTTTTGAGATTTTGCGTCAAGTCAGTCTCTTCGTCTTCCTTTTTCAGAATCAGTCGACCATCGAAAATCGTTCCCTTGCCTTCTACTGGTAGTTCTCCAGCAACTAACCAAACTCCCTCGGTCCACAGATATCCACACACTTTTTTCTCTCGAAATCGCATCAGTTATGTAAGTACATCCATCATTTTTCAATTCTTTTCCGTTCTCGCTGTCTTGATTCCCCTTGGTCTCACTTTGCACCTGTGGGTCTGTGGTACAAAACATTTCACCCACCTTTCAACCAACGCATTTCCTTCCATGTCAACAACGAGAGAATTGACCACTACAGCTGGACATACCAAACCACTATCCCCTTTTGCTTGTTGTGGACTGCCTGATCATCCCTAACTCGAAGCTAATCAGTCGAGTTCCTCAATAGTTTTGTTGTATACTCCCGCCAAAATGGGTTTCACCAAATTCCTTCTCCCGGCCTTGGCCTTTACTAGCCTGGCGGCTGCCGCCTCCGGTGACTGTGAAGGCATGACCATTCAAAACCAGGGCGATGCCGATGGCCTGGCCTCCTGCAAAACCATTGATGGTGATCTCGAAATCTCCTCGAGAGTTTCCGGCAGAATTTCGATTGATGGGGTTGAGCGTATCAAGGGAAAATTAGTCTGCGAAAATTCCTTCGGTTTGACAGACCTTGGAGCTTCCAAACTGGCTAGAATCGACGAGGCTTTCATGCTTAAGAACCTCACCCAGTTGCATAACCTCAATTTCGATTCCCTCACCCAGGTTGACAGCATCAACTTTGAGGCTCTTCCTGGAATTCAGCAGCTGAGTTTCACCAAGGGGGTCACCAAGGCAGGCAATGTTCGCATCACAAACACCGATCTTCGGAACCTTAATGGTATTGACTTGGAAACTGTTGGGGACATGGAAATCACCAACAACCCTCACTTGACCGAGGTCAACGTCAACAAAATCACCAATGCCACTGGCTACGTGAGCTTCTCTGCCAATTCCTTGGACCTGAAAATCAAGTTCCCCAATCTCCAAGGCGCTTTGAACATGACTTTCCGTAATGCCTCTGAAGTGTCTCTGCCGTCTCTCAAGAAGACCACCGGTCTGCTCGGATTCTATTCCAACTATTTCGAAGACTTCGCTGCTCCCAATTTGACCTCTACTGGCGACCTTGTTTTCACTGACAACTCAAAGCTCCTGAACATCTCCTTGCCAGAATTGGAAACCGTGAAGGGTGCCTTCCAGATTGCTAACAACACCAACCTCAAATCTGTCACTATGGTTCCAAACTTGAAGATTATCAACGGTGCTTTAGATTTCACGGGTAACTTCTCTGAGTACGTACCTTGCTCTTCACTTTGCTCTTCATTTTAAATCAATTAAGTGATTACTGACTGTCGACGGTTTAGGGTTGAGCTCCCGGAATTGGACGAGGTCCGCGGTCAGTTCAACATGCAAAGCTCTGGTAAACTTGACTGCAAACCCTTCGAAAAGGACTTGAAGCCAAACGTTCGCGGAACGTTCACCTGTCTCGGTGAAGTGGAGGACCCACAAACCCGCGGTCCCAGCGGCACTGGCTCTAAGCCAGCCAAGTCCTCTGGTGCTGCTTTCCAAGGCTATGTTCCCCCAAGTGGCTTGAGCATCCTGGCTCTCATTGGTACCGTCGTCCGGTGTGCTCTGCTATGAGAAACCTTTTGATGAATCTTCCTTTTGTGTTTCCTTCCAGACTGTAAGATCCCGAGTTATTTCATTTTCTCAAAAGGTTCGCATGTATTCGCTTTTGTACTCGGTATCCGTTGATGGTAATAATTGAATTTTTCCTTTTCTTTGATGCAACGCTCTTTACTGAGTTAAACTATTCGAATATTATTCCGTACATCCTGATGTTTCAAATATTTGGTATTGAAATCCGTAATTATCCATTCTGGTCAACTAAAGAGGCCACGGACTGCATGTAGTTACGCAATTCAATTGTATTTTAGTGGCTACACAAACCCAACACTTAACAGTTCTGAGGGTTTTGTCGTTTGTTACTGTAGTATAAACCTTGATACTTTGGCAAAAATCCGTCGCAAAAGCCATATTAATCTGCGCCTAAAGGATATAACCTGTTTTGAGGATAAACTGAAGGCCTCGATGAGACTTGGATGAGCTCTGGCATTTATTCGTGAATGGCTTTTTTTGGCTTCGGAGAACAGACGGGGGATCTGCGGTTGCGACGACTGCGACTTGGCGACCTCACGTGATCGCGACTGGATTCCCTCTCCTGAGGGCCTGGCCGGTGAGTTAATCTTTCACCAAAAATTCTGGACAATCACCACCGCAGAACCACCTCCTCCTATCGATCCGTGGTAAAGGAGAAACCATTGATTCACAATTCCATCCTCATCCGAATTGTCGCTCGTTTTACTGACTTCCTACCGATCCTTGTCGTTGGCCGATTTTTTGGCAAATCTTAAAGCTGCTCTTTTCTTTTTCTTAAAAAAGCCGACCACCTTGGCTTGTACCTCATTGAGCTCTTCTAAGGACACACTTAGAAACGAGGGCGTCTTCATCCCTTCTTTCGGTATCTGAATGACTTGGTAGAAAGATCTAAATTCGGGTTTATGTGCAGTTAAGGGAAAGGTGTGACGGAAGGACGGGCGTTATTTCTCTTTGTTTAACGGGCGGTTCCCTCATCACCCTGAGCATATTCGGCCATCGAGAGAACAGATAAGACGAGGAAAAGAAATACACGGTCGCTTCGAGATCTATCCGGATAATTTCGAGTCGGGGAATTTTTTTTGGCAAACCGCATCGACACAATGTTGCTTCCAAAGGGTGGGATTACGTGGAAATCCACACAGGGCAGATTACCCCCATGGAGGGCGGTACTGACTCTTCTGTCAAAACCTCGATTTATATTAACAGCTGTGATAACGGGCTTAATCTTGCTACTGTGGAGAGGTATCAGCCGTTCAGCTTCCGAGATGCAGAGGTACGCAAGAAGTCCGCACTATCTGAAGAGATAGGAAGTAATCTTAGGATATTGAGTGTTCATATGTGGTCAAATTCATCGAAACAAGCTGACCTTATTCTGATCTCTAGTTTCTACTGCTTCGGACCGTCTAAACCCCCACATAAAATGACTGCTAACGAGATGGTGGACTGGCATTCACACCTCCAAACGCCAGTTCTTTTCAACCATCATCAGCCATACGAGATTAATTCAACTACCATCCAAAAGGTTGACCTAAATTCTGTGCGTTCGACTCCGAAAGCGCTACAAAACAAGGAACGTATCCTCATCCTCACCCCGCTCCGTGACGCCTCGCGCTTTCTCGGCAAATACTTTGATCTCGTCTCCGAGTTAACCTATCCCCACGAGCTCATCGACCTGGCTTTCCTTGTGGGTGATTCGAAGGATGACACACTGGCTGTTTTAGCGGCTGAATTGGATCGAGTGCAAGGGATGCCAGGCAAGATTCCGTTCCGAAGTGCCATGATTGTGCAAAAGGACTTCGGTGTAACACTTAAAATGGACGTTCAAGAGAAACATGGATACGAGGCCCAAGCTCCGCGCCGCAAAGCAATGGGAAAGGCGAGAAACTTCCTTCTTTCAGCTGCCCTAAAGCCGGAGCACGCATGGGTGTATTGGCGTGACGTGGATATTGTGGATAGCCCTAAGAAGATCATTGAAGACTTTGTCGCCCATGACAAGGATATCCTTGTTCCAAGTATGTATTCTTACAGCGGATGTTTGCGAAAAAGCCTCTGTTGATCATTAACACGACGTACAGATATTTGGTTCCACCGATACGACCAAAATGGGGTCGATATTGAAGGAAGATGTGTGTTATGCACTTTATTTGATACTATACTCTATAATGTGAGCTAACGAGTATTTAGTTGACTATAACTCTTGGATTGAGTCTGACAAGGCACGAAAATTGGCCGCGACCCTCGATAAGGACACTATCTTGGTTGAAGGATACAAGGAATTCGATACTGGACGGACCTATCTCGTCTCGACGGGTGACTGGAGGAAGAACAAAGATGAAGAGATTGAGCTGGATGGTATTGGCGGTGTTAACATTATAGTCAAAGCGGATGTCCACAGAGCAGGTAAGCCGTCAGTCTCGGTAACGGATACACTCAATCGCTAAACCATTGTGTTAGGCATTAATTTCCCCTGCTACGCCTTTGAAAACCAAGCCGAAACGGAAGGTTTTGCGAAGATGGCCAAACGAGCAGGCTATCAAGTTGTCGGCCTTCCGAATTACGTCGTATGGCACATTGATACTGATGAGAAGGGTGGTAATCTCGGCAACCGGAAGGCCTATTAAACCTATACCTTTAGGGTAAACACAAATTAACAGGTTCTTCGAGGCTATTTTTCAATCTTCCCGAAATTCTAGTCTTATAGGCATTGCAGGCACTTCGTCGCATGGAACCCTTTGCTTTGAACCCTCGCTTGGTGGATAGATTACCGCGACATCTCTTCGCCAGCAATCACTACCTGCACGGTAATCGAAAAGAAATGAAATGAAAAGACTATTAATGACCGCCAGCTTTTACAGAAACCGAGCTCACTTTTATTTATCACCCATGTCGCAAAACGGAATCTCCGAACCGTTTTCGATTTACGCCCTTTTTACTTGGATCCACCTTCGCATCAGTTCCTATTGTTCTGTTTCCGAGCTGTGGGCTGTTTGTTCTCACACCGTCTTTTATAACCTCTAATGACGCCCGGGAATGAACTGTTTTTTCCCGTGGCTAATATTTTTCTTCTTATTGCTTGTATTTTTTATAGATTATACCGGGTTTATTTGAATGTTTTCGTATACAAGCTTTTGTCTTGTTTCTCTCTCTCGGGCCTGGCGGGTGACCGGCGTATTCCCCGAAATTCTTCGTTTCCCGACTTTTGTTGTCTTCAGGCTTAGCTACCGACTTTGAGCCGGAACCCTTGCCATCTACTTCTTGACTTTGTCTTCGCTTTACCTGTTTGCTACCAGCCCGCTTTCTTTTCTGTCTGGGGTTTGAAGCGCTCATCTCTTACTTCAATGTGTATTCTTACTTTTGTTCCATTCTCGGAAACCAGATTGAACTCTAGGCCCGTCTTTTTCCCCGTCAGAGCTGCTGCCGTTTGCACTTGAAGCCTGGTGGTATGCAGTTCGTCTGGCTTTCTCAACTGTCTGTCCCCTGGTTCACAGCTCGAGCTTACTTCGTACTTTACTTGTTCTGTGGGTGAGCCAAAAGTATGGTATAAGAGTTTATATATCTCTGTAACTTTTGTCACGACGCTGTAGCTACCTTTTTCTAGAAATATACTCCTAATTCTAATATCTGGATTACAACAGATTAATCCGTTGAAATGAGCTGAATTTTCTCACTCGAATCTTCAATTTTCAAACAGGCAATATATAATGGCAATACCTAAGCACATGTATTCCCCGTTACATAGTTAACTGGAGATATTTCAATTGTTGTCAGCGAAAGGGCGTAGTTATCATAGTTTGTGGTTGCTTGATAAAGGGGCCAACAAACACGGGCGATCGCGAGTCAGCAGATGGCAGAAGAAGCGCGACCCCTATCGCGTAACTAACTTAGTTAACTATTACGGAGTGCATGTTCCCCACGGGATTCCCCAACTTCCCACTCCTCCATCCGTTGCCACTGTCCACCACCCCTTCCAGATTCGGTTGCAAAATTCCATAGCTGACTCCTTCCCCCTCGAACCATCAAGGAGCCCCACCATGTTGTTCGCACCCCTCATCCCCTCATTGCCGACGCGCTCAAGTCTCTTCCGCCGCCAATTCTCACTACTAGCAACAAAAACAAAACCAGCAGCCCATCTATCACTCCGACAGTCAACGAGGCCACAGCTCCAATCTCTCACAACATTGAAGTATAGAACCATGGCGAGCTCAGCGCCCAAGAAGCCGGAATGGATTGTCATTGTGCCGGATGCGGTGGGCATTACGCTTGAGAAGAGGATGGGGGTTAGACAGTGAGTTGTGCCTTTTTTCCAGCTCTTTTTCCTTTCACATCCCTTATGAAAAGTGGCTTGATACCCTGGAAAAACGTAAAAGGAAAGGATGGCTCGAAAGTGTTAATATTGGAGAAGACGCCTTGGTATTTGATACAGTATAGCTTTGAGAGTATTTGAAGGCTACAAGTCAACGTGCCATTGTATGAAAGAATTCAGATTGCTGACTTCTCACCACAGGGCCCATCTTGATAACCTGGGACCCATAATTGATTCTGGGTTCCTGAAAATGGGAGGTTTGCTGCCCATTCCCATTTTTCTCTCCCATTTTTCACCTATGAGAGAACTATCACAACTTACACCTTCTAGGCGCGGTTTTACATCACCATCCTAAGGAAGGTGAAGCACCTCCTATGAAGGGAAGTGCATTGATTGTCCAGGCGAACAATGAAGAGGAGATCCGCGAAATCCTTGCTAAGGACATCTATGCTACATCCGGAGTGTGGGATTTGAATAATGTGTGTATTTTGTTCTTTCCCGCTTCCCCCTCTTCAGGTCCTAGCGACTACAGTTGCTTACAAGTATGTTGTTTAGATTCAATTCTATCCGGTAGGTTGCCTGAGAAGCCCCATTGCTGTTATTCAAAGCAGTGCTTGTGCTTTGTTTTCAGTTGATTTTGGAGAGAAAACTTGCTAATCTGTATTTGTATAAATGTAGTTTCGATGCGCACTCAACGTCTATGAACAACAGAAGGCTTGAGCAGTAGGCCAGAGGAACTGTCATGTTCAAAATCCAAGTTCTTGAGTGGGTTTCAAGAACTAGTTACTGCAAAGAAAAGAGATCGATTTGTTCTTTTCATTTAACACACCCTCACATGAAAAGCTACATCCAAGCATATCATTGAAGTTTTTTGCCCTACCCTTAAGACAGCAATTTTTAGTAGATGAGAAATGTCTAAAACCACCTAATTCTAGTGAAGCACAGAGAATATGGATAACTGAACAGGCTATTCAAGTGGAAATCACCATACCCTTCTCACAGAGTGTAATCTGCTATTCTCCAGAGATCTCCAATTCAAAATTTTAGAGGCTATCTAAAGATGTTCAAAGTTTGGGTGCAGGCGATTCTTTCTTGAGCATTGCTTCGGCGACCTTGCGGCGTTGGATTTTGCCTAGAAAATGGGGTAAGTACATATGCTACGCTACAAAGAGGATGGCGAAAAGCGAAGAAAAAAGCAGTCCCCAACAGCTTACCTGTTGCAGTCTTAGGGATTTCGGGAAGTATCCAAATCTAGTTGTTGGAAAGTGCTCACGTTAGAATTCACTTCATGAAAGTCACTGGGATAATTAGATGGTTTGAGAAAGGCCATACCCGATTCGGGACCTTGAACTTCGCGACTTTTGGCGCAATTTCAGCCTTCAATCCGTCAGGAGAAATGCTGCCCTTCTTCTTGAGGACAACTGCCACGCCAATATCTTCTCCGTACATTTGATCTGGGATGGCGAACGATACCGCCTCAGCAACATGAGGATTTTGGGTAATCACGTTGTCTAGTTCTATGGGGCTGATCTTCTCTCCGCCTTTGTTGATAAGCTCCTTGATTCGCCCCGTGATAAACACATAGCCATCTTCATCCTTCTTTCCCTGGTCACCGGTCCGGAAAAACCCATCTTTTGTGAACGATGAGTCGTTGGCAGCTGGGTTATTGAGATATCCCTTGGTGACATTTTCGCCGCGGATACAAATTTCACCCTCTGCACCTTCTGGAACTTGATTGCCTTCGAGATCAAGGATTCTGACGTCGACCCCTTGGCCAATTCCTACGCTACCGGGAAAACGCTTTCCTGGTGGAAGGGGGTTGCTTGTCATCTGGTGAGCTGCTTCTGTCATAGCGTAGGCTTCTAGCACAGGCGCCTTGAGTGCCTTTTCCAGGTCGTGGAATGTCTGTGGAGAAAGAGGCGAGGAGCATGAGCGGATGAAACGGATTTTAGGCACTGGCAATGGAATGGGATGTTTGAGCAATATTTGGTGAATGGTAGGGACGGCTGTATACCAATTCGCCTCATAGGCGATGAAATCCGTCCAAAACTCAGAGGCGGAGAATTTAGGCGGGACGACCGCGGAGCCGCCCGATAGAAGAGGTGCAAGAAAGCCTGCTAAGAGCCCATGAACGTGGAAAAGAGGCATTACGAGAAGCGTCCGGTCTTTTTCGGTTAAGGAGTAGGTAGCTTGAATATTTTCTAAGGGAAGCATTATAAGCGTTTGGCTACATGAAGGCGAAAAGATCATTGACTTACTCATTGTCCTTGTCAGGTTTCTATGGGTAAGAGGCACCTACATAGACAAAATCGATTAGCATAGATGATAGAACTTGAACGATTCCGCTACTGACAGCCTTCGGTCTACCCGTCGTCCCGCTAGTATGCAAAACCAACGCAATATCATCCGGCTGCGCGGTTTCAATTTTCTGGTTCCCCTTTCCATTTAATTTTCCGTTCTCCTTTATATCCAGAACGACCTCCTTCCCATTCCAATAACATTCCGCAATGGCGGCATTGTATTTCCTTGCCGCCCGAACGGCAGGGCCGTCCTGGCCATACGAGCCCTGCGGAACAAGCGCCAGCGCCGAGCTCAAATCATCGATATAAAATTCAAATTCATCTTGCTTATATGCTGGATTCAGAGGAGCTGCGATTGCTCTCTGCCACGAAGTAGCGAGAAACGCGACAATAAATTCGTAGGAATTCGGGAGGGCAATGGAGACCGCAGACCCAAGTGTGATGCCTAAGAGGGCAAGTTTCGACTGGAATGAGAGGATATCGGCATGCAGTCGCTCATAGCTGATGGTCAATGGGTCTGACTTGCCGGGGATGATGACAGCAGCGTTCCGAGACCGGCCGGAAAAGGTGTTTGCTAAGGTCAACATGGTGGAAGTTAGTTAATACACGAATCAAGCACAAATGACCTCAAAAGAGAGTGAAAGGAATATGTCCAAGAGAAAAGCCAGAAAATAAAAGGAAATAATTTACAATAAAGGCCCGTAGGACAGGAATAGATGTCAGTCACATATTCGGCCGATGCAGGAGTGCCGCAGGTTGGTTACAAAAAGGTACTTAGCTAGGTGGAATGACGTAAGGTTGGGTTCCGGAACCTGAGGTCAGGTGACGAAAGGCTATCGGGAAATCCTTATGCCGAAATCCTGAACGTCGAGGAGCAAACAGCGCAAACATCTATGTGACATAATCAAGATCGCTTTTTCGACTTCGCATCGCGTATGTAGTTTAGTCGCTGAGAATCTCTTGGTTCTCTCTCCGAATGCGCCATTCCTTGTGTTTGTGAAACTGCATATACTCAGTTCTGCTTGAGTTAGACTCGCGAATATGGCTGCTCAGCCAAATGCTCCGAAGGGAGGTTTGTCTCTTTATGCAAATCTACTTGATCCAGCAGATGCTCCCTCCGCTTCGAGTACCATCTCCCGCGCACCAGTAGTCTTCAAGCAAGCTGCTGAAGGCGATCTTCAACAAGATGATGCAGCTTCAAAGAAGCAGCAGATAAGTGCTGGTAGACTATATATCCCTCCCATCGCCCGTTAAATCACAAACCTCAACTGTCGTTTTTTGGCCGATCCGATTTGCTCACTTGTTACCTTGGGTTTGTTCCGGTTTTCTAAAAAGCTACAGCCTCTCTACGATTTCAACCAACCAAGAGGCCTCAGTTACCGTCTCAAAAACTTAAGTCGAAGCCCGGTATACCCAAGCCTTCTGTTCTACCCGCTGCCGCGAGCCCTGCGGGCCAAGGTTCCGCTCCCAGTACAATAGTAGGTGCCGCCCGGCCTCCAGCGAAGAGTACCCTTGCCGACTGGACTGCTACGGCAAACGATGATGATGTGAATGGATTTTATGGGGAAAAGAGACAACGCGGTGGGCGGAAAAAGCGTAAGAAAAATCGCGATGCTGGAGTAGTTTACAATTGGGATGATATCTATGATCCGTCTCGCCCAAACAACTACGACGAATACAAACACAGCGACGAAAAGATCAGGGAAGTCAGGGAATGGAAAGATCGTTTGTATGCTCATCGGATTGCAAGGAGGATGAGCAGCGATATGGGGAGCGACGACGATTCTCGAGGAAGACCTATGAACAGTCAGTTTGGTTTCATTCTAATATGTTACTGCACTTTTACTAACCTCATTTGTACTGTAGAGCTATTTGCGCCACCGAAACAATTTGCTCCTCCACCTAACCTAAATGACATCCCTCGCGAGCCATCAGCGACAGCTCCTCTCGTCACTGAAGCCGTTCCACCACCTGCCGCATCTCTTCCGGACGATCCAACTGGAGAAGATGCCTTTGCACGGCGCCTTCTAATGAGTCAAAATGTAGGACAAACTTCGAATGTTGTACCGGACCATTCTCTTCCCCCTCCGCCTCCCCCGGAAGATATCCCACCCAAAACAACAATGTCAAGCGAAGTTTACTCTGCGACAACTATTTCCCGCGCACCTGTCAGATATACCCTACCTCCTCCTCCCGAAGATATTCCTGCAACTGAGGAAGAGCTCGAAGCCGCGTTTGCGGAAGAAACAGAGGAAGTACCAACTGAAGGTGCGGAAGGCGCACCGCGCTCCCTGCGACCCGGACAAAAGGGTTTCGCGGAAAGGCTTCTGGCAAAATACGGATGGACCAAGGGATCGGGTTTGGGTGCCAGCGGCACGGGTATAGTCAATCCGCTCCAGGTCAGGGTTGAGAAACAAAAGAAAAGACCCGATGCGGAGGGCGGAGGGTTTGTTACACCAACTGGGCGAGGTAAGATTATAGGCGGGAAACAGAAGAAGCAAGAAGAAAGCAAGTTTGGTGCCATGACTGAGGTGATAGTGTTACATGGAATGGTGAACGGGATGGATCTGGATGAAGAGCTAAATACCGGAGAGGATGGAGGGTTGATGCAAGAAATCGGAGAAGAATGCGCTGAGAAGGTATGGAAATGATTGCATGCACAATATGGGATATGTTGCTAACAAGTAATAGTACGGGCGTGTGGAGAGAGTGTTCATTGATCGAACTAGTGAAGGCCAAGTTCCTGTCTTTGTAAAGTTTACAAACCAATTATCTGCTTTACGGGTGAGTGGGCTATTTCTCAATATTATCAGCTTGAGCGTTATTGACCACGTTTCTGTTCATCATAGGCCGTTAATGCCCTGGAAGGTCGGATATTCAACGGAAACACAATCACAGCCCGCTTTTTTGACACTGATAAGTTTGAAAGAGGGATATATACTCCGTAGATTATGAGCTGTTTATACACTCAGTTTAATGTTGAAGGAACGACAATGATGTCTAATGTGAATTAGTGTGTGCTCTATGCCAGTAGGCCCAATCTTTGGGCATAAAGTCCCATTCTAGAGTTTGTTCTTTTAGTCATTTTCCCTTTGGTTGCTGCTGGGATGGTGTTTTGAATAAGTGTTGGGCATGGCTACTTCTATTGAGGAAGCATGCTGGGAGCTGGAATTCATAGTCCTTTATCATGGAGTATGTAACTAACTAGTTGCTGGTGACTTCTAGTAGTTACCAAATAAAGGGTATTTCGTATCACCAATTCAAGACATCAGTTAGAGGCACCAAATACCAGTTGTCCATATAAAGAATTAAAGAAAATCCCCAGTTTCATTGATCTTAATTAACCCTTGTAATATTTAGCCGCCAGCCCAAGCCTTAAAAAACATCTGATGGTTGCCCCCTCCCGGGAACTACCCAACAAGTGACAAGGCTAGTTGGGTTGGTTCGAACAGAGCACAAACACGTTCTGATGAGCAGCTGAATTGGATAGAAGACACAAAGGAAGAACATTTCACTCACTTTCACCATCATTGTTATACTCTCTTTTTTAAATAATATCTCTCTCCAGTCGCAGCTCCATACCAGGGCCACAATCTACTTCAACCCTGTCAATTTCAAATCAGAGATGTCTACGCTGTGCCTAAACCGACTCTCAGAGGAGAGGTGAGTGGGGTTTTGAACCCGGTCGTCTTGTCAGAATGCTCAATGTTTTTGCGATTGCTCTAGGAAGCAATGGAGAAGGGACCATCCGTTCGGTTTCTATGCGAAACCGTATCGCAGCCCACAAGGAGTGCTGGACTTGAAACGCTGGGAGTGTGGGATTCCAGGAAAATCGAAGACGATATGGGAAGGCGGGCTTTTTAAACTCGACGTGATTTTCCCTGATGGTACGCCCATTTGCCTGATGCGCTGGCGGATCCAATGTGGAATCTAGAAAACATTTGAATGCTGACGGATGAATGCGCTTCTGTTACAGAATATCCTACGAAACCGCCCAAGTGTATGTTCTAAGCGTGATTCGTTTGACGCTGGAAAATCCGACGATGCTGACCGTATCACCGCCAGGCAAATTCGTTCCCCCGCTATTCCATCCGAATGTCTATCCCTCCGGAACAGTTTGCTTGAGCATCTTGAGCGAAGAGGATGCATGGAAACCCGCGATAACGGTTAAGCAGATTCTTCTGGGCATCCAAGACCTGCTCGATGATCCCAACCCGGATTCGCCCGCGCAAGCTGAGGCATATAATCTATTCAAGAAGGATCGTCCGGCGTACGAAAAGAAGGTCCGCCAGATCGTCAAGGAGAACCCTGCGGTCTAGGTGCCAGCTTCAAGTTATCTTGTGATTAAAGAGTTCCTTTATTATCTATGGTCCTCGCGGCACGGATGAGGAATGCATCTTCACCTTGTCTTACCCCGTATCCTCGATTTGTTTCCTTCATGAGAACGCTGCCATGATATACGTTGACAATGGTTTAAGCGCGGCGTTTTTTTAGGCGCGGAGTAACTAGGTGTGATTTTGAGTTGTTGTTGCGGCACTGAGATATTCTTTGACTCCGATTCTACCTTCCAGCGGATAACGAGATCCTTACGCTGTCGAAACCACTCAGGGCTTCAAGCCTTGGAACCATTTGTTTATGTTTAGTCTGATTTCCCCAATCGATTTAACTATTGTCCGATGACCTCTGGATCTTCCATGAGGATTTGAACACCACGCAAATTTATAATGACTAGACTCGTACCCATACGAATGAATGGAAGAACAAACAGACTGAAAACTTCCCATGGCATCGGTGCAGAAAGAAAGTACGGGATATTCCTCATGATACTATGACATGGAGGAAGAGAAAGCAAACAGTTGTAAAGCATTGCATCTGGTTGGATTAAGAAGCACGAGCAATCTGTTTGAACAATAGGTCCGCAGAGATTCCCATGCTTTAGCTTTAGTTCCGTTTTGAATTTCGCCATCGGGAAGAAAAATTTGTTGCAAGACAGGAGGAAGCACGAGCCCTTATCTTATCAGTGCCACCTTCAAGCCCACTCAGAAGAAAGGAAGAAGGAAAGAAAAAAAAAAAGGGCCAGCAGGATAGATAGTTAGCTAACCTTAACTGCGGGTGGATGACTCAAACTTTTTTGCCCGGCTTCGGAGAAGTAAACTACATAAGAGTAGACGGAAGCCCTCCCCTCCCCTCCAACGACCTTCCTTTCGCCTCCTTGAACAGATCCCTTTCGTTCTGTGGTGCTGGGTTTTCTTTCGTCTTTTCCGTTTCGCTTTCTTTCTAGACCAATTCTCCCCGTCGTTGGATCTATATTAAGCAGATATGTGTGGAATATTTGCCTGTCACTGGTACGCATCGGTCCCTTGCAGCCATCCCATTTTTACAAGGGCTTCCTCCCCATCGCTCCGCTGTGGAAGGGAGGGAAGAAGTTTGCTGTTGCACCAGAGCATCCGCATTACAATCATCTGAATGACTTTCCTAACTGCGAATTGTGAAATGCAGTCATCCCGATGTACAAAAGTTTAAGCCGACGGCTTTGCGAATGGCAAAAGCGTGAGTTTCAATCGGCTCGTTCTTACTCCCTTGCATGTTGGAATGAATGACTAAGAGGTTATGGGGTAAAAGTGTCAGGCATCGCGGTCCCGATTGGAGTGAGTGGAACATGATCCCTGTCCTACAGCCGCGGTCGGCGCAAGGATTTTGAAGTGGGAAAGATGGTCGACTAACGGGATATGCGCAAACCATAGGTGGTAACTTCGTTGCTAGCAACACAAGTCAGTGATTTATGAATGAGAATTGCAAATCGGCCATGAAGTACTGACTGTGAGATAGTCCTTACACACGAACGATTGAGTATTGTCGGTGTTGGTAGGTTTCTATGGCGTGATCGAGGATCAACAGGAATGCCGGAGGAGACAATGCTAATCGAAACGCAGAGTCCGGCGCTCAGCCCCTAGTTAACGATGACGAAACGTTGGCGCTCGCTGTCAATGGAGAGATCTATAACCACAGAATCTTGAGGAAGGGATTGAAGACACCGTACAACTTCAAGACACATTCGGACTGTGAAGTTATCATCCCACTGGTATGCCATCAAATCAGTGTAAGAAAACAGGGTTTTTATTGCTAACCTCAGTTTCCTGTCTCGGCGCAGTATATGGAACATGATGTCGATGCTCCCAAATACCTCGATGGGATGTTTTCTTGGGTTCTTTTCGATAAAAAGCAGAACCGCGTTATTGCTGCTAGAGATCCCATTGGTATTACTAGTTTTTACCAAGGATGGTCCTCCAAGACTCCTGGCGCCGTCTACTTTGCCTCTGAGATGAAGTCTCTTCATCCGGTCTGCGACAAGATTATCTCCTTCCCGCCTGGCCATGTGTATGATTCCAAGACAGACACCATGACCCGCTACTATCAACCCAAATGGTGGGATCCAGCCAACGTCCCATCGGCACCCGTTGATTATAAATTGATCCGTGAATCTTTGGTGCGATCGGTTCGCAAGCGATTGATGGCTGAGGTTCCTTATGGTGTCTTGCTCTCTGGCGGTTTAGATTCCAGTCTAGTCGCTTCAATCGCCCAGAGGGAAACCCAGCGGATGATGACAGCACAGAATGGCACGGTCACCAATGGAGAGTCAGGCGCTGGTTTGGTCGGGATTGATGATAGTAACGAGTTGTCCACCGTGACCTCCTTCCCCCAGCTGCACTCGTTCTCCATTGGTCTTCCAGGAGCCCCAGATACCAAGGCTGCCATTGAAGTTGCCAATTTCCTTGGGACAAAGCATTATGCTTTCACATTCACAGTCGAGGACGGCCTCAACGCCCTTTCAGATGTTATCTATCACCTGGAGACGTATGATGTGACTACCATCCGCGCCTCTACGCCGATGTATCTCTTGAGCAGGAAAATCAAGGCAATGGGCGTTAAGATGGTCCTCAGCGGCGAGGGCAGCGACGAAATCTTTGGCGGTTACCTCTACTTTCATGCGGCCCCGGATAAGAAGGCGTTCCACGAGGAAACGGTTCGACGAGTTAAGGACCTTCACTTGGCTGACTGTTTGAGAGCCAACAAATCCACTTCAGCATGGGGGCTTGAAGCTCGAGTGCCATTCTTGGATAAGCAATTTTTGGAAGACTCCATGGGTGTTGATCCTCAGGAAAAGATGATAACAAAGGACAGAATCGAAAAATACATTCTGAGAAAAGCGTTTGACACAACTGATGAGCCTGAAACCAAACCTTTCCTTCCCGATAACATTTTGTGGCGCCAGAAGGAGCAATTCAGCGATGGTGTCGGTTATTCTTGGATTGATGGCCTGAAGGAGAATGCTGAGCTTCAAGTCACGGATGAGATGATGAAAAACCCCAAACCCGAGTGGGGTGATGATACTCCCGACACCAAGGAAGCGTATGTTCTGACATGAACTCCTTGAAATATAACTTTCGAAACTAACTAGTGTCGTTTTTAGATACTGGTATCGAATGATGTTTGATGAACATTTCCCTCCCTACTGCGCATCTACGGTGATGAGATGGACACCCAAATGGTCAAAGCAAACTGACCCAAGTGGACGGTATGAGATTTCAGCTCTGTCAACCTTTTGATGATATTTACTGACTTTGATCGTAGTGCTATCTCAACCCACGTTGCAAAATACAATCACGCATAAACAGCCTCCACTTTCTTGGCTGCTCTGTCAGTTTAGAACCATAATGAGGGACCATCTCGTTCCTACAATCGGTGGCGTTTGGAGAATCTCATGGACTTTTAAATTTTGGTAGCCTTTTTATTTTGCTGTCTTAGAATCTAGAACGCTGGTGCTGGGTTTTTGGTTTCAAAAGTTCAGACAGATGGATGCTTGCCAAGACAACATGATAGACCTGCTGCATGTTTATTCTAGGCATTGTTTTATATATCCAGGCCCACTGGTGACTTTTTAGATACTTGGTGGATAATGAATTTTGCTTTGCATTACAGTCCTTTCGTATGGCTTTCTCCCTTTGTCCAACAAGTGAAAAATGGATGAAGATTTTCGGGTTTATTGGCGGGCCGCCGGCCAAGCCACGTGACCCGGTGGCAGAGCGCGACCCACCGAAACCGCCAAGGGGCAGGAAACCGCCAATCAGCGCGCGTACCTGCTCACGATGCCTGACTTTTCCGATTTTGAAAGAGAAAAACTGCATCTCCCACCCGGCCAACCCCCCGTGATCTCGCGGTCTTGGTGTTGTCCACTCCAAATTCCCTTCAACTTCCCAACAACCTCCTCTCGTCCACCCCCAACCGCTTCTACTCTGTCTTTTGCAATCTCTCCACCCGTCTCGCTCCCATAATCTCCCATAATGGCCGCTCCAGCTGCTTTCGGCGATATCGCCAAAACTGTTAACGATGTGCGTACTACTGCGCCCTCCCGTCCTGCTGACCTGACGTCAATCTGTTGTGTTTTGCACATCGCCCATTGGGACAGTTACTGACTGGTGGGAAAAATAATAGCTCCTTAACAAGGATTTCTACCACACCAGCGCCGGTATGTTTTACTCCCCATTGCAACATTGTAAGTTGCACGAAGGAACGGGCTTTTACTGACAATCGTGTCGCAGCCAGCCTTGAGGTCAAGTCCAAGGCCCCCAATGGCGTCACCTTCAACGTGAAGGGCAAGTCTGCTCATGAGGGCCCCATTTCTGGAGCGGTAAGCTTGATATACGTTGTCATTAGCGTTCGAACAACACACTAACTCTGCATTAATCGCAGCTCGAAGCCAAATATGTTGATGCGCCAACTGGTAAATACCCTTCAAATCTTGATATCCGACCCCTTGACCTTATACAATGCGTTTCACATCCCACCCAAGCTCGGAGCCCATCCATCAAGTTCTCATTTGCCCGACGTTATCGTTGGAACAAAACAGCTTTGCGCATTTCAGCACTCCATTCAATCATGAAGTTAAACTAATATTTCATCCTCGTCCAGGCTTGACGCTCACCCAAGTATGGACCACCGGCAATGCCCTCGATACCAAACTTGAGTTGGACAACAACATCGCCAAGGGCCTCAAGGCCGAGGTTCTCACACAATACCTTCCATACTCGAACTCCAAAGGCGCCAAGTTGAACCTCCACTTCAAGCAGCCCAATTTGCACGCCCGTGCTTTCTTTGATCTCCTCAAAGGCCCCACTGCCAACTTCGATGCCGTTCTCGGACACGAGGGCTTCTTGGTCGGTGCTGAAGGTGGTTATGATGTTCAGAAGGCTGCCATCACCAAGTACTCTGCTGCCGTTGCCTACTCGCTTCCAGAGTACTCCGCTGCCATCACCGCCACCAACAACCTCACCCATTTCGCTGCCAGCTACTACCACCGCGTGAATGCTCAGGTTGAGGCCGGTGCCAGGGCCACTTGGGACTCCAAGGCAGGAAACACCGTTGGCCTTGAGGTTGCCAGCAAGTACAGACTTGATCCGTCTTCCTTCGCTAAGGTATGCTCGATATTCCCTGCGTTTAAAGTCTATGAATCATCACGTATTCTAATTACCTTCTTAACCTGCAGGCCAAGATTAACGACCGTGGTATTGCCGCCCTTGCCTACAATGTCCTTCTCAGACCAGGTGTTACCCTCGGCCTTGGTGCCTCCTTCGATACCCAGAACCTGAACCAGGCTGCCCACAAGGTCGGTGCCAGCTTCACATTTGAAGGTTAGACGAATTAGCCAGTTGGTGGTAGAAGATTTTTGTAACATCAAATCAACTGAACCTTCTACGGTATCATTTTGGCGCCTTCGTGTTCGAGCACTTTATCTAGCAGATTCCCAAGCATACTTTCGACCCGCTGGAATTCTTTATGTATTGCAACATGATATCTATCTTGTACGCCCATTGAATGCATAAACTGTATAATTTTGTCTTTGGAGTGTCAAGATTTCGTATAGAGTATTTTTTCGACCAACAAGATCACCCGGATTTTTGGAACGTTGGTTTTAGTAAAGGCCGCGCAGGAGATATTCTTCGACGATGACCAAGGTTTTCTACCTGGCGCTATGCATCTCGATGAGGAATAGCTTATTCCCCAAAATGAAGCTTTTCACTCTTTGTCTTATATGTGTATGATCCTTCAACAGCCAGAAAGGTTGCAGTAGCTTGACACGCACATTTCCCAAACCACAACCCTACGCAGCTCGCTGCGATTGGAAATAACACAGCCGCATCGTCACTCCACAGACCACTCGGAAGAGCACGATCATGACTGAAGCCCATGTTGTTGCGCTGTCTCCTCCTTTCCTGTTCCCCGTTCAACATGACGATGTTCAGCGCGACTTTGCGGTTGTGGGCTGGTAATTCCGGTTGATTTCGCCTTCGGTTCATGATCCTGCATTTTAACCGGTGTATATTTGACTGATGACGATGCCGGTGCCGACGGATGCGCACCCTCTAAAAACTGTTGACCCAACATCGCAACCGCCCACGCCACGCCCAGTATGCCTACTACCATGAAGAACCGTGCTGTCATGTTGCCTTCATCATCCGACACATCAATCCCTCTCGCTGCAGCTTCGGCTTTTGCACGTTCGATCGCTTTCAGTCGACGTTCGCGGCGACGGGCGTCCTCGTGGGACTG
This sequence comes from Amauroascus niger, assembly GCA_001430945.1. NCBI lineage: Eukaryota > Fungi > Ascomycota > Eurotiomycetes > Onygenales > Onygenaceae > Amauroascus > Amauroascus niger. The sequence continues at coordinate 45,323 of LJPK01000805.1, read as the reverse complement.
TGTACGGAAGTGGGATGTTGCGTTAAAGTGAGGGACTGTGTTGTGGTAGATGAACGGGGAGGCATCGGGGTGGGAAGAGGATGTTGAAGAAGATGCGGATGCCGAGGCGGAAGGACCGTGAGGTTGCTGTTGTTCGTGGTGCGGGTGCGGGTGTGGATGCTGGGGATGGTTATGGTGCGCCGTGCCGTAACCGCCGTGCGCGTAGAAACTCGGTGGCGGACCTCTGAATGCCCCACGACGCTTACTTAGTCCGGATGGCGGTCGGGAACCAGCGTACGATCCGCGATGACCACTCGGTGCGTTGGACGATTCGGCCGTCGCCGCTCGGTGGATGTCATGGTCGCGGTCGTATTTTGCGCGCTTGGCGGCATTGGCGAGGACATGGTAGGCATCTGATATAGATGCAAAGCGTGCGGAAGCGCGAGGATCTTTGGGATTCTTGTCTGGGTGGTGGACTAGAGACAGAGCGTAGAATTGCCTGATTTCAATGCGGTTAACCTATCAAGACCCAATTGTCCCTTCCACGGCAAACCGGAGCCGATCCTTATCGGGAAGGGGAGATAGACACTTACTTCTTGATCTCCTGCGTTGTCGCCGTGATTGGCACATTCAAAACCTCATAGTACGTTGCATCACGGCTATCTGCAAGCCAGTGCGCTGCTGAAGAAAATGGATGGATTCGCAGACCAGGTGGGAGACGGAAAAATTGGGTTGAAACAGTAAAGCATGATGAGAGGTTCCGGACGCAGAACGGCATGCCGTTGCATCATCTACGTTCTCTCTTCTATTGTGACGATATCCAGGATGAACAGATAAAGAGTGTATTCCATATTGATTGCCCTGACTTGAGATGGAAAACAAAGTTTCGAGAGAATGATTACGTAGTTTCACGTGATTTCCAATTTAGAAATCTTTTTCTGTTTGATTGGAGTCCAAACTGAGCTGCTCAGCAAGCACAATGTGATTTTTCAATTAGCTACTCCGTACCTTAATAAAGGTTGCATGTTTTGTGTGGAGCAGGACCGTGGAATGTGGATTCCGGCCTCAGGTTAACAGCGCCAAACAGCCCCCTTTGTTTGCTGTATGCTCCTGGCAGCCCTTGTTTCCGTGGCTATGGTATGATTCACACTGGTAGACTGGTCCTTGGAAAGCCGTATTGCATATGCAGAAATCAATGAGCAGTTAGTTCCATGGGTTGCGGCCGGGGAGGCGGTGGTATCTTGCTAAAAGCAGAGAAAGAATTCCAAGATACGACACAGGCCATCGTTCCACTAGCACTTTAGTTCGCAGCATGGATCCAGTTGAGTTTGTCTCTAATCAAGGGTGCGAAGGAAAATCGGTTTGAAAGGTTTTGTGGAACTCCCAGCCATGTGCGTTTGATAGACTCTTAAGGGAGGCTTCCATTGTTGCTTGAGAGGACGACTTGGACTATTTAGACCGTCAATTCCGTGTATCAAGCTATCAACCCTTTTCAACCACGGAAGTAGCATCCCTATGACAAAGTACATATATGTCACTTCCTTCAGGCCCATTGTCACTACCTCAAAAAGATGCCAAATTTTGGAATCCAAGCTGCATGACTCTAGTTCCGAGTTCCTGGCAGGCTTCAGGTGATTCCTTGAATTCTTCTGACATAATTGTAGTAGTTTTGGCGTTGGAAGTCGTAAAGTCCTTGGATATGTCGCAAGATCAAGACATAATGCGTGTATTGCGGTCACCTTGCAGTGGAGATTGAGTTTAAAAATGACTGTGGATGGCAGAATGTATGGTTGCATTATGAGCAAAAAATGTCACTTCTCTGTCATATTTTCCTCATTTTGATAGAAGTACCTGCCCTTTAAATAAGATCTCAGGCATCGCCCCAAGATAACTCCCCTTTCTTCTTTTCCATCCCCCTTGTTTTGATTATTAACATCCAGTTTTCCCTGATTGGAATCTATTCGTCAGATCACATACCGAAGCGTCTTTATTTTCATAACCATCACTTTGAGTCGCACCATGTACCGGACCCAGGAGCCGAGAACCCTAGCATCTTCAAACGTTCCAGCTGCGGCCAAAAGGCCTGGAATGTTCGAGGAATGTTCCTCTTCTAGCGACAAGGGCGAGCTTCACTTCATGTCCACCACCTCTGTTCAGCCGGAACAAGGCTGGGGTAGTAGCAGAAGCGCAGGATGGTTCTCATAGCGAGACTCCTAGAAGCTTTTTACCCCACCGGTCCATTAAAGAAAATAATGGAGCGGCATCGAAAGCTCGAGACGATGAAGAGGATACGAAAGAGGAGAGCTTGCTTGTTGAGTATGAGAGGCTCATTTGTATGTAGCCCCTTCCAACTTCTCTGCCTAGCACGCATACTCATAATCCATATATAGCGATCTTACGCCTAGCCGGGTTGGATAAGAAGGACTATAGGGAACACGCGGTTTTAGTTATGGTCTCAAGCCAACTGTTGCCCATATCGGATGACGAGACCGAAACTAGCCCCAATTGAACAGTTGAATTGGCTGCATCTCCGAAGCTAAGATTCGTCTTTGGGACTCCCTCAAAATTAAAGAAACCGGTGCCTTCATTTTGACTCGTATAAGAGCTCACACTGACATTAACCGGATCGATCTATGGAACCAGGGTCGGTCCGTAACGGTTTCTAATCGCCTGTCCAGTGAGATAGCGGCAAGAACCATGGCTGAACGCGACGGGAACGAAAGTGGTGATTCCTGTCGGGACACAGGTCCGTCAGAGGGATCTCCAGGGTCGAGATCTAACCTGGAATATCGTAGCGAGCCAGTGGTTTCGACGCGACAATCTCCTATACAGACTGTTGAAGCGAACTCGCGAACCACACCTTGCATCTGCGCCGATTGCAACGATGTTCGCCATAACAGTCTCACAGTTCGTTACAACTTTGCGAAGGCACCGCGGCGAGGGGATTGTGGAAAAAATAAAGGCTATATGGGCCATCTTTCACATATTCAGTGGTCTTAAACGTCACACTTCCACAAAGCGAGCGATTTTCAAAGAATATCGGTATAAAATCTTTCAATCTTTGTAAAAAATAGCTGGGAACCCTCCTTCAGTATGATCCACTATGATCCTGAGAAATAGACAGTGGTCATTACTGGCGCGTCATGAGTTGCTATTGCGGCGATGTTGCTGCGACCTCGGGGGAAATGACATCCTGCTGTTTCTTACTCAAGTCCGGAAGTTAAATGAGTGGAATTGAACGAGGGTATCTCCATATGAAGTTCTTAATCAAGGGATGAGAGCCGAATTCACTGAAGGCTGAACTGGGGCGGAGACATTGTTTATTGGCAAAATGTTCCCAGAATGTCCAGCGTAGTCGGCTAGGGACCAATGGATAGCTTGTATCAAGCTATGAGCTGAAAATTTGAACGTTGAAGGGTGAGATGTTGTGTGTGATTTTTGATAACTTCTCTGGAAGACACAATGAATTGAAGATATTATTTCCATTTTACAAGAAATCAAACGCTGTTTTATTCAAAGATTAGTCATTTATTTTCCTGCTTGCAAGTTTGGCATTAACGCGGCGTCATTCCGCCCCACCGCTTGGGTCTCAGCAATCCCCAAATCTTTCCCATCTCAAAGGGGAAAATAAGGCCCAAATTCGATTTCGTAGGAGAGCCGGCAAGTCATCGAAAATGGCTGTGCAATCTTCCGCAATCAACAAGCTCAACCGTGAGTTATTCTGACTCCTCGTTGCCCTTTTTCTTTCTTCTTTTTTTGCTTGCAAGAAGGGTCGGGTATCCGCGGACACTAGACTAACAAAAAGCTGGTTTGTGCAGTCAACGAGGAAGGTGCTGCAAAAGCTGCCGCCAAGGGTAACGCTGCGCAAGGAGGAGCAGGAAATGAAGACGCAGAAAATGATGAGTCCGACGAAGACAAAGAGGACGACCAGGGGGTAGCGGAAGGAGCTGCTGCAACGGGTATGGAATGCTGCAAGTGACTTGCAGGGAACCGCGAAATAATCACTGATATTGCTGATGCCTGACTGGTTAATCTTGCATAACAGGAGAGAAAAAGAAGAAAAAGAAGCCCAAGAAAAAGAAGAAGAAGAGTGCCGCAAAGGTTCAGAGCAACCCCCCACGTGTGCCGTTGTCGACTTTGTTCCCGAACAACAAGTACCCTGAGGGTGAGATTGTGGACTATAAGGACGATAATGCGTATCGTACGACGAATGAGGAGAAGAGGCATTTAGATCGCATGAATAATGATTTCCTCACCGATTACCGCAAGGCAGCCGAAATTCATCGGCAGGTCCGACAGTATGCCCAGAAAGAGCTAATCCAGCCTGGCCGTTCCTTGACCGAAATTGCAGAGGGCATTGAGGATAGCGTTCGTGCATTGACGGGTCATATGGGTCTTGAAGAGGGGGATAGCTTGGTTGCTGGTATGGGATTCCCGACGGGGTTGAATATCAACCATTGTGCCGCACATTATTCTCCCAATGCTGGAAACAAGATGATTTTCCAGCATGGGGATGTTATGAAGGTGGATTTCGGAGTCCATGTGAATGGCAGAATCGTTGACAGTGCGTTCACTGTTGCTTTCGACCCTATCTATGACAATTTGTTAAATGCGGTGAAGGATGCTACGAATACTGGTATCAGGGTAAATTTTATTTCAAATTGCATTCTTATGGGTGGGTAAATTGCTAAACCTTTTAACAGGAAGCAGGAATCGATGTTCGAATGAGTGACATTGGTGCTGCTATTCAGGAAGCCATGGAGAGTTACGAGGTAGAGCTTAATGGCAATACTTACCCTGTGAAGGCTATTCGAAACCTCAACGGCCATACAATTGGCCATTACCTTATCCACGGTGGGAGTACCGGAAAGAGCGTCCCCATCGTCAAGGGTGGTGATCAAACCAAGATGGAAGAGGGTGAAACTTACGCCATCGAAACATTCGGAAGCACTGGAAAAGGATACGTGAGAGATGATGTACGTGGACTGTGTTTACTTTGTTGAAATGACTTGCGGGTACTAACAACCCTCTAGATGGAGGTCTCTCATTACGCCAAAGTTCCTGATGCTCCCAACGTTCCTCTTCGTTTGTCTTCCGCAAAAAATCTATTCAGTGTTATCACGAGAAATTTTGGCACTTTGCCATTCTGTCGTCGATATCTTGACCGACTCGGGCAGGACAAGTACCTTCTCGGGGTAAGATCTGATCTCTGGCATCCTATCCGTGTATATGATGGCTAATCAGTAAACAGTTGAATAACCTGGTCACATCTGGCCTAGTGGACGCTTATCCCCCGCTTGTCGATGTAAAAGGTTCATACACAGCTCAATTCGAGCATGTAAGTGCAGCTACTTGTCACGTCCACCAAGGCCCCTGCTAATACGGTTTCGTTAGACTATTCTACTAAGGCCGAATGTTAAAGAAGTCATCACTCGAGGGGATGACTACTGAAGCTCTTGGGCATACGGTGCACTCTGGTAACAGGAGCAGCATCCAATACTGAAGACTTTCAAATTCAAGGAAAGTTCGTTCCATAACAATTTTCCATGGTGAAAAGGCGATGTTATCGTCAACAGAGAAAAGCAAAGCGATGTCAATGATAAACCATTATGAGCATTAGTTTAAGAAACAAAGATAAACCTTCTCATTGCTCCCATTCTCCATCAATTCTTTAACACTGAACTTGGTGCCTTTAGCAGTGAAGCAACAGAGTTTAGTTACATAAGAAGGACGCCACTCACCCCACGTGGGAACCATGCTTCCGTTCCCAATCGAGATTCGCCGTAGATAATCCGGAGCAACCTCCCGGACTCCATGTTTATATTTACCTAATAGGGGAGCGCCACCATGTTCAGCACGATCTGAGCCCAGTATCAATTTTCCTACATTGTTCTTTGAATAGGAATTATACAACTCTTGCAATTGCACCAATGCCAGCTGCGAGGGTCGTCTCCGCCCGGTCCCAGGCCTCCCAAACCTCGACCCAGATCCATTCCGCGCGGGCTCCGCCACCCTCGAAATCCTCTGTGGAGGATCACTTTTTCTGGACGTATACTGAAGAACCGCACAAATCGAGACGGCAGGCAATCATCAAAGCCCATCCTGAGGTAAGATTCATGAACTTAACAGTGGAAGCAGAGTTTTTTTTTTGTTAACGGCGCAATACTTCAGGTCCTAAAATTGTGTGGAATTGAACCGCTCACGAAATACGTCGTCGTAGGCGTCGTCTTACTCCAGGTCGTTTGTGCATATCTCCTACGGAACACGCCTATACTATCATGGCGCTTTCTGTTGACGGCGTATCTTGTTGGGGCCACTGCGAACCAAAATCTATTCCTTGCGATCCACGAGATATCACATAATTTGGCTTTCAAGTGGCCATTGGGGAATAGATTGTTGGCTATTGTTGCAAATTTCCCTATTGGGCTGCCATATAGTGCTGCATTTAGGGTATGTTGTTTCTGTCTAGTTCCAATGACGGTTCTTCTGGATGGTTCAGGTTGGCTGACATTTTGAACGTGGTACCCGCAGCCATATCACCTAACTCATCATAAATCTCTCGGCGTTGCGTCTCTTGATACGGATCTTCCGACGGCCGTGGAGGCTGTGTTTCTCGATTCGATTTTAGGAAAAGCATTCTTTTGTACCTTTCAAATCCTCTTCTATGCGGTCCGACCCATGTTCATCTATACACCTGCCTTCACACACATACACTTCTTGAACATACTTGCACAGTTCACGTTCAATTTTGCTCTATACAAATCCTGCAACTCGTCCATGCAACCAGTCTATTATCTCATCATCAGTTCATTCCTCGCCGGCTCCCTACACCCTTGTGCCGCACACTTCATTGCGGAGCACTACTTCTTTTCCAATACCAGGGGAGGAACCGAGTCCATTGAAGATCAACGGAAATTGAATTCAGGAAAGAAAGTTACCACCGCTGTTTCCTCCTCGTCATCTCCCATGGCATCACTCGCCCCGCCTGAAACCTATTCCTACTACGGCCCTCTCAACATCCTCACCTACAATGTGGGCTTGCACAACGAACACCATGACTTCCCAGCCATTCCGTGGACTAGGTTGCATACTTTGCATACTATTGCAAAAGAGTTCTACGAACCGCTGCCATGTCATCAAAGCTGGGTTTGGGTGATTTGGACATTTATTCTGGATAAAAACGTGGGCCTGTGGTGCCGGGTGAAGAGAGCTGGAGGCGGGAGGATGGTTGGTGGGAAGGACACAAGTGGATGGAAGGAGAGTGAGCTTCAAAATTAAGACCATTCTTGGGGAGGCATCCGGTCCTCGTTTCCTTTCCTTTTCTTTTCTCTTTGCAAGTCTATTAGATTTCCTTTGAATTCCTTTGCACGGCATGGTTTGGAGTTTTGATTTGGTATCTTAATACCCTAATACTTTGCATTATGCTACTCTTTTAATGCCTTGGGCTGACTTTCTTGTTAATTTGTTTTGACCTGTTGCAAGATGGCATCTGGGATGTGATACAATTCATAAACATATACTTTTTGCTTTGCCATGTATGGCTCTAGTCACTCTGTGCACACTTGTTTCATGTCAGTTACAGATACGTTCATATTTACCTGCTCAGACCTGTTCTGAACACATTCCAAAAAGAATTGAATCATTAACTGGGCATAGTTCCCCATATGTAAAAACAGTTTTGCATACAATAATTTGAGACATAGCTTTGGGGGGAGACATTCTTTCAAGTGCGTACTTCTGTGTTGCATCTTTCATATCCATCTTTCATATCACATAGAAACAAAGAAAAAGGGAAATGAAAGGGTGGGATACAATATGGTGTCAGGGCAGAGTAATATGCCCTTGGTTTAAGGGAGTCATCATTAATAGCTAGGATAAAAAGCATGAATACAAGGCTCCCAAGGGCTTGAGTCAACCAACAGCTAAAAGTAATCGATGCAAGACTAATGAACAAAAAACAAATAAGTCGACACAAGAAACTGGAAGATGCACACAGCTTAAGAATGGACAGGTAGCTGAGCAGCGTCGGGGCTGAATAGATGATAAAACACGCTAGGCAAGGGCATTCATAATGGGAGGGAGACCTAAAGGCGATAGAGAAAAGGGAAAACAGATCTGGCGGCTGACGGACTGATGGACTGGCGGACTGGTACGAAAGGCTAGCAAATATATATCTAGCCTAAAAGAAGATATACGCCAGCAGGAAGCTGATTAGGCAAAGACCAGCAACGACTTGAAGAGGAACCCCCAATTCAGACGTCAGATGCGTTTGTTGTGTTAAAGTAGCAAACTCGTGAGAAGCACTGACTTCACTTGCTATTTTTCTTCGCTGGATTTCTTCGGCCAGTTGCTGTTTCAACTTTTGAATCTCCGCTCTGGCTTCTTCAAGCTGGGATTTGAGCTCTGCGGTAGAACTGGTGATTGGGGCAAAACGTTCGGATTTCACAGCATCTGCAGCTGGCTTGGAGGCCTCTGGGGATTCGGAGGGCACGGACTCAAAATTGGGTGGCTGGATTGGAGGCTCTGCAATAACTGGCGCGGCACGGGTTGATGCTAACGGCGTCTCAAATTTCACGTTCGCGGGAGATGTATGTACGTTGGCGGACTCGTCTTCCGATACCTAAATGAGGGAAGTCCTCGGTTATTCCTGTATTTTGATTTTATGTAAAAAATGGCGGTGACGTACGATTCCATTAGGTTGCGCGGCATCATTGAGAGCAGGCAGAAAGGTGACACGGATCTTTTGTTCCTGGATGGAATGTTTGGCGGTTTTTTCGACGTCCTGCCACTGCAACAGTGTAAGTGAAGCGCCCAACCAAAACACTGCATGTGATCGCATACAATAGAGGTCACATTGGAGAATTCTTTGTCTGCAGAAACAGCAACAGACTGGACAAGAAATTTATCTTTGCATTTGGCATCCAACGGAGGTTCTTCTTTCATAGCTTGAAGGAGAACTGAAACTCGAAGATGTGGATTAGCAATGATGACGCCACTGCTGTTAAACAACAATAAATTTACCTTCAACCTCCATATGTTTGCCCGGCTCGATACGACCGGAATTTGGACGAACGCAGTATCTAGAGGTCAATCAGTATATGTTGATGCCACCAAAGATGTTTTACAACGGTCGGGTAGAACTGCGTCCGTACTTTCGTGGTGCCGTGGTTTTGACCTGAGAGTTGGCGGAACTCTGTCAGCTGGCTGCTTACCGTGCCGAAAAAGAGGAGGGACATCACAACGGTACCTTGAAGACAACTGGATCAGAGTGAAAGTTGCGCAGGTGCAAGGTCTGGCTGACTTCCTGGGTAAATGGGCCTGTATGATGTCGACCAAAGGTGAGCACATAACGAATCACACAACGACTGTGGGCTATTTATTGACAGGCTGGCGCTACTTACGTCGAAAGCCCAACTCGGCGGGATCAAGCTCAACAGACATGGTGTCCGAAGGAACGGCAGAGAGCAAAGGCCAAGCGGTATTGTTATAGATAAAAGTAATTGCAGGAGTGTTGGCCCAAGTCAGATATCGAGTTTGCAAGAGGGCGCATTGGAATGACAGGTGGGAATAGTCAACAGCGACATGCGAGAGAGTCGAGAGGAGAGTTGTTGAAGCTATGATCACGTCAGCAATCCTCCGGCTTTTGGGAGCAACCCAGCAAGTGTTGTGGAACCTCTCATGCGGATTGCCGGATTAACTGGTTGCTCCGGCCCTAAACAGAAAATGGCACAGGGCCCATGACAGTCATCCTCAGAGCAAGAAAGGCAGAACAGCTTGGAGGCACAATGCTGAGAACAAACCTCATTGAGCTGCTGCTGTTAAAACTAAAGATCAAAAAAAGAAAACACCAGAACCCCAAGATTGAATACCATTCATCAAGAGTGAGCTACAATTTTGACCAGATGGACTCCCTTCATCAGCCAAATCATCCAAAGGAGAAACACCAGCTGAGAGGGGAGGCAACCGGCTCTGGCTTCTTGAGAGATTCAAGCAGATAAGGAATTTGGCCCAACATCAGCTGTCATGCTGATGGTTCAATGAAACATTTCATGCACAGTTCTTCCCCTGTTTTCTGCATTCTAGGACTTAGAATGGACATCTTGGTCTTGAGGAGCAAAAAAAAAAAAAAGACGACAGCAACTATCTAGGTACACCACCCCACAACTATGAACAGTCTTTGTGTTCTGAAGATTACAACAGTCTAGTTTTAAGCTGTCATTCAAGGATCACAAAGTGGTTATTCAGCTAGTTCATCATGCTCACTACCATTTGTTATCTGGCTGAGATTCTACAAAACAATATCCTGATCAAGGTATTGTTATCGTGGCAAGGAGATTTCAGTGGGAAGAAAACATAGTGATGATTATTCTTTGAACCCCCACCATTCCATTTGATAGTTCATTGAGAAGTTAGGTGGCATGAGACACACTCCAGGAGCTAATGTTGTTGTCAGTGGTGGCATGAGCATCTTAGTGAAAGCAAGTACCAGACAACTGTTTTTGATATGTATCTGAAAGGGCTCTGAGCCAGAGTCAATATTCTATACATAAGGGTCTGAAGATTGAATCAAAGATCAAGGAATTTGATCTGGCTTACATTACTAAGTCACATAGTACACTCACTTAGAAGATAAATTTTTATAACATATTGCCAATCTCATTGCCGTTCTGCTTAGTATGGATCAAGTGTTGGGGCCAAAATTTGAGTGCATAATCAATAAAAGGCTCATATGTTTGCTCTGCGGACATGTTTCAATTCTCACAGCTCAAGGGTCATCAGCATATGGTGAAAACAAGCAATTGTCAATTGTTGATGTGCAATTGCATCATTGGGTCAATTGTTTGTATTCTGGAATGGTTGCATCCAGAAGATGCAGGCTATCTTCATCATAATTCTGTTCATTGGCAAGAATCAGAGGGACTTAAGTGGAAACTAGGTCCCATAGTAAATTTAATGAAATGTGTGAATTCGGCCATTTCTAAATGCCTCGTCTCTAGAGAACCATTCTCTGGGTTAGAAAACGGCTCATCAGTTTTAGTCCAGGCGCCATTTGAACTGTGCGCAAAAATCAAGTCGGTAATGACCTCAAAGGGTGTGCAAACCAATGTCGTCATTCGCCGCTGTTTCCATCAATTCTTGATACGGAGAAAGGCTTCGACGGCGTGGGCAAATGGGCTGTGAACTGTGAGGGTCTCTCCGCAAGAGCTACCTATGTATGTATATTTGTAGAAACTCATCGTGCTCTGAGGATTTGACGGAAGTAATGTTTGCATATTCGAATGACTAAACTAACCCATGCCTGTAGTTAGTTAGGTAGTTAGTTTTAAGGCTCTCCCACCCTTGTTCAGGCGGGGGCCCCATTCAACTTCTGCTGCAACATCCCGCACTTCTTCCCCAAAGCTTCGAATCAGGTCATCATTAGTTCAACTCTCACGTCGGTTTCGTCCCAGCATCAACTAGTTGCTGCCTGAAAACCCCGAATCTACTTAACAGGCCCCTTCTCCGCTGTGTTTTTATGCTACGCACTTTTCTCATTAACCAGGTTAAATATCATTGTTAATCGGACAAATAAGTTTTGAACCATGCCCAGTGATCTAGAGCAGCTTGTGGACATGGGCTTTGAGCCAGAAAGAGCCAAAATTGCAGTCGCAAAAACAGGTGGATGTGAGTCTTCCCGTTTACCATGGCTGATGCTCCTACGACCTCTCTAACAATTACATCTGATATAGTGCAGGGAGCTCTCGAGTGGCTCGAAACGAATCAAGACAAGTCTCTCGAGGAAATCCAATCGGCCGCCACCCAAGCCAACGATGACGACGGGCCTCCTTTAAAGCCCGGAGAAGAGGCTAGAAGCTTGGTGTGCAACGAATGCGGCAAGAAATTCCGTAGCCATGCGCAGGCCGAATTCCACGCCTCCAAAACCGAGCACGTGGACTTTTCCGAGTCAACAGAGGAGATCGCTCCCTTGACGGAAGAAGAGAGACAGGCTAGGCTCGAAGAGTTACGTGAAAGACTAGCGGAGAAACGAGCAAAGATGACGGACCAGGACAAAATAGATAAAAAGCGAAACGAGGTTCGCACAACTCTTAGCATAATCTGGTGAAATATAGTAACCCCATGGTTTCGTTTTTTCTAGGAAATACGTCGGAAGAATACGAAGGAATCTCAGGATATGAAAGAAGACCTACAGCGGAAGGAGCAGATGAAGGAAGCCGCGAAAAAGCGCCGCGAGAAACAGGAGGAGATGGAAGCAAAAGCACGAATCCGAGCCAAAATTGAAGCCGATAAGGCAGAGCGACGCGCCAAAGCAGAGAATGAGAAGGCAGAGAGAGAAGGCCGGGCCTCAATGTCTGTTGCTGCCCCAGTTGCCGCAGCACCACCCAGACCCGCATCAGCGTACACGGAAACACGGCTACGGCTACAAACGCCATCTGGAAACGTGATGAAGACTTTCCCTGTCGATACGACTTTATTTGAAGTTGCTGCTGCGCTAAGCCAAGAGAGTGGGCTAGAGGTGCAAAATTTTACTCAAAACTTCCCAAGGAAGGTATTTGACAGTGAATATTTCGGGGAAACGCTGAAGGAGCTTGGCCTTGTTCCCAGTGCCAGTTTGATTGTGACATAGATTTAGTGCCCAGTTATTAGGAGGTCAGTCGTCTAAACGGATTTCGAAGCCACATCTAGATACGATGTAATCTCTACCGCTCGATAGAATGTAATGCAAGCGACCGAGACGTTGAAATCGATCGAGTTCGAATCTGCCCGCAGCGGCCCCTTAGAGGTTTCCCAAGGTGACGTATTACTTACGTAAGGCGGGTAAGTTAACTAGTTATGTTAGTTAGCGGCTCACATGATCTGGTGCCTGGGGTCAAGCCGTCAACGCGTGCAAGCGACGCGTCCGATTGCCCAAAGCGGAGATATCAAGAGCTACAATTTAACTTCAACGTCTCATCATTGACGTCCGATTTATACCCAAGGCAACTTTTGTCAATTACTCTCTTAACCTACTACATACTGTTCCAGTCTCTTTTTCTTGCTTGAATGCACACATATTACGGACTCCTACAAAATGCCAGCGTAAGTCTCGTCCGCCAGGCCAAGCTCATCAAATGTGAATCACTCAACTGATTACCTACTCAAACATCACAGCCCTGGGGACCAACACAGATTTCATTCAACAAATACATACACCGCGACCGCCTTTGAACCTCCTCGAAATCACATAAATGAGTATACGGCTCAAGAGATTGCAACACTACAAAGCCGTCTAGACAAGCGGTTAGGTCCAGAATATATATCCTCGCGGGCGGGGCACGGTGGACGAGTGCATTATCTAGCTGCTGAAAAATGCATTGGCCTTGCAAACGAGGTTTTTGGTTTCAATGGATGGTCCAGCTCGATTCAAAATATCCAAGTTGACACGGTGAGTGAACGCGGCCGGTGCTTTGAACCGATGGCTGATTCGGATGGATGTATCCTAGTACGAAGAGGATCCGAAAACTGGCAGGGTCTCCTTGGGGTTATCGGTGATTGTAAGGGTGACCTTGAGAGATGGGACATTTCACGAGGTTGGTTGTCTTTGTGGTGTAACGTGGCTCCTCACAAATGGCGATGGGGCTGACTCGTGATTATAGGACATTGGATATGGAAGCATTGAGAATTGCAAAGGAAAAACTGCAGCATATGAGAAAGCCAAAAAAGAAGGGACAACCGATGGTTTGAAGCGAGCTCTAAGAATGTTTGGTAACGTCCTTGGAAATTGCATATACGACAAAGACTATCTGTCGAAAGTTACTAGAGTGAAAGCGGTGCCGGTAAGCTTGAGTGATTAGACCCTTTTACTACGTTACTTAATAATACTGGCAACAGGCCAAATGGGACATCGATGACCTACACCGCCATGGTGACTTCGTCCCTATCAAAAAGGAAGCAGTTGCTCCTCTTATTACAGCTAAAAGCGAGACTCAAGCAGACGGATATAACGCTCGCTCAATGGTACCTGATGTTCCAGCAAAAGTATCGGATGACCCCCTTTCTATGGACCTTGAAAATGACTTTGGCAGTAAGTCCCTTAAATAAGGTTGTTCGAATTTTGCTAATTCTGTTTAAGGCGACGCATTTGACGAGGCCGATTTTGGGGAGCACCATATCTATCACCCTGATGAAGTTGTCTTGGATGAGAGTCAACCACATCAATTCCAGGGCCCCAAGGTCCCCCTCTTTTCTGCTGAGCTCAATGTCCAAAGGAATCTTGGAGCCTCTGGGAAGCGCCCAGATGCTGTTCCAAACCATATGATTACGCCGTCAAAACCACCGCATCTGCCCTCCACAACCACCGGTCAATCCATTACAGCACTGCCGGCGCCAGCCGACCGTGTAAGCAGACCCAACTTCGTCCAGCCAAACCAGTATACGACACCAAAAGCCCAACCTTGCACGCGACCACAGCAAACAGCAACGAACGTTGAATCAAAACCAATTACAGGAAAACCACCGCAATCGAACCAGGATTTACGTCCAGCTTTACCATGCGACCAATCTAAGCTGAAAGGCCAAACAAGCATAGAGAGTAAAGGAAATCATTTACCGTTGAAACCTCCGTCCCCTCTCGGCTCACAGGTCACAGAGGATAACTCCCATGTAGAACCCGGTGTCTGGTACTCAGCTCGTGCCGTGGATTTAACTGAATTTGGGAAATCGGCACCTACCTTTGACCCCAAATACGAGAGTCCGTCTATTCGGAAAACCTACACTATCGATCATGGCAAATCAGCACCGGTTTCTCGGCGGAACTTCCAGAATTTACCCCCTCTTCTGTCCAGCCAGGCACTTCATAAGGCAAAATTGAACGCAGTACCGCCTGCAAGCCAATCAGCAACCTCTGTTCCTTCCCGCACCAACATAGACGCAACCAGACGGCCAGGGCCTGGTAACTTCGTAAGTCCCGCTCGAGCGCCGATGACTTCTTCGTATCGACCTCCAACGAGGAGAAGTACAACGGCTGCAGCCAACAATAACAACACAAGCAATCCCTCCCATACCAATACAGTAAATTCAAACCTATCTACAACTCCAGCTCAAAATATCAACGGCAAACGACCGCCTCTTTCAGATGTGACGAATACTACCACGAACGACAATGAAACCATGAAGAAGCCTAAAGTCGGCGACAGCACCACGAATTCCGTTACCGCTGGGAATAATCAGCAGCAAAGGCAAGGATTAGGAACGACATAGAAATCCATTTTGGCGCAATACTGCTCATTTTGTATCTGAATATCATAAGAGCGTTTGGTAAATCATCTGTTTTCCTTGTATGCACCCGGGAACTTTCTCCCTGTTTATGCCTACGGGCTCAATGTGGGTTTGGCGCCCTGGTGTTTGTTATGTTTGTAGCTGTATTCGCATATCATATAGAAAAGGCCGGGAGGGTGGCATCGAGGGCAGGATGTAACCCTTTAACGCAATAAATTTGGGCAAATTATTAATATTGAAAATGTTTTGGTTCAACAGGGGGGAGATTTGAAGCTAGAGCGCCTCAATAAACTCCTCAACTACGGGGTAGTTACTTAACACAATATTCTTCCCGTTGGTGCAATCGACCGAGGACTGTAGATACCGAGGAGCAACATATTTCTCATTAATGACTAAACGTTTCAAATATGTGCTGGAGGAACCGGTGCTTGGTCAATGCAACTGTCAATATGAGGTAAATCACTAGGCACAGGGATAATTAAGGAGGACAGTGCATAAACAGGGGAAAATTCATATCAAAGGACCAGTGGGGGGGGGGTTAACAATCTAGGTGGCTTTTGCAAATAAGAAGAATAAAGTCTGAATCAATGAATTCTTAGGGCATATGTCAGTGAAATAGTGCCATAAAAAAACATCAAATGCACAATTATAACAAAAGCTGGGGAATTGAATCCTAGGATATACTGGGTGAACATGATTTCAAGCCACAATAAGGGGGAACACAAGTATCATATGACTGAAAAGTTGAAGAATCTCAATATATCGTGCTAAGGAGCAGAAATTTGGAGTATTTCCTTCGCATCAAATGTAAAACCGGTTGTCCCCGCAGACAGCCAAGTCGTAAACAGGAGTATTCTTTCCGCCGATGAGGTCTCAGATTTCGACTATATCAAATTAGACTCACTTGAAGAAGCGAAGGAAGCCGTACACGATCATAGAAAAATGTATTACTTGAAGGAAACAGCACATGTCAGAAGCATCTGAAGATTTGGGTCATGAAGGAGAAATCTTCAAAAGTTTTGGTGGGAATGATTGAGGCCGACTCGACTGCTCAATTCATTGCGCCCATTTAGATGCCATCAGGCCATTCCCGCGAGAATTTGGATCATCACGTCGCGGAGGCTGCTTGGGTTCGCTAATGCCCAATGGCACATTTTTCACAGGATTTTCTCGTTTTTCTTGCAATTTTTCGGTAGCCCGTTTCGAAGCCATCAAAGAAGCGTCTACTGGCTTCTTATGCTGTTCCTTTGAAGCTTGATTTTCACGGCTGGTTGGCGAAAACAGCCCCTGTTGCGCGTTTTTAAATGGCTCTCCTTCCAAGTTTCGAGGAGCCGAACTAGCATGACTAGAGGTATCCGTTTGCTGATTATCACGACTAAGATGGCCAGAACATCCTCGGAGAGGAAAAGGGTTTATTTCAGTCGCCTCAGTGCTCATGTTCTGGCTAGATGAGCGGGATTGAGCTTGACGTTGAGTACATGGGTTAACCAGAACTGGGTCGGCTGGTGAAATTTGCCCAGCGTATTGCCTAGCAGCTGCTGTCTGGGGAAGATACGGCGTCTGCCGCATTTTCAACTGAGAACCGTATCGAGGCTGTGGCGTTGATGCGGCAGTGCTGCTTGCTTGAGTCAGTAGCTGTGCATTTGGGGTTGTGATGGTAGCACTTCCGGTCAAGATACTTCCTGTATCTTGTGTAAGCGTTTTTAGGCTTTGCGTGCTCGTTGTCATGTTTGCGGGTGCTTTATGGGCTTGGGCTCTGGTATCTCTAACCATACTTGGTTGGTGGTCCGCGTTACGCATAGTATTCGAAGGAAGTTTGGATTTGAGATCGCCGCCTCGGCCTGGAAGCAAGTGATTACCTATTATGTTACCGTCTTTAGTCACAGCTTTGAAAGCTTGTTTTGTATTTTCGAATGGTCCTTGTGTCGGCTCCGTGGAGTGGCAACCCTGTACATCTTTCTTTGTTGAAGCCGTCTCGGTGCCATTTCCACATAGTGACGATGTTCCTGAAAGCTCAACAGTACCTAGTTGCCCGCTGGCTATCTTGGGCGTTTGAAATTCTCCAAGAGTTCGGCTTGCTTTAGTTGCTTCCATAAACATAAGCCCTTCCAGCTCCTTTTTACGGTTTTCCAGGAGCTTTCGAACTGACGAAGGAAGATGTGTTGCTGAGAGTGTCCGTTCCAATTCGTCCAATTCGTCCTGTATATCGGAAATCTCAGGTTCCAGATTCTGTTTTTCGTCAACCAACAAAGGCTGCTTTTGCTTAGCAATCTCAAAATCCTTTTCCACAAGCGTACGCGTACTAGTAGCCGAAGATCGAGTATCGGCGGCAAATTGGCGGGAGTTAACCACAGTAGGAGTTTTGGAACCTAAAGAAAGCATCGGCCCATCGTCCTTTTCAATTTGATTGACGTCCAGAGCCTTTTTCTGGCAAAACGCGAGGCTTCCAGGCTGAGGAAGGCTGCTGTTGAACCCTTGATCGACCTTTCGTTTAAGAGAGTCAGTTTGCTTCCCATTTTCTGCGGAAGGACTCGCAAATACTTCTATAATGTCTGAAACTGGCCGTTCCGGTGTTCGATTGGTATCACGAGATACAGTGGCTATTTCTTCTGTCATTTGTACGTCTTCCATTTCTCGTTTCGCTTCCACGTTGTTGTTTATAATCCCTTCCGCGGTCTCAACAATTGGGACGTTTCTGCAGGGCTCCGTAGCTTCTGCCATTGAGTCGGTAGGTTCAGACCTATTTTGATTCTGAATTAGAATATTGTCCTCCTCCAAGGCTGGCTTTGAACAGGCACGTGCAGCCTGGAACCCCGAAACGGCTGCCATGAATGATTTTGAATCTGCCAGAAGAGATTCGTGGGTTGTATTTCTTCATCGGGTGTCAGTGATGCTGGAAAACCAGAAGGAAATAGATTGTACTTACGGCGCTACAATTGCAATGCGTGGTCTCATGGTAGTTGGTCGTGATGCACGTGTATTGGCACGACCTCTGGCTCCTCTTTTTGGAGGCGGCGAATGCGGGTTGTTAACATTTCTCGCAGGGTCTAATGGGCGCCCCGGATGAAGCTCCCTTACTGCTAGCTTGCCCTTGCCACGGTCTTTTGCAGAAACGTCCCTTTTACAAAGTAGCGTTAACAGCATGACAAATGAAAACGAGGTCCCAAACAGTATTTACGTACGACCTTTGAGATATTGAAGGGTGGCGTCCGCGAGTTCCGATAACACCACCGCCGCGACCAGGGGTTCCAAGTGCATGTCGCCCGCGGGAACGGACTGATGTGTCCAGTTCGGCCTCGTAATCCTGACCCCCGTTCGTTTTGATTGTTTGCATAAGATTGTATCTATGGGACTGTCCTTCCATGATTGGAGCCAGGTCGTCGCCTTCAGCTTGTTCAATGTCTTTCCAAGCTTTTAGAGCAACCATTAATACAACGTGTAAGGATTGTAACAATGCTGGCGAACTTACTGTTCCAGGCATTCAGTTTCTCTTTATTCTCTCCAGCGAGGCGATGCGATAGAGTCCCTTGTTGATTCGATGCTCTAAATGTTTCTAAACGAGATAGAGATACCGCTTGTTTCGAACCTTCGCCGCGCGTAGAAAGATAATCTCTCCTTGTCAGGCCAAGGTCCTCCTGAGTAGTCACAAGTAAGCGAAGCGAAGTGGAGGGAACTCGGTATCAAAGGGCACGCACCATCTGGATAACTTGAAGGCGAGAGAGGCGGTCTTGCTCGTCGAGCTCCATCGTTTTGAAGTGATGCCAATATTTTTGCTGCAAAGTAGACCTAGCAGAGTCTGTCAGTAACTTTTCTGTGGACAGGTTTATGTCAACAGCCAGAAGGCACTTCTTCCCACAACAACTCAATCAACTCTAGACAATGCAAGGCCCTTACCCTTTATCACAAAGTTAGGGGAATTCTGGAACACTTGAGAAAAGCAGTAGAGTGCAATGAGAGCAGGTAGAAAATGAGAGTACAGACGAGTGAATAGAGACGAGTGAAAATAGAGACGAGTGAGAATAGAGACGAGTGAGAATAGAGACGAGTGAGAATACAGACAAGTGAAAATAGAGACGAGTGAAAATAGAGATGAGTGAGAATACAGACGAGTGAAAATAAAGATGAGTGAGAATATATATAGACGGGTGAGAATATAGACGGGAACTTCAATGGAGGAAAGCAAGAGGAAAATATGACAGTGGTAATGGATATCAAGAAGAAGCAATGGAGAAAAAAACTGAAGAGCAAATTGCAAGATTGACAGTTGTAGAGAAAGTGGTTATCATCAAGGAAGAATGCGATGTCTGAGGGTAAAGATGAAGTGGGACGTTGATCTTGAGGCGAGCGGGGTTCCTAAGCAATAAACACAACGCACAACTGTGATGAGCTTCACTGACCTTTGGTGTCAAAAGAGATTAAGAAACCTCTATCTGTTGCTCAAATGTTTTCAAAGGAGATTTTGTAAACTGCTTTTGGAGAGGCTTTTGGTAACAGGTAGAAAAGGATGTACAGGGAAGAGGGATTTGCTGGCCTAGGGAGAGATATCCGGGCACCAAAGGGGAAGACGGAAGAATGCAGCTGAGGGGAGAAATGATCTGGAAGAAGAGTAGCCAGAGTGATGATGAGCAAAGAAGGGAAAGGAAGGATGGGAAAAGGAAGAGGGTTGATATCCACTGGATAGTGAGTGTGCTGGATGGCCAGGCGCGTCATCTCCAAAACAACCTAGACGCGAAGTCCACAATGTATGTAAACAACATGGCACCATGACCTTTTGTCGGGATCAGCCGCTGTAGCCTACCAAACAATATTCACAGCCTTTAGGACACGGGGATATCCAGATGTGGAAGGGAAATTTCAAACAATGCCATGGGCTAAATACATGTTCCTGTTGGCTTGCTGCTGATGACATGTGGGTTACCGAAAGGAAATAGTCAAGCAACATTATGGCTTTTATGAAATGGGCTTCACTCATCTCAGCTCTTTTGTTACGGATTTGATCCATGCCAAAATTGGAGATGCAGGTTGCCATTAAAATCTCAACGGGTGCAGGAAGTCCAAACAATGCTGGCAGCATCGGCTTACCTTCAGAAAGAGTAAGGATCTTATTCGCCAGGACAAGATCGAAACACTTCTAAGGGTAGGAAGAAAGGGAGAAAACCGAAATGAAACAGAAAAAAAATATGGATTGAATGCCATATTCTGAGGACTCAGTTTGTAGCCCTTTGTCTGGTGTAGGAACAAGGTACCTTCACCACCCTGAGGGTAATTTAATCCTCATGCATTGGAGTTCCTCCAATTTTTTATCCAACCGGGCCTGCGATGAGAATTTTAACCAGATATGTCTATGTATCTATAGTAAAACATGGAGGAAAGGTAGTATATCCACAGATAAATTCACGGAGTCTCACACTGAACAAGTCATCGGGCCCCCTTCTTCTGCCAAACTCAAAAAATATTAGTGTATGTTACAATAAGAAATTGTACATGCCCACGGGAAAGAGTGAGCGGTGCAGAGTAGTGGAGAACAAAACTCACGTCTAATGATTTTAATCGTCGCTTGCAAGACGCTCATGCACATAACAGAAACGCCAAAAATGATGCATAGTACTGCTGGAATTTTTGATTTCCAACCTTGTCCACTGAGTTTAATGTAGCAAAGCGGAGGGAGGATGTACGCCAATGCGCATGCACTCGTCGCCCCAATGAGCTCCAGGACAGATCCAAGGTCGCAGGTGATTAATGCCATTACCACAGATGTAACTACCAGTGAAGTGGTGAAGATAAGATGGCGACTGGCATTGTAGGATTCATCAGGGAAGTAGAAAGTAGTCATTACAGATCGGCAAACGAATGCTTCCAGGGGGAGGGTAGCCAGCATATTGAGGCCGAAACAACTATTCAATTCAAATTAGCAAACTCCTGCCAATGGAATTTCATGGGCCACTCACAGTCTTGCAATATTTACCATGATATTGTCGGCCGGAAAGTTGTTCAATACATTACCTCTAGTTTGAGAACCGAAGGTAAGAAAGCCTGCAAAAGCCATGATCAAACACATTATCATTGAGATTGCTGTGGAGTAATGGGTAACTAATGCAAAGCGATCGAGGGTAGGCTTTCTCAGGGAGCCATATATCAACAGGCTGTTGTGATCTAAATTCAATGAGTAAAATGCCAACATCGAGCGGACTCTCTTTGGACATACGGCAGACAAAGGCTGGCTTGGCGTGTTAGTATACATGTTGTATTGGTCACTAATCAGAGCGGGCTTACCGAAAGATATTACTCCAACGGCTTGAATAAAGCCTGAATTGACAAAGATGGATCCCTTGATGTCTCCTTTAAGATCAGACTGTACGCTTGGGCCTTGCGTAATGACTGCAACAACGATAACGAGCATGCTTATCAAGGCGAATGCCGATGCTTTGGCGAGCTGCATGGATTAGCAAAATCATCAGCATACTTTGGGTACAGTGCATACCTTTGCGATATCTCGATACAAGGACAAGGGATATGATATCCCGAGAACAAAAAGAACAATCACGGCGCGCCGGTCTGTTAGGAGCCATAGGAATGGCAATTCCTTCAACGAGGGAAAGAGGGCCGAGAAGACATGAGGAATGGTGTCTCCGACAATGATACAGAACGCAATCATGCCCCCAAACGCAAACGCCCATTGCGCTATGGAGATGGCTATCAGGCCAGTTCTCCCGAAGCAGAATTCAACGGTTGTTTGGAAGGAGTCGGCTCCGCTTAGCTTCGAATTCACTACTATCAAGCGGATGGTCCAGTCGACAGTGCACGTCAGGGCGACCAAGAGAATGACACCCATTACCATTCCTGCTTGGCGAAAAGCATACGGTTGTCCAATGATCCCTGCGCCTATAATGCTGTTCGCCATATTCATGAACGCGCTTCGGAGGCCGCTCTTCGGCCTCGCACTCTCGAGATGATCTTCAAAGTCGAAGTCTGAGTCCGAGGTCGCAAGAGTGACACTAGGCGCTTCTATATCCGTAAGCAGCGGAGCCATCTGC
The DNA here is from genome assembly GCA_001430945.1 of Amauroascus niger. NCBI lineage: Eukaryota > Fungi > Ascomycota > Eurotiomycetes > Onygenales > Onygenaceae > Amauroascus > Amauroascus niger. The sequence goes on along the minus strand of LJPK01000805.1, from coordinate 23,055 downwards.
CCCGTGCTGCTCCGCCTCGAGCGACGTGTGTCACCATCCAAATAATCTTCTTCGTCCAGCCATGACCGGTCTCGCGCGCCTGAGGTGGAATCTCGCCCAGGTTCCTCCTCGGTGCCGTCTCCAAGATCGAATCGAACACGGTTTGGGGTACGGGGGACGCGAGGCTGGCCGTTATTTGAAGCGGGAATGGCAAGCGAAGATTGCCGTTTAGGACCAGCGGGGCGAAGGGGTTGCGAAGGGTGTTCGGGCTGGTCAATCAGGTCGTCGTCATCGGCAGAGTGAGAAAGCAGAGAGCGAGCTTCCTCGGGGTCATGCCCATTTGCCTCAGTCTCGCGGACATCGAGTCTGTCGGTGGCTTTGGGCATAGCTACATAATACCGTTCATTCTTTTCTTTTGCACTGGGAGAAATCCGGTGAACATGCAGCGAACAAAAACCAGCAACTAACCGCGATTTCCGTCTCACTTCAGCCCCTTGTCGTTGGCTTGGCTCCCGTTCGAGGTGGTCAGTCACGTGACGCAGGGCAGAACTCGCCCCTTTTTCCTCTCGCTTGTGCTGTCTGGCAAATAGTTACATGGAAGGCGTCGCTTTGTATAAATCCACAAGACAACATAATCAATGAGAATTGATGTAGTACTACATAAAATGGTGGTGTATACTAAACTACACATGCTGTTTTTATGGATGTTGCTCCATACAAAGAACTATCCATACCCATAACTGCCATGGTTTCCAAAAGAGGAAATCTGACATCGAGTGTTAAGTTACCTCCCCAGTGCTGTACACTACGATCAGAATTCATCCATCAGAAGCTACCTAGAACGTCCTAGCGGGAATTCAAAATTTGAGACTTCGGCAATACTGAAATCTAAGGCCTTTTCCAAAGGGATGTCGTCAGATGGCATCCAATTGCACACTGATACCCAAGTATATGACAGTTCCCTTTTAGAGCTCAAAGTATCTGGCTCTCTCCAGGCTTTCTATTCTGGCATATTCAACTCTCACTCTCAGAGTTTGAGCCTGGCAGCAGGCCCACTAAAAATTGAGAATGCATGGGTTTGCTTGAGCCCTTCATTGTGGTTCAAAGTTACTGTCCAGATATGTGACTCTTTCCTTGAGGAAAGTTTGATTATAGCTATACTACATTGCTTGAAAGATATATTACGCACAGCGAAGGCAAGTCTGGCTTGACTCTATCCATAACGATTACAGCTAACTCCAGAGTCATAGCTATGGTCAGATCTTTGTTTGACTGTAGGGCCTCAAGGATATAAAATAGTCTTCGATCAAGCAAACGCCCAATTTCATATTCTGCTTCCTCTTCAACGAAACTCGGATCGGCCACTCCAGCCAGAACTACGGAAACAACGGCACCCAAATAGTTTTATTTTAAATCTTGATACCCACGTTCAACCACCTTCTGGTGTACCTGTGGTCGTCGTTCGCCAGATTGAGGCGTGTTTTAAATTTACATTACCACAGCGACACACTTCGAACCATTTTCACAATGACCATCGGTTGGGATTGTACACCATTGTTATGCCCACTGATTCGTGCACGCAGCATGGGCCCTTTCATGATCATTCGGTGGACAGCAGTCTAGCAAAATCGTTGCCAAACGTCGACGACGAGGACTGGATCTCACTTGATGACGATTCCCCATTTTCTAGTCAAAAGTCAATCTCAAGCTGTAGTTCCGATGGCTGTGGCATGTCGGCTCATAAAGTATCAATCAGACCCAATTTCTCCGCCACAGTGGTCCAATCTTACGCTTCTTTGCTAGATTCAGGATTCCGCAACTTTCTCTGCCATCAGCTTTTTCAATTACGACCTAGTGTCGAAAGCAATGCTGGTGGAAACACTGGCGTTCTTAAGAACCTTGCATCTAAGTTGCTAAACCCAGACTATAATCATGTAAGTTTCGGGATATCCACCCAAGCTATTGGACCGAAAACTAATAAATCTATCTAAAAGGCTATTTCGCAGCGGGTGTCCCTAATCCCAGTGATAGCCAAAGGGATACATTCAATATTATCCACAGCCCAATCGCCGATGGTCAAGTCAAGAGTAGATAACCTTAAGAAAAGGTACCAGGAGATATATGATCCTCAAGATCCGGATCCATCCGGAACACCGACAGATACCCGGGCAATATTGAAATGCCTTCTCTGGAACAATATGCAAGAAGGACTGCCCAGCTTTTATCCAATGAGCAAGCTCACTCCATTAAAAACAGACATTTCCTCCTCCATCACGGCCCCGTCACAATCAACCCACTTTGGTACTTCTGTAAAAACCACAGATACCATTTTTCCCCAGTGCTTTGATCCCACTGAGCACGAACCGGCCCAAGAATATTGTCTCTTCGATGACGAAGGACCAGACAACGAAGGATTCGACTTTGACCCGCTCGAAATACTGGAAGATGACGAATTTCTAGATGAGTTGCTCGAAATCGACGATTTACCAAGGCCAGGCTTGTCGTCACCCATGCTTGATGGGGTCGTTACCGACCCAATCCCGGGGTGCGAGACTGAATTGCTTGATAGTTCCCCGCGTTTTTCACTAAACCCCGCGATTCCAATGTTAGATTCGGACCCAATACTGGACGAAGATGGGTATGAGCTTATGGATATTGACTCAGTCAGTGATATAGATTGGACTTGATCCACAATTACAATGTCACATTGAACGTCATTCAGAGTAGTTTCATTGAATGTTCATTTTTTATTAATACACTTGGCTTGAAAAGATACATGAGAATCTATCCTTCCCTCTTTCTGGTCCCCCCTGCTAGAATTACAGCAAAAAACGTGCTGCTGTTGTGGAGTTTCTTTCCATAAAGTCATCATGGCACCCAGACTGAAAAGGCAAGGGTACAAATGGCGTATTCGTAGGAAGATTCAGCCAGACCGGAGCAAAAAACAAGCAATGAAAAGGCAGCATCCCCACAAACATTTTCAAAAACAGCCAATAATTATACAACCCAAGATTCTACAGATTGAATTTTTCAATCAGTGGAATCCAGCTAGAAGGACGCAGATATTAAAGCATGTAGGTTTCAAATTTTTATGGCAAAAGCCTGGAAAATCCATATTTCTTTTTCGAGTGGTGTGTCGCATCATGGCATGATGGGTTTCCCGGTTCCGTGTCGTTTGCAACCGACTCAATCTTGAAATCAATGAAGTATCCGGCACCAATTAAACTCCGTTCGCTTCTTTAGCACTACCATCATTATCGTTGTCCGTCTATTCGTTGACCAAATGTTGGCACAGTCTAAACGCCTTGCTCCAAAAACTACCCAAGTCTTAGTGGCCGTATTCGACAACTTTTGAAAGCGAGACGCTCACCATTCCCCTTTCAGGCATGGGGAAAAAAAAATTATGACGGCAATTTACACGCGGTGAGATCGTAAATCTTCTCCGAGTCTGATGGTAGCATCACGGTAGAAGCTCCATCAACGTCATTGGTCTCTTTTGGATTGCTGTTGAGATTGCTCTTCCGTTTTGAAAATTTGCTTTGGGCCCAGTGCTGAGCTCCAACCCGATCGACAAGTTCACAGAGAATGTTTGCATCAAAGGCCTCAATGAATTTGCGGTCCAATACACGAGCCTTGGGTGCCGAATACCTGATATATTCGTTCACAGCAGATACAATAGGCCACCCCTGGGCCCTTCTAAAGCATGCAATAATGCAGCCAGTTCGGTGCTAGGCGAGGGGTCAGAGAGCGCCTTCTATCCCGGTATCAGATAAAATACCTTTCCCTTGTTGCAATGCACCAGAATTGGATGATTGTCGGGGTTGAAGAGGATTCTGAGGACATCAATGACCGTCCTTTGAGGAGTGAAGATTTTAGGGTCCTTATTTGGAAGAATGGGAATCACATGGGAGGTTATCCCATTCTCCTTGATGAATTTCTTGAATTGTCTGGAGTGTTCACACTCGACCAGAGTTCTGGATCTCGTTAGCGACAAGCGCAGATCCAACAGCAGAGCGCACTTACACAATCGTTTTTAGGTTTAGGGATTTTATGGACTCAAAGTGGTCCGGCAGCGGAAAACTGCTCCGGTAGATCCCCAGGACAACTTCGCCAAAATTTGCGGGAAAACCTGGGCCATGCGGAGTGGGCGGGCGGCTGGTACCACACTCAAATCCGCTTATGATATACTCCTTCTTGTTTTTTACTGGTATCACTGTCAGAAATCGCAAAGCATAACAGTCAACAGCATGCAAGAAAGTGTCGAGACGAGTGATAGCAACGTTGGAACGGCCCAAAAGAAAAGGGAGGCCATGTTAAACAAGAGCTACAAACATACCAGGTTGCCCAGCACCGTCATAGTTAGAACCAATCAGCTGAGCCGGTTCAGCGTCAGGCGAATTTTCTCGATCGTTACACATCGCAGCAATTTGTGACATTTGACACGCGACAACGGAAGGAATATGGCTGATCGGGATCTATAACGCAGGATGAAGAAAGAGGTGTTGTTATAGAACGGGTTAGCGGGCAACGAGAAGAGAAAGGGATAGAGCTTCGCGACAAGATAATTCCAAGGTTGCGAAGTGGAGGAAAACGGAAAACTTCTCCGCGAGTGGAATTGGAGGAAGGAGAAACAGGCAAGACGGGAGAAAAGAAGAAGATGATGATGGTGATGAAAATGATGAAGCGAAGAAGCGAGATGAGAGCGGCAATAAAAGTGTTGGCGGCGCAGGATGCAGGAAAGTCGATGGAGGAGGGAAGGAGGTGGGAGGGGGAAGGAAGCCGGAGCTGGACGTCACTCCTGACCTAGAGAAACATCCTAGGAGACGGGCAAGCGAGGAGAGATGGCTACTTGAAAAGAGTATTAAGCTCCTAGGAAAGCTCGAGAAGGCATTTCTCTGCAGCACGGTCACAACTAACCCCCGATATGACAGAAGATGAACATGATCTCACATGTTAAATCCATGGTGAAGGATGAAGAGGAGATGGGGCTGATGAAGCTCGCAAGTCAGCAAGGACAGGAGAGAAAGAGAGGGACGGAGCGAGAGAAGATTGAGGGAGTGGAAGGAGGGGCAAAAACCACGGGAGCATAAGCCAATGCTTTGGGCTGTCGGGGGGCTTCTTGTTACTCTTGAACATCAGGGCAGGTGCCTTTTCCCTCTTTCGGGGTACATGCCTTCATTGCTGGGGAACAAATGCGGTCCATTGGTCCTTGGCGGTGCAGAGGGATGATCCGGGCCGTGGCGGTCTAGTTCTCATTCGGCTTAGAGGCCTGATTAAGGTTAATCCAGCCCCGGATTATCTTAATGCCGCCTGACGATCATCAGCCTTATGTTGACCACACTTCTTCAATTCTCTCTGTTGCGTTCTTACATTTTTTTAGTCGAGAACGTGGAATATGACTGCCAAACTATTGAACCTCAAAAAGATATCTATTGTTGACCAGTGGTACCGCTGTATGAATGGGGAATCTTCTAAGATGAAAATAATCCTTTCAGTTCCATTTATCCCACCTAATCTAACTACGTTCCCGGACTTCATCTCGATGATACCTCTTCGCCCAGCCCAAACATTCCAATCGAATTGTTCCATGCACTATAATCCGCGTCTATTAGTATATATCTCTCTTGGGTGAATAGTAGGGCTATCACTTACGTTTCGCTAACTTCCTCAACTGTGATCCCTTTGACGCGAGCAATTACTTGCGCGACATGCGATATCGTCGCTGGTTCGTTTCTTCCTTTCACCATACAGCCTTTTTGCCATCTCTCTTTCTTGAATGCTTTTGGTAGCGGATGAGCATCATGAATGTATTTATATGATGCATGCGAAGGTCGAATCTCGCACTTTTCTTCTCATTAGCCTCGGCACCACCTTGACCTGGTCAAATAAGGATTCAACAAACATACCCAAGGACCATCAGTCTCAATCTGGATTCTGTCAAGCGGCATGGCCTTCACAACCTCCAGATTTTCTTCCGTTTTCAAACTACACCCATTGACACCAATGTTCAAGCCCAACGCGACCAGGCGTTGCATTTCCTCCACAGTTCCTGTAAAACTGTGCACCAACCCGCCCTTCGGCAGTTTGGGCAGTCTAGATGCAAGAAGTCGTTCGAAATCTTCACTGGCGGCACGAGAATGTAGAAATAATGGCAGCTGGATTTCAACGGCGACGTCCAACTGGGCCTCGAAGTATTTCAGCTGCTGGTCCTTGGGAGACAGAAATAAACGATCGTAGTCTAGTCCGATCTCACCAAAGGCAACCGCATACCCAACTTCTTTGGCTTCAAAGGCCAGGGCCTTTATTTCAGCCATATACTTCTCCGGGCCTTCGGGGTATGAGTCGAAGAGTCTCGCCTGGCATGGGTGTACACCGACGGTTGCGTAGCAAAGGCCCGCTAGGATAATATCAGCAAAGGAGAATAAATCAATAGATAAACAAAACAGGACGGAAGCGAGAAGTAGATGCAGTATAGTACTCCATACCATAATCTTTCGCCAATTGAATGGCATGTTTGGACTCTCGTAAATCGGAACCTGTCACCATGAATTTCCGACAGCCGGCATTTACAGCCCGCTCGATGACATCCCCGAGGTCATCATCATGTACTTTCTTGCCGTGATATTCACCCCTGAACACAGGATCTCCGAGATTAATGCCGACCTGGAAAAGAAAAAAAGGAAAGTAGCAATTAGCCCGTGGTGGCAATACGATGAGGAGATGAGAAAGCGTTTGGGATGTAAAACTTTTGCGAACCTACGTCGACATATCTTAACTCCTTGGCTGACTCTCCCATCTTGGCAGGTCTCGCCAGAGCACTTGCGTCCCTCTGAGAGCAACTATGTAGCTTATTTACGTGTATTTGAGGTCTAGTATACTGATGATTAGGTTTTCTATGAGCTTTGCGGCTCGAGATCGGTAAGTCTCGCAAGCATCAGAAATCACACTCGGAACACAAGAGGAGCCCTGTCCATACCTCGAAGTGTCCCGCGGAAAGCGTTACTGTGCACAGACAACAAGCTGCGCAAAACGCTTCTTGATGTTGAAATTCGTATCATCGGCCCCCCCCGCCCTTGCATCAATCAACGGACAACACAAGCAAAGTGTCACCGCATGAAAATTGTCGACAAAGTGATTCTGGGCCAATGGGAGAAGCGGATGAGTCATCCTCCTGTATTTTCACATCCACCAATCACGTCGCAGACATTGGAATTAGGTTAAGAGGGAATGATGCGATGTGGTGCAGACTTCCAGAGTGTCTGTACATAGCTGCGGACAGGAGTGTCACGGCAAATCTCATAAATCTACTGTATTGCTCGCTAGTTTACCGCTTTAACAGCTTGAGCGAGAATTGACACAGTCAATCCACAGAGTGACCTGGTTTGTTCGGGGGGCATACTATCATCAGTTGCGGGCTTGGAGTGCTAGTGGTGTGAGGAGAAAAGGAAAAACGAAAGAAAAAAAAAGGATTGATCGAAGTTGACTGGTTAGTTAGTTATAGCTCACATCTTCCGGAAATATTTCTTAGTCGCATCACTTTTGTTGGCTTCCTTCTTATGACAGTGAGTTGCTCGTTCTGGATTCGTTTGCAGTGTGGGTGGGTTTTGTCCCGAAATGTATCGGTGAAATGGAAAAATCATCAACAGGTTGCTCAGCCATATTGTTCTAGAAATATGTCTTTCTTGAATGATAACTAGTTGCTCGGATCTAGTATCCGCAGTTCCATCCGGCTTTGTTTCCGTCTCTGTTGGCACCCCTTGCTAGTCGCGTATAGCCATGGTTGGAGCTAATTAACTAGGCATTCCGCGCTTCGTTCACCGTGGGTTGTTGTCTGGGGTAAAATATATTAATCGAAGGGGTTCCCCACGGCGGCGGCCCCGTCTGTCGTTTTTGTCAAGTTGTCAAGTTAACCATATGTCCGGAATATAGAGAAACGGAGCAAAAAAAAAAAAAAAAAAAATTTCTTTCTCGTTTCATATTGACAAAAATAAAAAAAAATTGGTGTATTCTTGTCCTCCCCATAGTTACTCCTTACTCGGAAAGAAAGAAAGAAAAACGCCTTTGAACTAGTGAAATATGTCAACGCGAAACGACCACCTAGTCTCTTCTCAGGAGATTGCTGCTCATAACTCACCCTCAGACTGTTGGATTGCTGTTGACAACGAGGTGTGGGACGTCACCTCGTTCGTTTCGAAACATCCGGGTGGTTCTGCAAGTTCGTGGGCCAGTTCTTTTCTTTCTTTTTTTCTCTTCGATAACTAAATTAGCTTGGCTAGCTGTGGCTAACCGTGTGACTGCATTGGATCGACAGTCATCTTAAAATATGCTGGCCGGGATGCGACCAAAGCGTATTCAGAAGTCCATGCGCCCAATGTCATTAGAGACAACCTAAATCGTGACAACTTCAAAGGTGTTCTCGACCAGAACACAATTGATGAAGAATGGCTGAAGCCGCCACCAGAAGCCAACCCAAGATTGGTCCTGGACCATGAGAAACCTCCACTTACAACACTCATCAGTGCACACGATTTTGAAGTGGTCGCATCCAAAACGGCTTCTCGCAAGACCTGGGCCTTCTACTCCAGTGCCTCAAACGATCTGATCACTCGAAATGCCAACAAATCATTCCTAGACCGGATTTTCATGCGTCCACGCGTCATGCGGAATGTACGAGAAGTGGATACTCGTACCACAATCCTTGGTTGCAGCGTTGACATGCCACTTTTCGTCAGCCCTTCGGCCCTGGTGAAGCTAATCCACCCAGATGGCGAACTCGCAATCGCTCGAGCGTGCGAAAACTATAGATTGGTCCAAGGCATCTCGAACAACGCCTCCTATTCCATGAAGGACATCACAGCCGCCGGGCCGGGAGCGGACTACTTCTTCCAACTCTATGTCAACAGAGATCGTGCCAAGTCTGAGGTCTTGCTTCGAGAATGCTCCGCTAACCCACGCATCAAGGCAATATTCATCACTGCTGATGCAGCTTGGCCAGGAAAACGTGAAGCTGACGAGAGAGTCCGAGCAGATGAGAGCTTGACCGTCCCGATGGTTGACGCTAAATCAAGAAATGATAAGCAAGGTGGCGGACTGGGCCGTGTCATGGCTGGTTTCATCGATCCGGGTCTCACTTGGGCCGACCTCGTTTGGGCACGTAAACATACTCAACTTCCACTTATCCTAAAAGGCGTTATGAGTGCAGACGATGCAATTTTGGCGATGAAGGCTGGGATGGATGGGATTCTACTGAGTAACCATGGTGGTCGTAACCTGGATACCAGTCCTCCACCTATTGTCACCCTGCTTGAGCTGCATAAGCGATGCCCAGAGATCTTCGATAAGATGGAAGTATACGTGGACAGTGGTATTAGACGTGGGACCGACATTCTAAAATGCCTTTGTCTGGGAGCGACGGCTGTTGGCATGGGAAGAAGTGTGCTCTTTGCAGCAAACTATGGTCAGGAAGGTGTGGAGCATTTATTCGACAGTAAGTTCCCACCTCTTTTTGCTGCTCATTATGTAGGAGTATACGCTTCTGACTCCTTTCCTTTCTTATAGTCATGAAAGACGAGCTAGAAGGCGCTATGAGGCTCGTCGGCATCACGTCCCTTGATCAGGCTGCGCCAGAATTGGTCCATACAGGGGATATTGATCACTTGATTCCCGATTCCGCAAACCATCCATATGCAAGAACTATCCCAGGCCGTCGGCCGACGTCGAAGTTGTGGAGTGGAGGCGTGCCGAAAGCCAGGTTGTGAGCTAACCTGCTGGCTTGAGAATTGTCCAATTCGATGAGACTTTCTCTTTCGTTTTGTGTTATTCAACCACAAAGTTTCATCACGCCATTATAATTTCCTGTTGGGACTCGCTCTACCCGGGGTTTAAGCACATAGATTTATATATCAGCTTGTAGATACCTATGTATTATTCACATATCGATGAAGGAATGTAGTACAAAAATATACCCACAGTATCAGTTTCTATCAACAAGGGACTCGAGGAAATTGTTTGAGAGCTATCTGCATTTTGTGTTTTATTTCAATGCTGCTACATGTTATACATGTTAATAGCTAGTATATCCAATAACGATTTCATAACCACGATTTAAATTTTATCCCTTTTTTTTTTTTGCAACGTCTTCTGAAATGGTCTAGAATTTTAGTGACTCTTAACCAGCTGTTTACAGAACGGCTAATAAGTCATATTGCAAATGATAATGGGTTTCAAGTGGTTTATCAATTTCTATAGCATTTTGAAGCTTTAGGCCTATGGGCGGGTATTATTAACTCTGAATATCAAGAAATCCAGTGGTTTTCAATAAAGATCTTGCACCAAGATATCCATAGTAATCATGTTACCTGTGCTATACTCCGTAGTTGGGATTAAAGTTGATATGTTATTAACTTATTAAAAGGTAATGAAAGAATCGACTACGATGCTTAAAGATGGTTAAAGATGGATAAAGTGTTAACATCCATGTATGTATGTACTCTTTTAGGTACGGAGGAGGCTGAAAATGCGGGGTTTGTCCACTGAACGATTATCCTATACTCCGTACAAGTATCGGTTATATGGTAAAGATATCCAATCTGCCTCAAGCAACTTAACATCTCCAAACAGCCACAAACCACGAGTTTAAAGAGCCCTCGCTAGTCCACCTTTCTATCGGAAACCTCTAGCGCTTTGTTATCCAACAGACATACCAAAGTCCCTACACCAAGAACGAAAAAAAACACCATGGGTGATCGACGGTCTGACTCATACGACGGCGAGGTGAAGGAAGCCTCCGTGGTTATCGGGAAGATAATCGATAGCAAGACCGCGCAACAACTGTCATCATCGGGCCGAGCAGCTCAAGACAGCAGAATCGAGAACAAGGCCAACAAATCTTTTCATAAAGCATTCGAAGCAGCGGCTAAGGTCGCTCGCGAGCGGGCAGAAAAGCAAGGTGAACGGTCAGGGTAGAAAAATCCTGGTGAATTCAAACGTTGGTCCCGCACCTCAAAGGGGTGGCGGTTGGAAGGCATTTCGGAGTTCTTCGTCATATTTCGCTTTATCTTTGGCTTTTGAAATCATGAAGTCCCAAGCACGAGTGGTCCAGAAGGTCGGCGCCGCGATATAAAATTCATCGTCGAATGTTTCTTGGTCAGGGATTTGATATCTCGGTTGGAGACGATTATAGAAAATGTGATGGAGCCCCGTCGGGCTATCTAACGCAAAACAATACCAGAATGTCCCCTGTTGCCATAGTTTCCTCAAAAGCTCTGCATAGGTCAAGCCGTTGGTTACCTTTTCGGGTAGCTTACTGTCTTTTACCATACGTCTCTCCTCTTCCTCGAGGACTTCGATAAAATCGTTGCTTAGCTTGCTGTATTCGACTTCGTCGATTCGATCTACCGACTGATATGTCAACCAGTACGGGGGGTGTTGCATTTCGACAGGTCGGATGCAAGTCCATTCGAGATCAAGAATTTTTTTGATATGCCAGTTATCATCAACGAGCAAATTACTTGGGTGCAAGTCGGTAAGTGTTGGAACAAATGGTCCACAACGTAGCTTGCGGTCGAGAAAGTTAGGATATATAGTTCTCATGGTGGATAACGCGGACATTTGACTGATGCAATCTTGTATACTCGTAGCTCCGTTTAGCTGATAACGTAACCGATTATCATGCAAGTATAAAAGGTCGTGGACATAAGTGTCGACGGTTGAGTAGGTTGTTGATCTAGAAATATCAACGGGGATGTTCTCGTTCTCCAGTTGACAGATCTCCAGCGTCAATGGCCGATTGGTGAGACCCAAGATCCCGTCATCGTCAATGATAAGCGATCCAATGCGTGGGAAGGTTTTTCGGGAGAGGGTTAGCTGAATCTTGGCCAAATCTCTGAAAAGATTGTTTCTCCGAGTTGTATCATGACACTGTAAAGCATATGATTCAGAGAGCATTTTGCCGTCTTCCACATATTCAAGAAGCAAATAACTGATTCCAAGGTCATCGGGCAGGGGTAGATTGTGTTTCGTGTATTGGCAAGGGACGGGACGCCCGAAAAAGGATAATATTAGTCTTTTGAGATACTGGAAATATCTGGTGAAGAGAGGCGTGTTTCTGAGGGCAGTGAACTAGGATTCGAATTAAATCAGCCCCTATCCTCTGTTTTTGAGCCATGCCACGCACTTTCTCACCGGTTGACAAACCATACCCCCAAAGACACGCGATTGGGATGTCAGGACATTCCCGATTTAGCCATGCATAAGTCGCAGCCTCACATCGAGTTTTCTCATCCCCATTGCCGGGACGACTAGTCTCTGCGGTTTTGTATGGGAGAGGAAAACGCATGAGAACTCGAAAGCTATTTTTTCGAGTTTGAACGGAGACGGGAACGCAGAGGTTGAAGCTGCCATTTAGCCATTCCGATGGATCTGAAATCTCAATGTGACATGAGCGCTTCAAAAACAGGTGATGAGCAACAGTGGCTTTGATGGCTCCACTCTTGCTTTCGATGCGAGCTTTAAAGGATTCAGCCAGGCGTGTATAGGCAAGCTCCTGTAAGATATTTATCTCTTTCTTTTGTGCCTCAGAATAGGTAATTTGTCCATGAAGAAGCCTCCTTGCTACTGGCATTGCTGTGCCGATATGAGTGCGAAGAACAGGTCTAAAACCCACGGAGACCGGATATTCTTGATCGACCGTGAGCAGAACAAAGAATGAGAGGAAAAACACGCCAACTGAAGGAACAGCAAGTGCTATGCCTTATCAAAAAGTTTGCTATGTTCTGTCATAGCATCTGTGACCTTGTTACTAGTTGAGGCCTAAGTACCTAACTTCCAAATGTTCGGGGCCAACTGGGGGCTTTTCCAACCTTATTTGACTAGTGGCCCGGAACAACATTGCTCCAGATTCTTATCCAATGAGAGCCTTTCATCCTTCCAAGCCGTGCTTCACAAGGTAGTTGGAAGTTAACCTTAACTAGTTCCATCAAGTCCGTAACGTGCCCATTGCTCAAGCAATCTGTTCGCATTTGAGTAAATATTAATTGTATTTCTAAAATGGAAAATCAATTGAAATTGCAAATTTTCAAGAGATAGTTCAATTGCGCTTTTTTCACACCATTTTCTTGTGTAATTGCAACTGAAGAATTGTACTCCGTATTCATCAGGTAGTTAGTTAACTAGCTGCAGAGTAACTACTCCGAGTTAAGTTACCTAACACTGGTAATGTACAAGGTTCGTGGGCAGAAAGCTTCCCCAACGAATGCCTCAACCAACTCAACCAGTCAGCTGACCCTCAGGACTATATAATTACCCCGTATGCCTCCTCCCCCTCTGAACCGGCGATTTGCTTTGGAGTCATCCACCAGGAGTAGCCGCAGTGATCCAAACCTGCCAGCGTCGTCTCATCGATCACTCCCTTGAACAACTTCTTCGTACTTGTCTCTTTCTCTTCATATCTCAATCTTCGTCTGCTGCTTTACACTGCGATTGAACTTCTTCCCTCCCTTGCGCACATTCAATTCAACTGATCATGGCTGCTCCCCGTTCTACCTCGTTGCGTGCTCTGCGCGTCCTTTCCCAACAACATTCCTTGGCTCCATCATCCGCCGGAGCCTCGATGGTCCCGTTCCGTCGCTCCCTTCATATCACGGGTGCCTATTCCGCTCAACCAGTTTCTGGGCCAGATGTTACATCAATCTATCGAGCCAGAAGTGTCACAGATCTGAAGGCTGAATGCGAGCGGAGGAATCTTCGGAATGGAGGTAGTAAGGCCGAGGTATGGTATCACCGATAAGTACTACACCCGAAGTAGACACCTTGCTGATCCTCAATCTCCCATTTGTAGTTGGTGGATCGCCTTGCGAATCACGATTTCCTTCAAACAAGAGCTTTTAGCATTGCGATGAAAAGGATCGACGGCCCTGCGTTTGGACAAAGGTAAAGTTACAACCAGTTGGGGCACATTTCATCGGAAACACCCAGCTAACAGCCATTGGGATACCAGCTCTGAACAACCAGCAAGACAATTCAACACATCCCGTGCCAACAAATCCATCAATGATTCATCTCCTATTGACTTTGTCGTCATGCCGGGCAACGCTGGATTTGATCTAGCTACGGCTGGTGGCTTTCCCCGAATGCCGGTCCCTCCCGATGCATATACCCACTTTGAAACTGCCACCACCGGTGGCACCCTGCCCATGAAACCTGAAATCTATAGCGTTAGTGGTATAGAATCAGGCAACGGGCCGAGCCCGATGGCTGAAGTGGTGGACAACCATGCAATCGATATAAATCCCTACGATCTTGTGGAGACTGTAAGCAGATCAAAACTGGCCGCATCCTCTACGGATGCGGCTAAGAGCCAAGAAGGCGAACTCACCGTATCGGGAGTGGTGAAAGGGGTTTGGAATTTGATGCTGGACGATATGCTTGGTCCCAAACAGAATTCGAATACACAGTCAAAATGGTAGCTTTTCTCTGCCTTCTCTCTCCTTTCAACTAGGAGAGCTCACCAGCCGGTCTAAGTGATCGATTGGAGACTGACTTTTACGACATTCAAACTGCAATCTTAGCGTTATTGTCTGTCCTTTTGACAAACATATTTCTTTTGTCTCTTATTTGCCTTGTCAAATTCTTGATACTGTTGATACTATATCCAGTTCCCTTTGTGTTTTTGAATATGTATTGTCGGTATGTTGGTTTCATACAATATAGCTGCCCCGAGTCGGGGCCAATTCTGAACATACATACAAGTTGGCATTCAGATGCCCTGGTTCATCCGGAATGCTTTGTTGCTGTGAACATGTTTGCGTGCACGGCTTGACTATTTTAAGGAAGTCACCAAAAGATTATGTTATCAAGAAAGGGGATCTCCAGGGCCGTGCTCCAGCCTGGCTAAATAAGTCTTGAAGCCTTTTTAATAGCCATACATGCTGAGTCAAGTCGAGCCGAGTAGCCCTCTTCTCTTTAGTTTTATTAATGGCAGGCCCAAAAAAGATCAATGGAACAGACTTGAATCGTTGGGATTGAAGGATTCCAACGGGATCATTTTTCAGGGCACATTCAAAAAATGGGTGCAGTCAGCGCAAGGTTATGACATGTCGACAGAACAGTCCATAAGCTATCAGGGTGGAGATATGGTTGTACAGGACATCAAAAAACTTGGCGCCAGAACCCAATTACAAGGGTCTAGAATTTCAAATGTGATGTCTGGTTTAGTGAGATATGGTGTTAGTATATTCTTTTTTTATCTCCAGCCAAAAATGCCAAAAATGCCGGTCTTCGCGATGTGGTCTGGCCAATCTACACAACCGAATTATGCTGAAACATCGTTCAAAAAATAGCGCTCCGGAAAGACATGACCTTGTCAACGATTCACTAGGCCCTGACGCGAATCCAGGGCCATTAGGGTTTGTCGATGGGTTGCGAGTGGCTACTATATGTCTAGTGGTTCCAGTTCACAGTATGTGCCACGTCGAAAGCCGGTTAGTTGCCGTAACAATTCCAGGGGCACACAAATGCTCGAGGCGAATTTTTCTTTCAATTTGCTGTTGATTACACGACCTCAAGCCGTATGACTCTCAACCAACGTGCACATGCAAGGCGATCTGATTCGTTGAGAAAGCAAGAAAGAAGAGTCAAGTATCACACAGCAAATTATGTTAGACAGAGAGAGATATTGGGGTTTCCACGTGCGGTTGCCATGGTTTTGAAACTTAGAATGACAATGAAGATAATGCAAACAATGGCAAAATCGGTGGGAAGTACAACTGCATACAGAGATACTGTTGAACACCAACGGGAGGTCGACGGGGTCATTGGTTTGACCAGTTGAAAGAAGGCTGCAGCGGTTGTCCATGGGCAAAATCGGAAACCGCATGAAAAGGAATTCTTCGGTCTTCTTTGCCGCCAGCTTGTTTGGCAAGCTGCAGACCAGGACTGGGATTCAAATCAATAGTTCTCGCCCGGGTCGCGCCGTCTGGAATGGAAGAGACATATGTTCAATGCTCAGGGATGCCAGCAATCCAACGAACCCACAATATGCCAGAATCGCTTCTTATGATCGAGAGTATAGTTAGTTACCACTTTGTGAAGTAGTCGCATCTCAGAAGAATCCAACAATGAATTTGTTGATGAGAACCATCTCCAAGTCCCAGCGGTTCAAGTGATGTTTCCTGAAGAACCTTCTTCACTCCGGCCCCCATCCCAAGAAACAGCCAAAGTTAATTAACTAGTGGAATGCGAGGATCAGGGGCAACCAACATCCCTCCCCATATCTGCACACACACGTTACGTACTGTAATGCACAAGCAAAGAACCACACAGGCTGCCTTTTTATCTTTTCACCTTGGAGGGGATGTTGAGGGAAACGAGGTCGAGACAAGGCTGTTAGTTAGTTAGTTACTCTTCTCCTCTTCCAAGCCAAAAAGTTGGTGGGGAGGGAGTGTTTCGGTGTCCCCTTCCCCAGCAATAACACCTAGTTAGTTAAATAGTCTTTAGTTAACTACCCCATAGTTATTCCCATACGACCTTCCCATATCCCCCACCCAAGCAACCCCGCTGGGCACAACAATCTTGGAAACTCGCGTCGCTGATCAGTGAGTGTTATTTCTAGGCGAGTTTGTTTCGTAAGACATTACGCTGCGTAGTTAGTTATACTGCACACTGCACTAGGACAACGTTGCGCAATTGTCTATCCCGTCCATTCACTATTTATTTTTAGCCCCTTTGCATACTGTAACTACTCCATATAGTTTACTCCGTAGTTGCTGTTGCTGTGCTACCACAATCCTTTTGAAGTTGAGCGCTTACGGGACTTTAAACAAGGTGGAGCCCGCTGCCGGCCGGATCTGGTTTAGGTTCTTTGCCCAGGAACCAAACCCGCTGCGCTAATCTCTATCAAGACTAGTCTCAACCCTAAGACTTCTCCAGCCTAGAGCACGCGATTTTACTGGTCCAAGCTTCTTGGGCAGTCGACTCCCCCCCGCACTCGGCCAATCACATGCGCAGCCGGCGTTGTAACGTTCTTCCCATCGAACCCCCTTTGCTCGCGCCCAGAAGAGGGAATCCCAGCACGACGTTCAGCTCGAGAAACGCCCTGTGCCTTTTCTCTCCTTTCATCCCTGGCCGCACCCTCTGGCCCTCTGCCTCTCGTTTCAACCTCTATCTCTCTTCCTTCTCTCTTTGCGTTGTTGGTCGGTCCTTTTCTCCCCCTTGTTTGCCAAATAATCTCAGTCTCGGGTCGTCCTGTCGCATTTGCTTTTCTGGTCTTTCGTTTGCTAGAACTTCTAATCACTAATAGTCCTGACCTTGATACCATTCACTAAGGGAGAGCCGTCTTGATTGCCAATCACTCATTGCATTTGTATTTCAATTTGCCTCTTCGACCTTTCTCCCCGCACAACCTGTTTTTCTTTTTGCCCCTCTACACGTTTCGTTTCATGTTTGCTCGAGCGGAGCCCGGCAGCATCTCCACATCTTTTGTTTTGCCATCAACTTGAGTATAATATTTAATTCGGTTTCCTCACGCATTTTAACACCTAATTCGGTCCCTCTTTCCCTCCTGAGATTATGGTATGGAATGAGCGAGAAGGCATCGGCGGCATTTAAGAAAAAGAATTGATACGTTTGAATTGACCACCCACGAAACAGACCTCTTAAATGCGGACGGTGGAAACTTGCCTAGAATAATCCGACTCTCGGATCATGCGTCTTTCGACATGGCTTCTTTGCCCGGGCATTCTCTCGTCAGGCGTGTCTGCATTTTACCCAGTTAAACCTCCAAAATGGGATAACCCCAGCCGCCCAGACTCTGATCGAAAACGGTTCTATCCGGTCCCTTTACCGACTCATCTGGAAGATGAGAACAAGCCACTGGAATTGGACCTTGTCAAGGTTCCAACCAAGGTTAGCAAAAAACCAGCATATCGTCACTAGACCAGAATAATAGACTGACGTCTGCGGGTATGATTGCAGTTCCGGCGGCAAAATAAATACAGCGTGGTGATGGGCACAGATCCCACAATGCAAAACAGCATTGCTATAAATCAAGATGGCCATGACTATTCTTACTTCTCCCGTGTAATGCTCGGGTCCAAGGGCCAGGTGATCTGGATGTTGTTGGACTCGGGCGCTTCAGAGTCTTGGGTGATGTCCTCGAACTGCACGGCCAAGCCTTGTTTGCAGCACAATACATTTGGAATTGAGGATTCGGATACGTTGAATGTCACAGATCAGGAGTGGCATGTTACCTACGGCACCGGACATGTGGAGGGGGTCATTGTGGAAGACAAGTTGTCGATGGCTGGTTTCGAAATCGAACTCGCATTCGGATCTGCATTGAACGCTTCCGACGACTTCACCAATTTCCCTTTTGATGGGATTCTGGGTCTCGGCCCCGCACAAGATACCACAGTGGCTTCATTTCTACAGGTCATTGCAGGTCGGAAATTATTTGAAAAGAACATTATGGGAATCAACCTGCAGCGTGCAGCGGATGATGCCACAGACGGGCAACTGACGTTTGGAGACGTTGACAAAAGCAAATTCACAGGGGACATTACTTACACAAATATCATTAAGAGCACCAACCGATGGGAGATTCCGGTGGACGATGCGATTGTCGATGGCAAATCTCTCAATTTCACAAAAAAGAGCGCCGTCATTGACACTGGCACATCTTTTATTTTGATACCAGTGAAGGATGCGGAGGCCATTCACGCTTTGATCCCTGGGTCGAAACCGGGTGATGATTATTTTACCATCCCCTGTGACACAAAGCTGTCTATTGAGATTGCTATCTCAGGCGCAAAATGGACAATCTCTCCGAAGGATTATGTCGGAAGCCGCCAGGGTGATGTCTGCAATTCATATATCTTGGGTCGCCAACCTCTGGGGCCAGATCAGTGGTTGTTGGGCGATACGTTCATGAAAAACGTTTATACTGTGTTTGACTACGACGAAGGTCGGATAGGTAAGAATTCTTTTCAATGTCTCTTTTGAGCTGCGAATTTAATAACATTTATACTTCTAGGATTTGCCGCTCGGAACTACCCAGAGCCTCCTACTTCTGGTAAATCTACATCTCCGAGCGCTGGTATGTCTGCTTTCATTAAATATAGTCTTTCATATGTTTTTCCATTACCAACACCGGTTGTAGCTACTACTGTCAATCCAATCCCGGAAGCGACTGTTTCCCCTGTTCCTCCACAGGATGAAAACGCTAACCCGACCGGAGGCTCGAGTAATCCTACGACCACGAGCCTCCCGGATAAAAAGGGAGCTGCGGCCATCCTTCGTGCTCCCGGTTGCCTCACCCTTGCTTTACTTCTCTCAACTTCTTGGTATCTGTCGAACTCTGGTATCATATGATCGATCACATTTCTAGTCGGCATCCCTCTTCGCATACGGCAACAATCCAAACAGAGCTCAACATTCTCCTTCGCTTTCCGAGCTATCACTGGTCTTATTACATATTCTCTGCCCTTGACTGTTGGGGCAGCATTTTTCCCCGGCATCTTCCCCACCCAAAGCGCGGTATTTCGCGTTCAATTTCGCAGCATCCGTCACATTATCGAATGCTTTACCGACCACCTCATACATCTGTCCCAGTCAAACGATTCGTTGACTTCATATATCATTGCATGGCGTTGGATTTTTATTTTTTTGTTTTAAACAGCGGTTGATGTCCCGGTACTATATTTTCTTTCCCACACATCTTTTCAGTATGATCTATGTCTTTGGCAGGCCATTTTGCGTTCATTCAGCGTAACCATTTTCCACTTTACGTCTTTCATCCGTGTGGTAGACTCCGTCCGTGTGGATGCCTGTTTTGTTTCACGAAAAGGACGCCTTTGAGCTCCGAACCCGATTGAATCTCCTTGGTAGCATCCTTTGGGTAGAAAAAGTTTTAATTTAGATCATACCATATCATCAGTGGGACAAATAATTATTTTAATTTCACGTGCTGGTAGTTAAATCTGGTACCTCGAGAATTTTGGTCGCCCATATCTCAATGCTCAGATGAAAATCCTCGCCATGAAGTGGACAATGCAAGGATCCCAGCTCATTAATAATCGAAGGGCATTTTTAATACCTAAGATGGAGCAGGTAAGAAGTCAGCTCTAGCCGGCAACGTGCGTTCACTAAGTGGGTGCGGTGGAAATAGCCAATGATTGGGGTGTGATAATGAAGCAAAGAACGCGCCGAGTTCACTGTATTAGGCCTATCTAGTAGCTCTAGTAGCTCTGGTCTCCATGCATTGATCTTCTTTCAAATAACTCGCTAAGCCATTGGATACGGAGCACAAAGACCCTTGAAAGTTTTACTAAGACGCAATTGCAGGGACCAGCACTGTACATCCTTGGATTCTTGCCCAATCTATCAAACCGTTGCCAGTCTTCATGCAACAGCTCAGGATCAATACTCTGTCAACTGACTCGCTAAACCATGTTGAGGAAGTGATGAGTTCCTTGGAGACTGATCAGAACCGTCTCAGAACGCTGGGGTCCTTAACTTAGAAAGTAATACCAAGGCAACGAGGGGAGGACTTACCTATATAAAGGTTTTAATGAAACCGCGATCCCAACATCCATTCTACACTTTTACCTCAAAATCCTCAGCAGTTCTTTCCACTGCACACTTTCCATTCTTGTCTGGTAGGTTGTCATATTCTTTGATGCCCCGTGAGGGTCCATGACCTGACTTCCTCCAGAACGTAATCTCAAAAAGAACAAAAATTGAATCAAGCTGGTCAGGAAAATTGCCACGTCAGTTGATTCATCCCCTTCACTGTTTGTCTGCTAACACTTGGCAGAGCAGCAATGTGCGGTCCGGTCGTCCTTACCTTTGATTGTGGTCATGATAAACGAACAACAGAGCACTTGCTCTGTGGTGCATATGGGACTACCAGAGAGCATGTGAACGACGGTGAAAGACGTTACTGTGGAAAATACTGTCCAGATTGCGCGTTGAAGAATGGGACAGCAACCCAGGGGCATGTTTACCTGAAGAAGACCTAGGAATGGATTTTCATCCCAATCAACCGGCCCCAGCGGAGGTAAAAGCATTCGCGGATACACTCCCCTGAGCGCAGCGGGTAGCTTTGTTGGTCTCACAGTGGAAAGTGTCGTGTTATGTTGTGGTCTTCTTGCACAGGTTTTGTTTTGAGTTTTGTTTTCAGATGTGGGAGGAAGGGTGGGAAGTCGTGCTGTCTGGTAAATTTTAGTACTTGTTTTGAAGACTATATGGTAGAAATACTGCGGCATGTTATGATAGAAGTTGTTTTCGGTCTACATCAGTAAAACTCCTGAAGCTTCCATATTTCATCAGAAAGTAAGCACTTAGCCACCAGTCAGCAAGATGGCTTCACATCGGCCTTCATCTTGATAATATCATTTGTTAATCGTGCCTCTTGCTTATGGTAACTGAATTCTCCTAGTTATTCTCCTGCCACCTAATTAATCAATGTCAGTTCATGAGCCCAGGTCAAGAAAACTATGGAGCTTTCCCACCTGTGTCCACACTTCAGGCAGGTATAGAATATGGTACTTCCTTCATCCGCACTCCTCAATTGCACTTGAGCATAGGTCACCTGTTTGGACGGACATTCGACACAATCCATCTCAACGCGAGGACCCGAGCCAACAGTTTCTCTTGTCACTTTCTGAGTGTATGACTTGAGTTTATTCCTAAGCCTCGACGGAAAATTTTCAGATGTCGATGTTTGTGTATGATTCAGTACTGCATCTATTTGAACAGAAGTGATTAGGCAGTGAACATAATCAAATGGAGAAAGGGATTACTCTTTGCCGTTCTTCCACACAGCTCACACTGTAGAACTTCATCGGGAATGTCGTCAAGAAGGTTCCCACAATCATCACAGAATTGTACCACCATGGCTGACAGCTAAAACGCACAAAAATCTGGTGTCTTGGATCTGAAAGCAGCTGAGAAAGTCGAAAGTTGTGGTAAGTGACTCAGGAAAGCCAGAAATTTCACTTGTGGAAATTGACTTCCTGGATCATTTGCCACAGGACAAAAAAGTTTGATTGTTTCACGTGGTTGGTGGCTTGTGCTACAAGAGTTGGAGTTTCTGAAGACAAGACATGAAGTTGAACTTTTAGAAGTAATGTAGTTGACCACTCAATGATCACTGCCACCCAATGATCACACATTACCTTTGTGTTTTCACCATTTAAAAAATTGATTATAAAACAACCAGAAAAGATTTAAATTTAAAATTGAAAAATAAATATATTCAGTAATTCAATGAAGAAATATGAAAGAATTAAAATACAATCAAAATTAAACATAAAATACATGATGTAAATTCACTAATATATGTTTACATTAAAAGCTATATTGTTGTATTATAAAATCAAATTATTTCAAATTGTATTGATTTATACAGTAAATAAAATTGATGTTCAAAAATCTAAATTGAAAGTTAAAATTTAAATGTATAAAGCAGTAAAGAAATATGTAAGAATATAACTATATATATAATTATTGAATAATATAATTAGTTTTTGACATATATTAATAAATCGTTTATTTTATATGTAAATTATGTCTTAAAATATCTAAAATTACACATGTTAATAATTTTTAAATAATAAAATTTAGTATATTTAAGTATTTTATTGGATTTTATAATCAATATTAATTAATTTAAGCTCAAACTTCAATTTTAATTAGAAATATATATAGAGAAAATTATAAAAAAGTTAAACTTAATAATCTGATACAGTAATAGCTATAACTTAAAAATTATCACATTTTATATTATAATATTACTATAATCTATAGTTCATATTTTTCATTTTTAATAATATATATTTTCAAATTTTTGTAGATATTAGATTTATACTTTTCTTATTGTAAAATGAAGTTTGAAGCTAAATAATTGAATAATGATTATAAAATACAAAAAAACATCTTATTTGTTAAATTTAATTATTGAATCATTAACAACTTGTGTAATTCTTAATATTTTAAAGAATAATTTACAATTATAGATCTTTATGTATATTTAAGCAGAAAATGAAATTTCCATAAAGATTCTTTATAAATTGACAATAA